>CP136054.1:262583546-263063546 GCA_032464435.1 Aegilops umbellulata | reverse complement strand
GGATGCCCGCAAAGGATTTGGTGGAGATTAAGAAACAAATTAAGGAGTTACTGGATAAAGGTTACATCCGCCCAAGTTCTTCGCCTTGGGGATCACTAGTACTTCTAGTGGAGAAGAAGGATGGATCGTTAAGAATGGTTGTTGATTACCGCGGATTGAACGAGGTAACGATCAAGAACAAGTACCCACTACCAATGATCAATGACCTGTTTGATCGATTGCAAGGGGCTAAAGTGTTTTCCAAGATCGATTTGCGATCAGGGTACCATCAGTTGAAGATTCGGGAGCAGGACATACCTAAGACAGCATTCACCACAAGATATGGACTGTATGAGTATACCGTTATGTCATTTGGACTGACTAACGCACCTACCTATTTTAGGAATATGATGAACAAAGTGTTTATGGAGTTTCTAGATAAGTTTGTCGTAGTGTTCATTGATGATATTCTGGTTTACTCGAAGGATGAAGAGGAGCATAAAGAACATATGCGGTTGGTACTTGAGAAGCTCAGAGAACATCAGCTATATGCCAAGTTCAGCAAATGTGAGTTTTGGTTGAAGGAAGTAGGATTCCTCGGACACGTTATATCCGGAGAGGGAATAGCAGTTGACCCCACAAAGGTTATCACGATGACCAATTGGGAAGCACCAACAACAGTTGGAGAGATCCGGAGTTCTCTTGGACTCGCAGGATACTACCGGAGATTTATTGAGAACTTCTCAAAGATTACAAAGCCTATGACGGAGTTGCTGAAGAAAGATACCAAGTTCATATGGACTGGGGAATGTGAGGCTAGTTTCCAGGAGTTGAAGAAACGTTTGGTTACCTCACCAGTGTTAATTCTACCAGATCAGACCAAGGATTATGAGGTGTATTGCGATGCTTCACGTCGAGGACTTGGAGCAGTACTTATGCAAGAGGGAAGAGTTGTTTCGTACGCTTCACGACAACTAAAGCCCCACGAATTAAATTATGCCACGCATGATTTGGAGTTAGCAGCCGTAGTGCATGCATTGAAGACATGGAGACATTTCCTCATTGGAAATCATTGTGAGGTGTACACGGATCACAACAGTTTGAAGTACATTTTCACGCAGAAGGAGTTGAATCTCTGACAAAGGAGATGGTTGGAGCTCATCAAGGATTATAATATGAGATTTCATTATCATCCCGGAAAGGCTAATGTAGTAGCTGACGCATTGAGCCGTAAGAGCCACGTCAATAGACTAATGACGGGAGAAACACCAAAGGAGTTAGCCGAGGATCTTCGTGAGCTATGTTTGGAAATAGTCCCGAGAGGCTATGTAGCAGCATTGGAGATACAGTCAACGTTGATGGATAGAATCAGAGAAGCTCAGAAGACTGACAAGGAGATTGTCTCCATAAAGGAGAAAATGAACGAAGGAAAAGCTAAGGGATTTCATGAGGATGAGCATGATACCCTATGGTTTGAAGACCGTGTCTATGTGCCCAATGACCCGGAGATTAGGAAGTTGATTCTGCAAGAGGCACATGATTCACCCTATTCGATTCACCCAGGAAATATCAAGATGTATTTGGATTTAAAGGATACTTTCTGTTGGACCGGAATCAAGAAGGATATTGTGGAGCATGTAGCAGTTTGTGATGTATGTTAGAGAGTAAAGGCAGAGCATCAAAAGCCAGCAGGATTGTTGCAGCCATTGCCGATACCCGAATTGAAGTGGGATAAGCTAGGCATGGATTTTATCACGGGATTACCAAGGACTCGTTCCGGCTATGACTCAATCTGGGTTGTAGTTGATCGATTGACGAAGGTAGCTCATTTCATCCCAGTAAAGACCACCTACACCAGTGCTAAGTTGGCAAAGATATACATGACCAGGATCGTATGCCTGCATGGAGTTCCGAGGAGTACCGTATCAGATAGAGGAACCCAGTTTACCTCAAAGTTCTGGAAGCAGTTGCATGAGACTTTGGGTACCAGGCTAGAGTTCAGTACAGCTTTTCATCCGCAGACAGATGGACAGACGGAGAGAGTCAATCAGATTTTGGAAGATATGTTGAGATCTTGTGCGCTAGATTACGGATCTAGTTGGGACGACAATTTTCCATATGCAGAGTTCTCTTACAACAACAGTTACCAAACCAGTTTGAAGATGGCCCCTTTCGAAGCTTTGTACGGAAGGAGGTGCAGGACACCGTTATCATGGGACGAAGTTGGGGACCGCCAGCTGTTTGGACCTTATTTGATTAAGGAGTCTGAACAGAAGGTGAAGTTGATTCGCGATAGGCTCAAGGTAGCCCAGTGAAAGCACAAGTGCTCTCCAAGTGGTTTTGGTAATTAATGTCAACATATCTCTTGTTGGACTAACGTTTCTATCTAGTATATTTCAGATAAGTTCAACAATGGAGTGGCATGGACTAAAGGTTGTGGGAACTCTTTCAAGATGCTAAGGACAAAGGATTGGCTAAAGCTTCAAGCTCAAGACTCTTCATTTTACACTTTTAGTGATCCAAGATCACATTGAGTCCATAGGAAAAGCCAATACTATCAAGGAGGGATGAGGTGTTGCTTAATGAGCCTTTTGCTCTATGTGCTTAATGATATGCTCCAAAATCCTCAGCTACTTTCCCATATCCACATATGACCTAAACTCCAAGCCAAACTCGGTCCTACCGATTCTTTCTATCCGGCGCCACCGAGTTTCACATGTCATAAGCCACTGCCAAACCCTAGCAATTTGGTTCTACCGATAGGGATCTTGGTCTCATCGAGATGGGATTGCAATCTCACTGTGTATGTCCATTGTCAAAATCGGTTTCATCGAGTTTAGGCAATTGGTACTACCGAGATTACAATGCAAACTCTCTGGTTAACTCATTACCAAAATCGGTCTCACCGAGTTTAGTAATCGGTCCCACCGAGTTTGCCTGACCAACTCTCTGGTTAGCTAATTACCAAAATCGGTCTCACCGAGTTTGTGTAATCGGTCTCACCGAGATTACGTTATGCCCAAACCCTAACCATATCGGTCCTACCGAGTTGCATGTCAGTCCCACCGAAAATCTCTAACGGTCACTAGGTTTACCTTTTCGGTCCGACCGAGTTTGTTGATTCGGTCCCATCGAGATTGGTAAATTGTGTGTAACGATTGGATTTTGTGTGGAGGCTATATATACCCCTCCACCTCCTCTTCATTCGTGAAGAGAGCCATCAGAACACATCTACACTTCCAACTCATATGTTCTGAGAGAGAACCACCTACCCTTGTGTTGAGGCCAAGATATTCCATTCCTACCATATGAATCTTGATCTCTAGCCTTCCCAAGTTGCTTTCCACTCAAATCTTCTTTCTACCAAATCCAAATCCTATGAGAGAGAGTTGAGTGTTGGGGAGACTATCATTTGAAGCACAAGAGCATGGAGTTCATCATCAACACACCATTTATTACTTCTTGGAGAGTGGCGTCTCCTAGATTGGCTAGGTGTCACTTGGGAGCCTCCGACAAGATTGTGGAGTTGAACCAAGGAGTTTGTAAGGGCAAGGAGATCGCCTACTTCGTGAAGATCTACCGCTAGTGAGGCAAGTCCTTCGTGGGCGATGGCCATGGTGGGATAGACAAGGTTGCTTCTTCGTGGACCCTTCGTGGGTGGAGCCCTCCATGGACTCGCGCAACCGTTACCCTTCGTGGGTTGAAGTCTCCATCAACGTGGATGTAGGATAGCACCACCTATCCGAACCACGGGAAAAACATCCATGTCTCCAATTGCGTTTGAATTCTCCAAACCCTTCCCCTTACATTCTTGCAAGTTGCATGCTTTACTTTCCACTGCTCATATACTCTTTGCATGCTTGCTTGATATGTATTGTGTATGTTGAAATTGTGCCTAAAACTCCACTCAAACCGAAAAAGCTTAAAAACTGCAACTTTAGCACTAAGTGTCTAATCACCCCCCCCCCCCCTCTAGACACACCTACTTCTAGATCCTACACCCAGTCCAGGCAGAAGAGCTACACAGATTCTAAATGCAAGGAGACAATTTACGGAGTCGGAGACAGAGTTTATCTTCGAGTATCTCCACTTCGAGGGATTAAACATTTTGGATTTAAGGGAAAGTTAGCGCCACAATTTGTAGGACCATATCGAGTTTTGGAGCGTATGGGAGAAGTGGCCTACAAGTTGGAATTGCCCGAAGGATTGTCAGGAGTTCATGATGTATTCCACGTTCCTCAGTTGAAGAAGTGTCACGCGGAGATGGCTGACATACCTTTGAGAGATACAGTGCCATTGGAAGCAATTCAGTTGGATAACAATCTGACCTATGAGGAGAAACCAGTTAAGATTCTCGAGTTTGCCAGCCGAGTCACTCGCAGTAAGGTTATCAAGTTTTTGCAAAGTTCAGTGGAACCACCACACGGAGCATGAAGCCACCTGGGAGCGAGAGGAAGATTTGGCAAGGACCACCCTCACCTATTTTCTAGCCAACCCGAATCTTGAGGGCGAGATTCATCTTAAGGGGGGTAGGTTTGTAACATCCCAAATTTTCAATTTAGAATGTTATACATTAGATCATCATGCATATCATATTTTATTTGCTTTTGGTTTTGATCCTAGAAAATCCTAAGCAACTCAAGGATCCACGGAGAGAGTTGGGGATTTCGTTATTTTCATATTTGAGTTTTCTCAAATTTTGAGAATAGGATCATTTGATTTTATTTATTTATCATCAAATATTTCTATTACGGAAGTATGAGAGAGGGAATAAAATGACTTTCCCAAAACATAGAAATATTAAGGATTTAATAATAAAATCAAATAAGATTTATTTCAGAGTTTTTCGATATTTTTACTTGAATTTAGGAACAATATGTGTTTTTTAAAATTGCATTTAGGGCCCAAATAAATGTTCACTTTGTCGGGCTTGATTTTAGAAGCCCGGGAAAATTTATTTCGGGACTTTTAGAGTCCGTTTAGTATTTCTTTTTATTTTTCATCCGAGCGTAATTTAAAAAAAGAAACGAAACCGACTCCGGGCCGTACCCGAGCGGGACACCGCCCGGGGCAGCCTTTATATACCCGCGCCCCGAGCCCCCCAGCCCATAAGTCGCCGCCGCCGCAGCCCACCCACGCCTAAACCCTAACCCTAGCCGCCGCCAGCCGCCGCCGCCCTCCGGAGCCACCGGAGCCGCCGCCCGCCCGCATGTCGCCCGAGGTCCGCCGCCGCCTCGAAATCCATGCCTGGTTTTATTTTAAAAAAACCGATTGGTTTTCGTCGGTTTTATTTTCGGTTTTTTTTTCGTTTTTTATTATTATTTATTTTATTATTTTCGGTTTAGGTTAATTAACGAACGTTCGTTCGTTAATCCGTTCGTCGTTTATCTTTTTCTCGGATTTTCCGCGGTTATTTTCTGATCGTGATTTCTGATCCGATTTTCGTTTTAGTATAACTTTTCGCTCGTTTATCGAGATCAGGCGATTCAAGCGCCTGGAGTTTCGTCTCGAAACCCTCTATCCGATTAATCAACTTAAACAAGTTTTTTCTACTGTAAGATTTGACTTAGGTCCAGATTAGTAGAACAAAGTTGTTTCCTTTCGCCGTTTGACTTTTGTTGCTTCGTTCGATTTGATTCTTTTTGCAAACCGGAGTTCTTAAGTTGAACTTTCTGGTTAGATCACTTATTTGAGTTTTACCTGTGCATTAGATGAGTACTTATTGTATGCTTGTTTGTTTGTCTGCGATAGAATACCCGGAGTGCGCCGCCTGTTACTTCGAATCTCTAGGTTTCGCGGATCATCAGCAAGGCAAGTAACACTTTGATCATACCTCTTTTACTACCCAGTTTTATTGCATTAGATCAATCCTCAAACATTGCATGATTAGGATCTAATTTAAATTGTGGGATGGGAAGTAGTTGAGGTAGTACCTATTACCTGTTTATTTATGAAACCTTTGGGAGTTACTTCTACGTTTGCTTATTATGCCATGCTATGCTAGTAGACGTGGATTGGGTGAGTGATATCCATGACAGATGTGAGTTTGTTAATTAATGGTTTATCTAAGGTGGCAACTTAAACACACATCTGGGTGGATTGAGGTACCTTGGTATTCCAGGATTGCCTGTTTCTTTTTGGACCGCCACCCAGGCTCAAAGGGATCATGAGATTATTCAAACTAGAAACTTCCGTGTGCAGCCACAAGCCATTATGGGCTCTGGCATAGTTGATTAAGTCGTGCGAACTCTTACATGGTAGACTAGCAGATGTAGGGGAAAGTAGGTGTACCGATCTATCCATCGTAAGGTGCTAGCGCTTCTGAAAGACTGTGTCTCGGTCATCCGTTTCTCAAACACCATGTAGTGCGAGAAATCTAACGGAGGCGATCGAGTCTTGTGGGGAAAAGTGCGCAAACCTCTGCAGAGTGTACAAACTAATCATGGTTAGCCGTGTCCCCGGTTATGGAAGTTTTGAGTATCTAGTATTTGGATATCATGTGAATCTCATCATGTTACTTCTAAATTAATAATTGTTGGGTTTTAATGATGATTATTTTTAATTGGGATTGAGGATGCTGTCAACCATTCTCAATCTTTAACAACCACCATGATAGTTTAATAAATTTATTCCTTTTGTAGTAGGGAAAAACTGGCTTTACGCAAAACTGTAACCATAGAGCTTTCCACCGGCCATATCTGCATGTAGTATAGGCTTAATCATTCATTACTCTCTATGTGTTACATTGCCAGCATATTCCATGTGCTGAACCGTTTCGGGCTGCAACGTTTCATGATGCAGACTTTTCAAACGATGAGTAAGGTGCCTTTTAGGTCGTGGTTCTATACTCAGTGATGTCGTTGGAGTTGATGGACTCACTTATCTTCCAAGCCTTCCGTTGTTATCGTTATTAGATGGCCTTAAGCCATATTTATAAGTTCTCTTTGAGACATCGATGTAATAAGTGTGTGATTGCTACTCTGTTATAAATCCTTCGAAGTATTGTGTGGTGTCAGCATTACTGATCCAGGCATGACACCTGAGCACAGAGGTCAGACTGTTTGAGGTCTGGTCGCTACAGAGATGGTATCAGAGCACACGCTGACTGTAGGACACGACCACTAAGCTAAAGCCCTAGTTCACTACTCTCTTCTCATTTCTGACTCCTCATCTTTTCTCCTCTTTTAGGATGACGGAAGCGAGGATCAAGTTCACCCATCCGGATGAAGATACACCTTTTGGACGACACCTGAAGGAAGTCACCAAGAACCTGAACATTGGAATACCAAGCTTCACTAGAACCTACAACGCCACTTTACCCGAAGAGGAGCGTTGGAAGATTCAGGCTCTAGTTCCAGGAAGGACGTTCGCGCCAATCACGGAGCCCATAGAGTGTGTTTTCAATGCACCAACATGGAGTCTGGGAAAGAGCATGGCAGCTCACATCACCATGGGACGCATTGGAGAAGTTTACCAAGAAGACCTCAAGGACACTATTTACCAGATTTGCGGACGCCGAGATGAACAATGGGAGATAGTTAGCACCAAGAAGGATAGATCCATTGCAGCTTTCATCCAAGAGTTAAATCAGCACATTCGACGCCAGGAGAACCAGATGTGCGCAGACATGATGGAGTTGAAGAAGGCAAAAGCCAAGATTATTGAGCTAGAGGGAGAACTGAAGGCCACCCTTGTTATATCATATCATGATTGTTTTGAGAAAGTGTTGTCATCCAAGATTTATTATTATGGCTCGCTAGTTGATTATGCTATTGATGTGAGTAAAAATGAGACCTGAGAGTTATTGCAAATGTGGTTTGTCATAATCTTTGCTGAAAACTTGAATGTTGGCTTTACATATTTACAACAACAAGAGTAAACAGAGTTTATAAAAGTTTTCCTTTATCACTTTCAGTTTGTCAACTGAATTGCTTGAGGACAAGCAAAGGTTTAAGCTTGGGGGAGTTGATACGTCTCCGTTGTATCTACTTTTCCAAACACTTTTGCCCTTGTTTTGGACTCTAACTTGCATGATTTGAATGGAACTAACCCCGGACTGACGCTGTTTTTAGCAGACTTTCCATGGTGTTATTTATGTGCAGAAACAAAACTTCTCAGAATGACCGGAAACTCCACGGAACAACTTTTTGAAAATAATATAAAATCCTTGCCAAAGATGAAGACCAGGGGGCCACACCCTGTCCACGAGGGTGGGGGCGCCCCCCCTAGGGCGCGCCCCCTACCTCGTGGGCCCCCTGGAGCTCCTCCGACACCAACTCCAACTCTATATATTTGCTTTCGGGGAGAAAAAAATCAAGGAGAAGAAATCATCGCGTTTTACGATACGGAGCCGCCGCCAAGCCCTAAAACCTCTCGGGAGGGCTGATCTGGAGTCCGTTCGAGGCTCCGGAGAGGGGGGTTCGTCGCTGTTGTCATCATCAACCATCCTCCATCACCAATTTCATGATGCTCACCGCCGTGTGTGAGTAATTCCATCGTAGCCTTGCTGAACGGTGATGGATTGGATGAGATCTATCATGTAATCGAGTTAGTTTTGTTAGGGTTTGATCCCTAGTATCCACTATGTTCTGAGATTGATGTTGCTATGACTTTGCTATGCTTAATGCTTGTCACTAGGGCCCGAGTGCCATGATTTCAGATCTGAACCTATTATGTTTTCATGAATATATGTGTATTCTTGATCCTATCTTGCAAGTCTATAGTCACCTACTATGTGTTATGATCCGGCAACCCTGAAGTGACAATAATCGGGACCACTCCCGGTGATGACCATAGTTTGAAGAGTTCATGTATTCACTATGTGCTAATGCTTTGTTCTGGTTCTCTATTAAAATGAGACCTTAATATCCCTTAGTTTCCATTAGGACCCCGCTGCCACGGGAGGGTAGGACAAAAGATGTCATGCAAGTTCTTTTCCATAAGCACGTATGACTATATTCAGAATACATGCCTACATTACATTGATGAATTGGAGCTAGTTCTGTGTCACCCTATGTTATGACTGTTACATGAAGAACCGCATCCGGCATAATTATCCATCACCGATCCAATGCCTACGAGCTTTTCCTATACTGGTTCTCGCTTATTTACTTTTCCGTTGCTACTGTTACAATCACTACAAAACACCAAAAATATTATTTTTGCTTCCGTTACTTTTATTACCGTTACCACTACTATCATATTACTTTGCTACTAAACCCTTTGCTGCAGATACTAAGTTATCTAGGTGTGGTTGAATTGACAACTCAACTGCTAATACTTGAGAATATTCTTTGGCTCCCCTTGTGTCGAATCAATAAATTTGGGTTGAATACTCTACCCTTGAAAACTGTTGTGATCCCCTATACTTGTGGGTTATCAGTATTGAGATACCGACAGTCGAATCTCGGGCAAGTAACATACCGATGACAAAGGGAACAACGTATGTTGTTATGCGGTTTGACCGATAAAGATTTGCGTAGAATATGTAGGAACCAATATGAGCATCCAGGTTCCGCTATTGGTTATTGACCGGAAGTGAGTCTCGGTCATGTCTACATAGTTCTCGAACCCGTAGGGTTCGCACGCTTAACGTTCGATGACGATCGATATTATGAGTTTATGTGTTTTGATGTACCGAAGGTTGTTCGGAGTCCTGGATGTGATCACGGACATGACGAGGAGTCTCGAAATGGTCGAGACGTAAAGATTGAAATATTGTACGATGTTATACGGACACCGGATGAGTTTTGGGGGTCACCGGATAAATATCGGAGTGCGGGGGGTTATCGGAACCCTCGGGGGAACTAATGGGCCTCTATGGGCCTTAGTGGGAAGAGAGGAAGGGCCGGGAGGGGCTGGCCGCTTGCTCCCTCCCCTTGGGTACGAATTGGACTAGGGGAAGGGGGCGGCACCCCCCTTCCCTTCCCTTCCCCCTCTTCCTTCCTTCCCCCTCTCTCCCTCTTGGTGGATTCCTACTATGACTTGGAGTCCTAGTAGGATTCCCCTCTTGGGGGCACGCCCTAGGGGCCGGCCGGCCTCCCCCTTGCTCCTTTATATACGGGGGCAGGGGCACCCTAGAACACACAAAGGTGACAGTTGTCTTAGCCGTGTGCAGTGCCCCCTCCACATATTTCCACCTTGGTCATATCGTTGTAGTGCTTAGGCGAAGCCCTACGTCGGTAACTTCATCAACACCGTCACCACGCCGTCGTGCTAACGGAACTCTCCCTCGACCTCAGCTGGATCAAGAGTCCGAGGGACATCGCCGAGCTGAAGGTGTGCAGATCACGGAGGTGTCGTGCGTTCTGTACTTGGATCGGTTGGATCGCGAAGACATTCGACTACATCAACCGCGTTACTAAACGCTTCCGCTTTCGGTCTAAGAGGGTACATGGACACACTCTCCCCGCTCGTTGCTATGCATCACCTAGATGGATCTTTCATGTGCGTAGGAATTCTTTTGAATTACTGTGTTCCCCAACAGTGGTATCAGAGCCAGGTCTATGCGTAGATGTTATATGCACGAGTAGAACACAAAGAGTTGTGGGCGATAATAGTCATACTGCTTACCAGCGTGTCATACTTTGATTCGGCGGTATTGTTGGATGAAGCGGCTTAGACCGATATTACGCGTACGCTTATGCGAGACTGGTTCTACCGACATGCTTCGCACACAGGTGGCTAGTGGGTGTCTGTTTCTCCAACTTTATTTGAATCGAGTGTGACTATGCCTGGTCCTTGTTAAAGGTTAAAACAGCAAACTTGACGAAAAATCGTTGTGGTTTTTGGTGCGTAGGTAAGAATGGTTCTTGCTAAGCCCGTAGCAGCCACGTAAAACTTGCAACAACAAAGTAGAGGACGTCTAACTTGTTTTTGCAGGGCATGTTGTGATGTGATATGGTCAAGACGTGATTATATAAATTGTTGTATGAGATGATCATGTTTTGTAACACTGTTATTGGTAACTGGCAGGAGCCATATGGTTGTCACTTTATTGTATGAAATGCAATCGCCATGTCATTGATTTACTTTATCACTAAGCGGTAGCGATAGTCGTAGAAGCAATAGATGGCGAGACGACAACGATGCTTCGATGGAGATCAAGGTGTCAAGCCGGTGATGATGGTGATCATGACGGTGCTTTGGAGATGGAGATCAAAGGAACAAGATGATGATGGCCATATCATATCACTTATATTGATTGCATGTGATGTTTATCCTTTATGCATCTTATTTTGCTTAGTTCGGCGGTAGTATTATAATATGATCCCTCACTAAACTTCAAGGTATAAGTGTTCTCCCTGAGTAGGCACCGTTGCTACAGTTTGTCGTGCGGAGACACCACGTGATGATCGGGTGTGATAAGCTCTACGTTCACATACAACGGGTGCAAGCCAGTTTTGCACACACAGAATACTCGGGTTAAACTTGACGAGCCTAGCATATGCAGATATGGCCTCGGAACACTGAGACCGAAAGGTCGAACGTGAATCATATAGTAGATATGATCAACATAGTGATGTTCACCATTGAAAGCTACTCCATCTCACGTGATGATCAGATATGGTTTAGTTGATTCGGATCACGTGATCATTTAGATGACTAGAGGGATGTCTATCTAAGTGGGAGTTCTTAAGTAATATGGTTAATTGAACTAAAATTTATCATGAACTTAGTCATGATGGTATTTGCATATCTATGTTGTAGATCAATAGCTCACGATGTAGCTCCCCGTTTATTTTTTATATGTTCCTAGAGAAAAACAATGTTGAAAGATGATAGTAGCAATGATGCGGACTAGGTCCATGATTTGAGGATTATCCTCATTGCTGCACAGAAGAATTATGTCCTTCATGCACCGCTAGGTGACGGACCTATTGCAGGAGCAGATATATACGTTATGAACGTTTGACAAGCTCGGTATGATGACTACTTGATAGTTTAGTGCACCATGCTTTACGGCTTAGAACTAGGACTTCAAAAATGTTTTGAAACGCCATGGAGCATATGAGATGTTCCAAGAGTTGAGATTGGTATTTCATACTCATGTCCGTGTCGAGAGGTATGAGACCTCTGACAGTACTTTGCCTATAAGATGGAGGATAATAGCTCAACCAGTGAGCATGTGCTCAGATTGTCTGGGTACTACAATTGCTAGAATCAATTGGGAGTTAATCTTCCAGATAAGATAGTAATTCACAAAGTTCTCTAGTCACTATCACCAAGTTACTAGAACTTAGTGATGAACTATAATATGCAAGGGATGACGAAAGTAATTCCCAAGCTCTTCGCGATGCTGAAATCGGCGAAGGTAGAAATCAAGAAATAGCATCAAGTGTTGATGGTTAACAAGACCACTAGTTTCAAGAAAAGGGCGAGGGGAAACAAAGAGGAACTTCAAAGAAGAATAGCAAGCAAGTTGCTGCTCCCATGAATAAGCCCAAAGCTAGACCCAAGCCTGGAACTGAGTGCTTCTACTTCAAAGGAAATGGTCACTGGAAGTGAAACTGCCCTAGATACTTGGCGGATAAGAAGGATGGCAAAGTGAACAAAAGTATATTTGATATACATGTTATTGATGTGTACTTTACTAGTGTTTATAGCAACCCCTCAATATTTGATACAGGTTCAGTTGCTAAGAGTAGTAACTCGAAACGGGAGTTGCAAAATAAACATAGACTAGTTAAGAGCGAGGTGATGATGTGAGTTGGAAGTGATTCCAAGGTTGATAAGATCACCATCGCACACTCCCTTTACCTTCGCGATTAGTGTTGAACCTAAAATAAATGTTATTTGGTGTTTGCGTTGAGCATAAATATGATTAGATCATGTTTATTGCAATACGGTTATTCATTTAAGTCAAAGAATAATTGTTGTTCTATTTACATGAATAAAAATTTCTATGGTCATACACTCAATATAAATGGTTTATTGAATCTCGATCGTAGTGATACATATATTCATAATATTGAAACCAAAAGATGCAAAGTTAATAATGATAGTGCAACTTATTTGTGACACTGCCGTTTTGGTCATATTGGTGTAAAGCGCATGAAGAAACTCCATGTTGATGGGCTTTTGGAATCACTTGATGCTTGCGAATCATGCCTCATGGGCAAGATGACTAAGACTCCGTTCTATGGAACAATGGAGCAAGCAACAGACTTGTTGGAAATAATACATACTGATGTATGCGGTCCGATGAGTGTTGAGGCTCGCGGCGGGTATCGTTATTTTCTGACCTTCACAGATGATTTGAGCATATATGGGTATATCTACTTGATGAAACGTAAGTCTGAAACATTTGAAAAGTTCAAAGAATTTCAGAGTGAAGTGGAAAATCATCGTAACAAGAAAATAAAGTTTCTACGATCTGACCGTGGAGGTGAATATTTGAGTTACGAGTTTGGTCTTCATTTGAAACAATGCGGAATAGTTTCGCAACTCACGCCACCCGGAACACCACAGCATAATGGTGTGTCTGAACATCGTAACCGCACTTTATTAGATATGGTGCGATCTATGATGTCTCTTACTGATTTACCGCTATCGTTTTGGGGTTATACTTTAGAGACGACTGCATTCACGTTAAATAGGGCACCATCTAAATCCATTGAGACGACACCATATGAACTGTGGTTTGGCAAGAAACCGAAGTTGTCATTTCTTAAAGTTTGGGGCTGCGATGCTTATGTGAAAAAGCTTCAACCTAATAAGCTCAAACCCAAATTGGAGAAATGCGTCTTCGTAGGATACCCAAAGGAGATTGTTGGGTACACCTTCTATCACAGGTACGAAAGCAAGATATTCGTTGCTTAGAATGGATCCTTTCTAGAGAAGGAGTTTCTCTCGAAAGAAGTGAGTGCGAGGAAAGTAGAACTTGATGAGGTAATTGTACCTTCTCTCGAGTTGGAAAGTAGTTCATCACAGAAATCAGTTCCGGTGATGCCTACACCAATTAGTGAGGAAGCTAATGATGATGATCATGAAACTTCAGATCAAGTTACTACCGAACCTCGTAGGTCAACCAAAGTAAGGTCCACACCAGAGTGGTACGGCAATCTTGTTCTGGAGGTCATGTTACTTGATCATGACGAACCTACGAACTATGAGGAAGCGATGATGAGCCCAGATTCCGCAAAATGGCTTGAGGCCATGAAATCTGAGATAGGATCCATGTATGAGAACAAAGTATGGACTTTGGTTGACTTACCCGATGATCGGCAAGCCATAGAGAACAAAATGGATCTTCAAGAGGAAGACGGACGCTGATAGTAGTGTTACTATCTACAAAGCTTGACTTGTCGAAAAGGGTTTTTGACAAGTTCAAGATGTTGACTATGATGAGATTTTCTTACTCGTATCAATGCTTAAAGTCTGTCTAAATCATGTTAGCAACTGCCACATTTCATGAAATCTGGCAAATGGATGTCAAAAACTACATTCCTTAATGGATTTCTTAAAGAAGAGTTGTATATGATGCAACAAGAAGGTTTTGTCAATCCTAAAGGTGCTAACAATGTATGCAAGCTCCAGCAATCCATCTATGGACCGGTGCAAGCATCTCGGAGTTGGAATATATACTTTGATAAGGTGATCAAAGCATATGGTTTTATATAGACTTGCGATGAAGCCTGTATTTACAAGAAAGTGAGTGGGAACACTACAGCCTTTCTGATAAGTATATGTGAATGACATATTGTTGATCAAAAATGATGTAGAATTTTGTGGAAAGCATAAAGGAATGTTTGAAAGGAGTTTTTCAAAGAAAGACCTCGGTGAAGCTGCTTACATATTGGGCATCAAAATCTATAGAGATAGATCAAGACGCTTGATAAGATTTTTCAATGATTACATACCTTGACAAGATTTTTGAAGTAGTTCAAAATGGAACAATCAAAGAAGGAGTTCTGGCCTGTATTGCAAGGTGTGAAGTTGAGATAGACTCAAAACACAACCACGGCAGAAAATAGAAAGAGCATGGAAGTCATTCCCTATGCCTCAGCCATAGGTTCTATAAAGTATGCTATGCTATGTACCAAACCTATTGTGTACCTTGCCATGAGTTTGGGAAGGGGGTACGATATTGATCCAGGAGTGGATCACTTGACAACGGTCAAAATTATCCTTAGAATACTAAAGGAGATATTTCTCGGTTATGGAGCTGATAAAGAGTTCGTCGTAAAGAGTTACACCGATGCAAGCTTTTACACCGAACCGGATGACTCTCAGTCTCAATCTGGATACATATTGAAAGTGGGAGCAATTAGCTAGAGTAGCTCCATGCAGAGCATTGCAGACATAGAAAATTTGCAAAGTACATACGGCTCTGAAAATGACAGACCCATTGACTAAGCTTCTCTCACAAGCAAAACATGATCACACCTTAGTACTCTTTGGGTGTTAATCACATAGTGATGTGAACTAGATTATTGACTCTAGTAGAACCCTCTGGGTATTAGTCACATGTCGATGTGAACTAATCACATGGTGATGTGAACTATTGGTGTTAAATCACATGGCGATGTGAACTAGATTATTGAATCTAGTGCAAGTGGGAGACTGAAGGAAATATGCCCTAGAGGCAATAATAAGGTTGTTATTTATATTTCCTTATATCATGATAAATGTTTATTATTCATGCTAGAATACTATTAACCGGAAACTTAGTACATGTGTGAATACATAGACAAACAGAGTGTCACTAGTATGCCTCTACTTGACTAGCTCGTTAATCAAAGATGGTTTAGTTTCCTAGCCATGGACAAGAGTTGTCATTTGATAAACGAGATCACATCATTAGAAAATGATGTGATTCACTTGACCCATCCGTTAGCTTAGCACTATAATCGTTTAGTTTATTGCTATTGCTTTCTTCATAACTTATACATGTTCCTATGACTATGAGATTATGCAACTCCCGAATACCGGAGGAACACCTTGTGTGCTATTAAATGTCACAACATAATTGGGTGACTATAAAGATGCTCTACAGGTGTATCCGATGGTGTTTGTTGAATTGGCATAGATCGAGATTAGGATTTGTCACTCCGATTGTCGGAGAGGTATCTCTGGGCCCTCTCGGTAATGCACATCACTATAAGCCTTGCAAGCAATGTGACTAATGAGTTAGCCACGGGGTGTTGCATTACGGAACGAGTAAAGAGACTTGCCGGTAATGAGATTGAACAAGGTATTGAGATACCGACAGTCGAATCTCGGGCAAGTAACATACCGATGACAAAGGGAACAACGTATGTTGTTATGCGGTTTGACCGATAAAGATTTGCGTAGAATATGTAGGAACCAATATGAGCATCCAGGTTCCGCTATTGGTTATTGACCGGAAGTGAGTCTCAGTCATGTCTACATAGTTCTTGAACCCGTACGGTCCGCAGGCTTAACGTTCGATGACGATCGGTATTATGAGTTTATGTGTTTTGATGTACCGAAGGTTGTTCAGAGTCCCGGATGTGATCACGGACATGACGAGGAGTCTCGAAATGGTCGACGTAAAGATTGATATATTGGATGATGCTATACGAACACCAGATGAGTTCCGGGGGGTCACCGAATAAATATCAGAGTGTCGGGGGGTTATCGGAACCCCCGGGGGAACTAATGGGCCTCTATGGGCCTTAGTGGGAAGAGAGGAAGGACCGGGGGGGCTGGCCGTGCGCCCCCTGCCCTTGGGTTTGAATTGGACTAGGGGAAGGGGGTGGCGCCCCCTTTCCTTCCCTTCCCCCTCTTCCTTCCTTCCCCCTCTCTCCCTCTTGGTGGATTCCTACTAGGACTTGGAGTCCTAGTAGGATTCCTCTCTTGGGGGCGCGCCCTAGGTGCCGACCGGCCTCCCTCTTGCTCCTTTATAAAAGGGGGCAGGGCGTACCTTAGAACACACAAGTTGACAGTTGTATTAGCCGTGTGCGGTGCCCCCCTCCACAGATTTCCACCTCGTTCATATCGTTGTACTGCTTAGGCGAAGCCTTGCGTCGGTAACTTCATCAACACCGTCACCACGCCGTCACGTTGAGGAACTCTCCCTCGACCTCAGCTGGATCAAGAGTATGAGGGACGTCACCGAGCTGAACGTTCTCCCTCGACCTCAGCTGGATCAAGAGTACGAGGGACGTCACCGAGCTGAACGTGTGCAGATCACGGAGGTGCCGCGCGTTCGGTACTTGGATCGGTTGGATCGCGAAAACGTTCGACAACATGAACCGCGTTACTAAATGCTTCCGCTTTCGGTCTACGAGGGTACGTGGACACACTCTCCCCGCTCGTTGATATGCATCACCTAGATGGATCTTGCGTGTGCGTAGGAATTTTTTTGAATTACTGCGTTCCCCAACATCTCGAACCCGTAGGGTCACACGCTTAACGTTCGGTGCTAGGGTAATGTTGAGATATACATTGTCGAGCTCAAGGCGATTCTGTCATCCTTGTGCTAGCCCGACCTCTTTCTTGTTCCAATGATGCCGACCACTATCTGGATTATCTCATAATCCTTGTCGCATGGCCATGCTTATCCTGGTCGGATCACACGAGGGGCCCAGAGTATATCTCTCCTGGTCGGAGGGCAAATCCCATCTTGCTCGACCATGTCTCGTAGCATGGGTCTGGACAAGACTGAAACCTACCTTTGTAACTACCCAGTCACGGAGTAGCGTTTGGTCAGCCCAAAGCAAGTCTGTCACTATCCTGAGTACATGCGCCAGCTCAGGTCTTAGGACATAGAACATATGTTGTACTAGAGACTCATAGATGACATATCGCTGCGTCTCATAGTTGGGTCTGTCTAACTCGGACCTTATCTCGACTCGGATCCGACTACGTAGAATCCGACCAGATCCTTCCAAGTCCATATTATCCGGTTAGCATCCAATGCTCCATGGCTAGTGAGACCAAGCCATCAACCGTGTCATATGCTAGTCTAGTCAGCTGGGCGTCCACACAGCCCTTTTGACTAGGGACCTTTTAGGACAGTTATCATACAATGCATAGTCTCACAAACAAGTCACGTACTTGCTGATACACATCATTGATAATGTCCAAGGACTATCTTTATTCATAAACACATAGGAAATATCATCATACGTACATGATTGCCTCTAGGGCATATCTCCAACAGTCTCCCACTTGCACTAGAGTCAATCAAATAGACATCGAATGCCCATAGCTCTAACGTTCCCCTCATGCTTGGGTTGTGGAAGCAGCTTAGTCAACGGATCTGCAACATTTGCATCCGTGTGAATTTTGCATAACTCTATATCTCCATTCTTTACGATCTTTCGTATTAGGTGGTATTTCCGATCTATGTGTCTGAACTTGTGGTGATTCCTCGGCTTCTTGGCTTGTGCGATGGCACCAGAATTATCACAATAAAGGTCCAACGGTTTTACCGAGGCTGGGAAAATACCAAGATCATCCAAAAAGTTCCGGATCCAAACACCTTCTTTCGCAGCTTCACAAGCCGCAATGTATTCGGCTTCTGTGGTAGAATCGGCCACCGTATCTTGCTTGGAACTCATCCAGCTCACTGCTCCTCCGTTCATGACGTACACGAATCCGGATTGTGATCGAAAAACATCTCTATCGGTTTGGAAACTAGCGTCAGTGTAACCCTCTACGACGAGCTCTTCCTCACCTCCATAAACTAGGAACATCTCTTTAGTCCTTTTCAGGTACTTCAGAATAGTCTTTACCGCTGCCCAGTGGCTCTCACCTGGGTTGGCCTGGTATCTGCTTGTTAGGCTTATTGCAAAAGCAACATCAGGCCTTGTACATATCATGGCATACATGATGGATCCGATTGCCGAGGCATACGAAATCCTACTCATCCTGCTTTGCTCATCAGATGTCGAAGGACTCTGAGTCTCGCTTAGCCTTATACCATGCGAGAGTGGCAAGAACCCTTTCTTCGCCTCACTCATGTTGAACCGCTTCAACACTTTATCTATGTACGTGCTCTGGCTTAAGCCGAGCAGCCTCCTCGATCTATCTCTATAGATCTTAATGCCTAAAATGTACATTGCCTCACCAAGGTCCTTCATCGAAAACTTGCCATTCAATGACTCCTTGACCGAGTTCAGCATCGAAACATCATTTCCGATCGGTAGTATGTCATCCACATACAAGATCAAAAACACTATTGAGCTCCCACTTAACTTCTTGTATAAACAAGAGTCCTCTTTGCTTTTGATGAAGCCGAAACCAGTGATGACCTCATCAAAACGAATGTTCCAGCTCCGAGATGCTTGCCTCAACCCATAAATGGATCTCTTGAGCTTGCATACCTTACTAGTGCTAGTCAGATCGACAAAACCCTCGGGTTGTATCATATACATGTCCTCGGCTAAATTTCCGTGAAGGAAAGCCGTTTTGACATCCATCTGCCATATCTCGTAATCGAAATATGCAGCTATAGCTAGTACGATCCTCACCGACTTCAGCATCGCTACCGGCGAGTAGGTCTCGTCGTAGTTAATTCCTTGAACTTGTCCATAACCCTTAGCGACAAGCCAAGCTTTGTGGATCTGAACATTTCCATCCACATCGGTTTTCTTCTTAAAGACTCATTTGCAACCAATGGCTGTTACGCCAGGCGGCGGATCAACCAAGTCCCAGACTTGATTCTCATCCATGGACTTTAACTCGGATCTCATGGCCTCTAGCCATGCCTCGGAATCTGGGCTCACCATCGCTTCCGCATACGTGGCCGGCTCGTCCCTTTCTAGCAACAATACATCACGCACTCTGCGCAATCTTTCTGACCTGCGTGGTTCCGGTGCCGCTTCCACTAGGGGTTCCTTGACTGACTCCTGTATGATCTCATCATCAGCCGAGCCGTCCCCGAGTGGTCCTCGAATTTCCTCGAGTCGGACCGTCCTCCCACTGGCCTCCCGACTGAGAAACTCTTTCTCAAGGAAAACCCCGTTCCGAGAAACAAACACTTTGTTCTCTTCCCGGTTGTAGAAGCTATATCCCAAGGTTTCCCTCGGATATCCCACAAATATGCATTTTTCCGACTTAGGTGTAAGCTTTTCTGACATAAGTCGCTTGACAAATGCTTCACAACCCCAAATCTTTAGAAAAGACAAACTAGGAGTCTTCCCAGTCCACATCTCATGTGGTGTCTTGTCTACGAATTTTGATGGTACCCTGTTAAGTGTGAAAGCTGCAGTTTCTAGAGCGTATCCCCAAAATGACAAGGGTAAATTTGATTTGCCCATCATAGACCGAACCATGTCCAACAAGGTACGATTCCTCCGTTCCGACACGCCGTTTCACTGTGGCGTACCCGGAGGTGTGAGCTGAGGTACTATACCTCAGCTTTTCAGATGATCATCAAACTCCTGGCTCATGTACTCACCTCCACGATCAGATCGTAGAAGCTTTATAGTCTTGCCAAGCTGATTCTCAACCTCGTTCTGAAACTCTTTGAACTTTTCAAAAGTTTCCGACTTGTGCCTCATCAAATAGATATATCCATATCTACTCTAGTCATCGGTAAAAGTCACGAAGTACTGATAGCCACCTCTGGCATTTGTGCTCATTGGACCACACACATCACTATGTATAAGCTCCAACAGCTCGGACGCCCTCTCGCAACTCTTTGCAAAAGGAGACTTAGTCATCTTGCTGAGCAAGCATGATTCACATGTCTCAAACGACCCGAAGTCAGACGAAGTTAGGAGTCCATCATCATGGAGCTTCTTCATGCGTTTCAGACTAATGTGTCCAAGCCGGCAATGCCATAAGTAAGTCGGATTTATCTCATTAGGCTTATGCCTCTTGACATTCACGTTATAGACCGGTTCCTATTCTAGATTCAATATAAATAGCCCATCAATAATGGGTGCATAGCCGTGGAACATACCATTCAAAAATATCGAACAACCATTGTCCGTTAAATTGAATTCATAACCTTGACTCATCAAACATGAGGAAGAAATAATGTTCCCACTAAGTGCGGGAATGTAATAACAATTATTCAATTCCATAATGAATCCAGAAGGAAGCTGGAGTTGCATCGTGCCGACCTCCAACGCAGCAACCCTTGCTTTGTTGCCGACCCTGATGTCAATCTCCCCTTGTGTCACGCGCCTAGTTCTTACCAGCCCCTGCATCGAGTTGCAAATATGAAAAACTGATCCGGTATCAAATACCCAAGAGCTACTAGGTATGTCAACAAGGTAAATGTCTATAACATATGCAACAAGTATACCTTTGCCTGAAGAAGCATTTCCGGCCTTCTTGCCATGCTCTGCAAGCCACTTGCGACAGTTCCACTTCCAATGACCAGTTTCCTTGCAATGAAAGCAAATGGTCTTTGAGTCCGGTCCAGACTTCGGCGCAGTGGCGGAGGTTACCGTCTCCGTGCCCTTTGCCTTAGCCTTTTTCTTAGACCAACTCTTCTTGAACTTAGCTGTTTTCTGCACCATCAACACTTGATGCGTGCCTTTCTTAATATCCTGCTCTGCCACTTTGAGCATCCCATGCAATTCAGTGAGCTTCTTATCCATGTAGTGCATATGATAGTTCGAGATGAACGTCCCATAGCTAGGCGGAAGAGAACCCAGAACTGCATCAGTAGCCAGCTCATCCAAGAGCGGGAAGCCCAACCGATCCAAAGCTTGCACATATCCGATCATCTTCACATGAGGGCTCAGTGGATCACCTTCCTTCAGCTTGCAATCCATCAAGGATCGCCAGACGTTGAACCTTTCGGTCCTAGTCTGTGTCTGAAACATGCTCTTGAGACTCTCGATCATATCATAAGCCTCAACATTTTCGAAATGCTGTTGCAAATCAGGCTCCATACAAGCCAGCATCAGACAGCTGATCTCCGTTGATTCATCAACGAGTTTTTTGGTAGGCATTCTTAGCAGTGGCACTAGCATTATCGGCAGCTTCCTCTGGAAGTGGATCCTCTAGAACATGTTCCTTTTTATCATGCTTGAGAACAATTCTCAGATTTCTATACCAGGTGGTAAAGTTTGTTCCATTCAGTTTATCCTTTTCCAGAATTGATTTCAATGCAAAGTTGGGTTGAGCAGGTGGTGCCATTGATCTACAACAGAAAATATGCAATTACTAAGCAATGTGTTTATGTAGAGTAATTCTAGCCTTAAACAAATAATACTCCCACTGAAGTTGGCATCCCTCCGCAAACCTTCAGTGATTCAGGATCTGACTAGCACATGCGACTAGTGAGCTTTAGCATCACTGCTAGACAACATGCCTATCCGGTAAGCAAATCCTTGCTAATCGTATCTCTATACGACTCCTCTCGATCGAGAAGGTATCTCATACCCTGGCCCCCAACCTTCTTTGCCACAAGGCCCAAAACCGTTATGATAGCCTTGTCAAGTTAACCTGATGCAGTGCATGTCCGTGTCCGACATGAACCCTTCAGTTCAAGGACATCCAGCAACACCTCAATTTTATGAGCCCACTACTAGACGTACTTGACGTGCGAAGGTGCAACATCGGGGATGGCAATTTGCTTGATATTCATGAGGGATCTTTCTACCATTCTAACATGCATAGAAAACAAGAAGCATATCAATCACAAATAAACATATATTGTGAAATAGTATGGCTCCTTCATGGACGTTCTTCCAAGTCGGCTCCGACTCCGATGACCATCTAGGAACTCCACCTTGTTTGTCACACCTGGACGCCAAGCCACCAACATGATCTCTATTATCCAACTACTACAACTAGTAATGAATTTTACATAGAGTCACAAGTCGACACGCAGGTAGTTATACAATATAATGACAGCACTTTGGCTCCTGTCAGCTGACAAACATGACGCGCAGGCCATGTATAAATTACACACATGCATCACATACACATGAGCCATACTATTCACATCAAACCTGCAAAAAAAAGTTATGCATAGAATCGCATTCTACCGGTTTGTGTGTCGGGTACAAAATACAAGGCGCTACGCATACGGCGGTCCCGATCACCGCGAATCTGATTCGGATTTATGTTTCACTGTTAACCCCGATGGCGGATAACCGACCGGTAGGGGTAGATCGTGTCACGACCTCATCGATCCCCATGTGCAGTTGATCTCATCAACCCGTGCACATAGCCAATCTCAAAAATGACAACAAATCTCATCTGCCGCCTCCACATATCTAATATGCATACGATCTGAATCCAAATCCTATAGGAGAGGCTCTGATACCACTGTTGGGTTCTACGGTAGGGTGCGTCGACTGCAAATTAAAATTTTCCTATGCGCAGAACAACCAAGAACATGCTACGGGATATGGATCACAGTTCGTTACCACTAGACGCGCAGTGCCGTGCAGCGGAAGATTGGGGCAGCTGGTCGTCTCCTCCTCGTCCGATCTCCCTCGAGCAGCTGGTCGTCGGTTCCCCCGTACAGGTTCGCCGGAGCGGCGCAAGTGCACCGCCTCTAACGGTATCCGCGCGTGCAGGAGGAACGTCGTGCGGCGGACTGCTAGGTCCGATCACACAACCGGCGGCGAGCGGAGGTGTCTATTCGCAACACATGCATACCCTAGTGACAGCGCCGAAGCGATCAATCTTCTGTGTGTGCGGCACCTCCACTTTATATAGGCGTCCGTCGTAGGCTCAACACTTGGGCCTCGCATAAATCCGGATAAGTCTACTCGGCCACAATCCGGATACAACTCGGATCACATCCGACCAGTGTCCCCGGATCGGACCTCGTAGGTTCCTTCCCTTAAGCGCGTGACCCCTTAGGTTCAAGTCGGCTTGGTCGCAGTTCGGATCACCTCCGAACTGCACGGTTGGTAGTGACCTCTAGCAAGGCATGCCAAACACTAAGCAGACTATGAAGCTGGACAGCGAGCCTGTACATCACACTTCCATTCCTTTTACCACACGATATACGTTGTCGAGCTCAAGGCGATTCTGTCATCCTTGTGCTAGCCCGACCTCTTTCTCGTTCCAGTGATGCTGACCACTATCTGGGTTATCTCATAATCATTGTCGCATGGCCATGCTTATCCTGGTCGGATCACACGAGGGGCCCAGAGTATATCTCTCCTGGTCGGAGGGGCAAATCCCATCTTGCTCGACCATGTCTCGTAGCATGGGTCTGGACAAGCCTGAAACCTACCTTTGTAACTACCCAATCACGGAGTAGCGTTTGGTCGGCCCAAAGCAAGTCTGTCACCATCCCGAGTACATGCGCCAGCTCTGGTCTTAGGACATAGAACGTATGTTGTACTAGAGACTCACAGATGACATATCGCTGCGTCTCGTAGTTGGGTCTGTCCGACTCAGACCTTATCTCGACTCGGATCCGACTACGTCGAATACGACCAGATCCTTCCAAGTCCATATTATCCGGTTAGCATCCAATGCTCCATGGCTAGTGAGACCAAGCCATCAACCGTGTCATATGCTAGTCTAGTCAGTTGCGCGTCCACACAGCCCTTCGAGAAATTTAGTTTGGTCCGTGCAATGTGTTCTATGAATCTTGCTATGTATAATTACAAATAGCTTGAATTTGGTTCCATAAGATTATTTACTTTAAGTTTAGATATCTTTTGTGGGGTAATTGCAGTTTACATATTACTTGCAGAGAAAAGATGTCATTTGTGTTGGAAATATGCCCTAGAGGCAATAATAAATTGATTATTATTATATTTCCTTGTTCATGATAATCGTTTATTATCCATGCTAGAATTGTATTGATAGGAAACTCAGATACATGTGTGGATACATAGACAACACCATGTCCCTAGTAAGCCTCTAGTTGACTAGCTCGTTGATCAATAGATGGTTACGGTTTCCTGACCATGGACATTGGATGTCATTGATAACGGGATCACATCATTAGGAGAATGATGTGATGGACAAGACCCAATCCTAAGCCTAGCACAAGATCATGTAGTTCGTATGCTAAAGCTTTTCTAATGTCAAGTATCATTTCCTTAGACCATGAGATTGTGCAACTCCCGGATACCGTAGGAATACTTTGGGTGTGCCAAACGTCACAACGTAACTGGGTGGCTATAAAGGTGCACTACGGGTATCTCCGAAAGTGTCTGTTGGGTTGACACGAATCGAGACTGGGATTTGTCACTCCGTGTGACGGAGAGGTATCTCTGGGCCCACTCGGTAGGACATCATCATAATGTGCACAATGTGATCAAGGAGTTGATCACGGGATGATGTGTTGCGGAACGAGTAAAAGAGACTTGCCGGTAACGAGATTGAACAAGGTATCGGGATACCGACGATCGAATCTCGGGCAAGTATCGTACCGATAGACAAAGGGAATTGTATACGGGATTGATTAAGTCCTTGACATCGTGGTTCATCCGATGAGATCATCGTGGAACATGTGGGAGCCAACATGGGTATCCAGATCCCGCTATTGGTTATTGACCGGAGAACATCTCGGTCATGTCTGCATGTCTCCCGAACCCGTAGGGTCTACACACTTAAGGTTCGATGACGCTAGGGTTATAAAGGAAGCTTGTATGTGGTTACCGAATGTTGTTCGGAGTCCTGGATGAGATCCCGGACGTCACGAGGAGTTCCGGAATGGTTCGGAGGTAAAGATTTATATATGGGAAGTCCTGTTTTGGTCGCCGAAACAGTTTCAGGGTTTATCGGTAGTGTACCGGGACCACCGGAGGTGTCCGGGGGTCCACCAAGTGGGGCCACAAGCCCCGGAGGCTTGCGTGGGCCAAGTGTGGGAGGGGACCAGCCCCAAGTGGGCTGGTGCGCCCCTCCCCACAAGTGCCCAAGGCGCAAGGGAGAGGAGAAGGGGGCAAACCCTAGGGCAGATGGGCCCTAAGGCCCATGCTCCCTGCGCCTCCCTTTCCTCCCCTCTTGGCCGCCTCCCCCTTCCCCATCTAGGGCTGCCGCCCCCCTAGGGGTGGGAACCCTAGAGGGGGCGCACCCTCCTCCCTCTCCCCTATATATAGTGAGGCCTAGGGCTGCCCATAACGCACGTGATTCGATCTCTCTCTCGTTGGTGCAGCCTTGCGTCTCTTCTTCCTCCTCTCTTGCGGTGCTTGGCGAAGCCCTGCTGGATTGCCACGCTCCTCCATCATCACCACGCCGTTGTGCTGCTGCTGGATGGAGTCTTTCTCAACCTCTCCCTCTCTCCTTGCTGGATCAAGGCATGGAAGACGTCACCGGGCTGTACGTGTGTTGAACGCGGAGGTGCCGTCCGTTCGGCACTTGGTCATCGGTGATTTGAATCACGACGAGTACGACTCCATCAACCCCGTTCACTTGAATGCTTCCGCTTAGCGATCTACAAGGGTATGTAGATGCACTCTCCTTCCCCTCGTTGCTGGTTTCTCCATAGATAGATCTTGGTGACACGTAGGAAAATTTTAAATTTCTGCTACGTTCCCCAACAGTGGCATCATGAGCTAGGTCTATTGCGTAGATTCTTTGCACGAGTAGAACACAAAGTAGTTGTGGGCGTTGATTTTTTTCAGTATGCTTACCGTTACTAGTCAATCTTGATTCGGCGGCATTGTGGGATGAAGCGGCCCGGACCGACCTTACACGTACACTTACGTGAGACAGGTTCCACCGACTGACATGCACTAGTTGCATAAGGTGGCTAGCGGGTGCCAGTCTCTCCCACTTTAGTCGGATCGGATTCGATGAAAAGGGTCCTTATGAAGGGTAAATAGCAATTGACATATCACGTTGTGGTTTTGCGTAGGTAAGAAACGTTCTTGCTAGAAACCCATAGCAGCCACGTAAAACATGCAAACAACAATTAGAGGACGTCTAACTTGTTTTTGCAGGGTATGCCTTGTGATGTGATATGGCCAAAGGATTTGATGTATGATATATGTGATGTATGAGATGATCATGTTCTTGTAATAGGAATCACGACTTGCATGTCGATGAGTATGACAACCGGCAGGACCCATAGGAGTTGTCTTTAATTTATTTATTTATGACCTGTGTGTCAACATAAACGTCATGTAATTACTTTACTTTATTGCTAACCGTTAGCCATAGTAGTAGAAGTAATAGTTGACATGACAACTTCATGAAGACACGATGATGGAGATCATGATGATGAAGATCATGGTGTCATGGCGGTGACGACGATGATCATGGAGCCCCGAAGATGGAGATCAAAAGGAGCAAAGTGATGATGGCCATATCATGTCACTATTTGATTGCATGTGATGTTTATCATGTATTTGCATCTTATTTGCTTAGAACAACGGTAGTAAATAAGATGATCCCTCATTAAAATTTCAAGAAAGTGTTCCCCCTAATTGTGCACCGTTGCGAAAGTTCGTCGTTTTGAAGCACCACGTGATGATCGGGTGTGATAGATTCTTACGTTCACATACAACGGGTGTAAGACAGATTTACACACGCGAAACACTTAGGTTGACTTGACGAGCCTAGCATGTATAGACATGGCCTCGGAACACAGAAGACCGAAAGGTCGAGCATGAGTCGTATGACAGATACGATCAACATGAAGATGTTCACCGATGTTGACTAGTCCGTCTCACGTGATGATCGGACATGGCCTAGTTGACTAGGATCATGTAATCACTTAGATAACTAGAGGGATGTCTATCTGAGTGGGAGTTCATAAGATGAACTTAATTATCCTGAACATAGTCAAAAGATCTTTGCAAATTATGTCATAAGCTCGCGCTTTAGTTCTACTGTTTTAGACATGTTCCTAGAGAAAATATAGTTGAAAGTTGACAGTAGCAATTATGCGGGCAATAGAAGGCTTATGTCCTTAATGCACCGCTCGGTGTGCTGGACCTCGAACGTGGTCTGTGGATGTTGCGAACATCCGACATACATGTGTTGATGACTACATGATAGTTCGGTAATGTTAAATGGTTTAGAATTGAGGCACCAAAGAGTTTTTGAAATGTTGCGGAACATATGAGATGTTTCGAGGGCTGAAATTTGGATTTCAGGCTCGTGCCCACGTCAAGAGGTATAAGACCTCCGACGATTTTCTTGGCCTGCAAACTAAGGGAGAAAAGCTCAATCGTTGAGCTTGTGCTCAAATTGTCTGAGTACAACAATCACTTGAATCGAGTGGGAGTTGATCTTCCAGATAAGATAGTGATGTTTCTCCAAAGTCATTGCCACCAAGCTGCTAGAGCTTCGTGATGAACTATAACATATCAGGGATAGATATGATGATCCTTGAAATATTCGCGATGTTTGACACCGCGAAAGTAGAAATCAAGCAGGAGCATCAATTGTTGATGGTTAGTAAAACCACTAGTTTCAAGAAGGGCAAGGGCAAGAAGGGATACTTCATGAAACGGCAAATCAGCTGCCGCTCTAGTGAAGAAACCCAAGGTTGAACCTAAACCCGAGACTAAGTGCTTCTGTAATGAGGGGAACAGCTACTGGAGCAGAATTACCCTAGATACTTGGTAGATGAGAAGGCTGTCGATAGAAGTATATTGGATATACATTATGTGAATGTGTACTTTACTAGTACTCCTAGTAGCATCAGGGTATTAGATACCGGTTCGATTGCTAAGTGTTAGTAACTCGAAATAAAAGCTACGGAATAAATGGAGACTAGCTAAAGGTGAGCTGACGAGATGTGTTGGAAGTGCTTCCAAGGTTGATCAAGCATCGCATGCTCCCTCTACCATCGAGATTGGTGTTAAACCTGAATAATTGTTATTTGGTGTTTGCGTTGAAGCATAGACATGATTGGATTATGTCTATCGCAATACGGTTATTCATTTAAGGAGAATAATGGTTACTCTATTTTTTGAATAATACCTTCAATGGTCTTGCACCTAAAATGAATGGTTTATTGAATCTCGATCATAGTGATACACATGTCCATGCCAAAAGATATAAGATAGTAATGATAATACCACCTACTTGTGGCACTGCCATGTAAGTCATATTGGTATAAAACGCATGAAGAAGCTCCATGTTGATGGATCTTTGGACTCACTCATTTCTGAAAGGATTAAGACATGTGAACCGTGTCTGTTGGTATGTACGCATGAAGAAACTCCATGCAGATGGACCGTTTGGACTCACTTGATTTTGAATCACTTGAGATATGCAAATCATACCACATGGGCAAGATGACTGAAAGCTTCGGTTTCAGTAAAATGGAACAAGAAAGCAACTTGTTGGAAGTAACACATTTTGATGTGTGCATTCCAATGAGTGCTGAGGCACGCAGTGGATATCGTTATGCTCTTACTTCACAGATGATTTGAGTAGATACTGAGTATATTTGCTTGATGAAACACAAGTCTGAATTATTGAATGGTTCAAGTAATTTCATAATGAAGTTAAATATCGTCGTGACAAGAGGATAAAATATCTATGATATGATCATAGAGATGAATATCTGAGTTGCGAGTTTGGTACACAAATGAGACATTGTGGAAATTGTTTCACGACTAGTACCGCCTGGAACACCATAGTGTGATGGTGTGTCCGAACATCATAACTGCACCCTATTGGATATGATGCATACCATGATGTCTCTTATTGAATTACCACTATCGTTCATGGGTTAGGCATTAGAGACAACCGCACTCACTTTAAATAGGGCACCACGTAATTCCGATAAGATGACACCGTATGAACTATGGTTTAGAGAAACCTAAGCTGTCATTTCTTAAAAGGTTTGGGGCTGCGACGCTTATATGAAAAGGTTTCAGGCTGATAAGCTCGAACCCAAAGCGGATAACTGCATCTTCATAGGACACCCAAACAGTTGGGTATACCTCCTGTCTCAGATCCGAAAGCAATAGGGATTGTTTCTCGAATCGGGTCCTTTCTCGAGGAAAAGTTTCTCTCGAAATAATTGAGTGGGAGGATGGTGGAGACTTGATGAGGTTATGGAACCGTCAACTAGTGTGTAGCAGGGCACAGGAGTTTTTCCTATGGCACCTACACCAATTGAAGTGGAAGCTTATGATAGTGATCATGAGACTTCGGATCAAGTTACTCCCAAACCTCGTAGGATGATAAGGATGCGTACTACTTCAGAGTGGTACGTAATCCTGTCTTGGAAGTCATGTTGCTAGACAACAATGAACCTACGAGCTATGGAGAAGCAATGGTGGGCCCAGATTCCGATGAATGGCTCGAGGCCATAAAATCCGAGAGAGGATCCATGTATGAAAACAAAGTGTAGACTTTGGCAGAACGGCTCGATGGTCGTAAGGCTGTTGAGTACAGATGGATTTTAAAAGGAAGACAGACAATGATGGTAAATGTCACCATTAAGAAAGCTCGACTTGTCGTTAAGATGTTTCCCGACAAGTTCAAGGAGTTGACTACGATGAGACTTTCTCACTCGTAGCGATGCTAAGAGTCTGTTGGAATTATGTTAGCGATTACTGCAATTGTGCAGATAGGATGTCAAAACATTGTTTCCTCGACGATTTTCTTGAGGAAAGGTTCTATGTGATACAACCAGAAGGTTTTGTCAATCCTGAAGGATGCTAATAAGTATGCAAAGCACCAGCAATCCTTCTGAGGACTGGAGTAAGCATCTCGGAGTTGGAATGTACACTTTGATGAGTTGGTCAAAGATTTTGGGTTTATACAAAGTTTATGAGAAACTTATATTTCCAAAGAAGTGAGTGGGAGCACTATAGAATTTCTGATGAGTATATGTTGTTGACATATTGTTTATCGGAAATGATGTAGAATTTCTGGAAAGCATATAGGGTTGTTTGAAAAGTGTTTTTCAATGGAAAACCTGGATTAAGCTACTTGAACATTGAGCATCAAGATCTATAAGGATAGATCAAAATCGCTTAATAGTACTTTCAAACAAACACATACCACGACAAGATTTTGAAGGAGTTCAAAATAGATCAGCAAAGAAGGAGTTCTCGGCTGTGTTACAAGGTGTGAGTATTGAGTAAGACTCAAGACCTGACCACGGCAGAAGAGAGAGAAAGGACGAAGGTCGTCCCCTATGCTTAGACATAGGCTCTACAGTATGCTATGCTGTGTACCGCATCTGAAGTGTGCCTTGCCATGAGTCAGTCAAGGGGTACAAGAGTGATCCAGGAATGGATCACAGGACAGCGGTCAAGGTTATCCTTGGTAACTGGTGGACTGAGGAATTTTCTCGATTATGGGGGTGGTAAAAGAGTTCGTCGTGAAGGGTTACGCCGATGCAAACTTTGACACTGATCCAGATTATTCTAAGTAGTAAATTGGATTCGTATAGTAGAACAGTTATTTGGAATAGCTCCAAATAGAGCGTGGTAACTGCATCTAGGAGATGACATAGAGATTTGTAAAGCACACACGGATCTGAAAAGGTTCAGACCCGTTGACTATAACATCTCTCACAAGCATAACATGATCAAACCCAGAACTCTTGGGTGTTAGTCACATAGGGATGTGACCTTGAGTGTTAATCACATATCGATGTGAACTAGATTATTGACTCTAGTGCAAGTGGGAGACTGTTGGAAATATGCCCTAGAGGCAATAATAAATTTATTATTATTATATTTCCTTGTTCATGATAATCGTTTATTATCCATGCTAGAATTGTATTGATAGGAAACTCAGATACATGTGTGGATACATAGACAACACCATGTCCCTAGTAAGCCTCTAGTTTACTAGCTCGTTGATCAATAGATGGTTACGGTTTCCTGACCATGGACATTGGATGTCATTGATAACGGGATCACATCATTAGGAGAATGATGTGATGGACAAGACCCAATCCTAAGCCTAGCACAAGATCATGTAGTTCGTATGCTAAAGCTTTTCTAATGTCAAGTATCATTTCCTTAGACCATGAGATTGTGCAACTCCCGGATACCGTAGGAATACTTTGGGTGTGCCAAACGTCACAACGTAACTGGGTGGCTATAAAGGTGCACTATGGGTATCTCCGAAAGTGTCTGTTGGGTTGACACAAATCGAGACTGGGATTTGTCACTCCGTGTGACGGAGAGGTATCTCTGGGCCCACTCGGTAGGACATCATCATAATGTGCACAATGTGATCAAGGAGTTGATCACGGGATGATGTGTTGCGGAACGAGTAAAAGAGACTTGCCGGTAACGAGATTGAACAAGGTATCGGGATACCGACGATCGAATCTCGGGCAAGTATCGTACCGATAGACAAAGGGAATTGTATACGGGATTGATTAAGTCCTTGACATCGTGGTTCATCCGATGAGATCATCGTGGAACATGTGGGAGCCAACATGGGTATCCAGATCCCGCTGTTGGTTATTGACCGGAGAACATCTCGGTCATGTCTGCATGTCTCCCGAACCCGTAGGGTCTACACACTTAAGGTTCGGTGACGCTAGGGTTATAAAGGAAGCTTGTATGTGGTTACCGAATGTTGTTCGGAGTCCTGGATGAGATCCCGGACGTCACGAGGAGTTCCGGAATGGTCCGGAGGTAAAGATTTATATATGGGAAGTCCTGTTTTGGTCGCCGGAACAGTTTCAGGGTTTATCGGTAGTGTACCGGGACCACCGGAGGTGTCCGGGGGTCCACCAAGTGGGGCCACAAGCCCCGGAGGCTTGCGTGGGCCAAGTGTGGGAGGGGACCAGCCCCAAGTGGGCTGGTGCGCCCCTCCCCACAAGTGCCCAAGGCGCAAGGGAGAGGAGAAGGGGGCAAACCCTAGGGCAGATGGGCCCTAAGGCCCATGCTCCCTGCGCCTCCCTTTCCTCCCCTCTTGGCCGCCTCCCCCTTCCCCATCTAGGGCTGCCGCCCCCCTAGGGGTGGGAACCCTAGAGGGGGCGCACCCTCCTCCCTCTCCCCTATATATAGTGAGGCCTAGGGCTGCCCATAACGCACGTGATTCGATCTCTCTCTCGTTGGTGCAGCCTTGCGTCTCTTCTTCCTCCTCTCTTGCGGTGCTTGGCGAAGCTCTGCTGGATTGCCACGCTCCTCCATCATCACCACGCCGTTGTGCTGCTGCTGGATGGAGTCTTTCTCAACCTCTCCCTCTCTCCTTGCTGGATCAAGGCATGGAAGACGTCACCGGGCTGTACGTGTGTTGAACGCGGAGGTGCCGTCCGTTCGGCACTTGGTCATCGGTGATTTGAATCACGACGAGTACGACTCCATCAACCCCGTTCACTTGAACGCTTCCGCTTAGCGATCTACAAGGGTATGTAGATGCACTCTCCTTCCCCTCGTTGCTGGTTTCTCCATAGATAGATCTTGGTGACACGTAGGAAAATTTTAAATTTCTGCTACGTTCCCCAACAATTTGCTCACCTATTTTCACAATGGGATCATGCAGAACATTCTTTGCATATTTATTTCATGTTTATCGGCTAGCTTGTGCATAATTGCAAGAAATAGTGGCAGGAACGACCCTTTGCAGAAGGCACACGCCACTTGGCAAAGCCAGCTAACGGCCTACTACGACAAAGGTCGAGTCGGGTTGGCGTCGAGGTTGCTTGGTGGAGGTGTACGATGGCTGCGGTGTGGAGGTTGGTCACCACGGGCGTGCGATGGCACTGGAGGCCGACAGTGCAGCCGTGTTGGAGGACGTGGGGTGCTGCTGAGTGACACGTCTCCGACGTATCTATAATTTTTTATTGTTTCATACTATTATATTATCAATCTTGTATGATTTATATGCAATTTTATATCACTAGCAAAAGGGCCCGTGCGTTGCAATGGGAGAAAAAAATCATAATCTCCAATGACCATGACCATATTTTGCTGCATCATACACTATCACTCTCAATTTTCTTGAAATCATGAACATTTTTTAAACTCATGCACATATTTGAAATCGTGAACATTTTCAAATTCGTGAACACTCTTTTACAATATTTCAAACATTTTCTAAAATCAAGAACATTTTTGAATTCATGAACATTTATATTGTTTGCAAAAAAATTAAAACAATTTCCTTGAATCGGTGAACATTTCTAGAATTGCTGAATATTTTTTTGGAAATTGGTAGAACAATTTTTTAAATTCATAAACCTTTTTTATTTAACGAACATTTTTTAAATGCATGATCATTTTTTGAATCAGCGAACATTTTATCAATGAATAGAATATTTTGTAAGTCATGAATAGTTTATGAATTTTTAGGATATTTCTCCATTCATGAAAAAATTTTGAATTGGCAATTTTTTCAATTTCATTAACATTTTTTGAATACGCAAACTTTAAAAAATCACAAACATTTTTTGGTTTCCCATTTTAAAAAAATTGAACATAAGCAATGCTATTTACAAAATTGCGAGCATTTTTTTAATCCACAAACATTTTATGATTTATTAAACATTTTTTTCCAAAATTCTAATTTATTTTAATTTTTGGAATTTTTTTGAAGTCCCAAATTATTTAAAGTACAAAAAAGAAAACGTAAAGAAAAAAATAAAAATGAAATTTACAAAACAGGCCACCCAGACATGTGCCGGCCGAACGGGCACGTTGCTTCTTGTCGCAGTGCGTAGAGTGCAGTATAAGAGGTCCCTGCTGCATGACCGGCCCAACCAGGGAATTCCTCTTTGTGAAACTTTTTTTATCACTTATAGGTGACATTGGTGGATAATATTTTGCAACTTTGGGGGGCAATTTCGATGACGTACCACCAGAAGCAATAGCCCATTTATTATTATGGATAGATTTTTCAGAACTAACCTATTAACCCAGTGCCTAGTGCCAGTTGTTGTTTTCTGCATGTTTTTGTTTTTTTAGCCGAAACCGTAGAACAATAGTTCTACGGTATTTTCATTAATTAAATATGTACAGAATAAGAGTCCAACAAGGATCACCTAACACCCGTATGAGCAAACATGGAAATTAAATTACAAGTTTTGCACTATCCAAGAACTGATATGTTCTTCTTTGGTGTGCTTTGCTCTTAGCATGGTAGCCTGGAGTCCTTCTTCAGGGTAGAATTTCCACGAGTTTGGATAGGGTGGAGCTCTCCTGAAGATTTTATCATTCATGGTCATCCATGAACTCCAACATCCCATGATAATGATTTCCATGGCAATGTCTGGTGGTAGTCTCTGTCTCAATAGGTGTACTTCATCAAAAGTGGATATGCCCCTGTTTCTGTTGGAAATGATTGAGCTCCAGCATAACCAAGTTAATGGACAGTTCCAGAAAAGATGTGAAATGGTTTCCTCTGTTCTATCAGAACACAATGCACAGTTGTAGTCTTCCAGGTGCATGTTCCTTCTTTTAAGCATATTTCTTGTGCTAAGCATGTCATGCAGTAGAAATCAGAAGAAGATTTTTGTGTTTAAGACGACAAGCAGATTTCCAAACCATCGTGAAAATGTTGTGCGCTGTACTCACTCCCATCATTGATCTGTAAAGTTTCATTGAAGAGAATTTTTGGGAGGTTGTGTGCAAGGTCCAGACATCTTGAGCAGCAGTGTTTGCTCTACTAGTAACCAGTTCTTCAAGGGCATTGTATTGATTATATGCTTCAAGTGATAAGGGTCTGTGGAAGTGGTGACTAAAGTCTGCTTGTTGCTGGATGTGGAAGAGAGTGACCTCATGATTGACTGCAAATGACTGTAGCTCTGGGTATTTCTCATTCAGTGGGATCTCTTGCCATCTGTCATTCCAGAAATTAACAGTATCACCCTTACCTGCTATACAAATTGTTGTTTGCTTAAATGATTGGAGCAGCTTTTAGAATTTCTTTCCACCAAAAGGAGCCCACCATCTTTCCTCCTGGAATACTATTCTGATAGTATGCTTCCCAGATTATGTTAACCCATGGTATGTCTGCTTTTCTTAGGAATTTGTGCAGGTGCTTCATCAGGAGGGCTTGGTTATGTGCATGAAGATCCAATACCCACAGACCTCCATGAGTTTTTGGTTTAGAAACTTTCTGCCATTAGATAAGTACAGCACCTCTATCTTCAGAGCCATATTTTCTCCAGAAGCAGTTCATGAGGTAAGAGTTGATTTGTTTGGCAGGAAATACCTACCAAACGGAGCCCAAACATGTCGAAACCTCTTGACGATTTTTTCTGAACCAAGAGGGACCCTAGAAACTTCGGGGGAGGACAGAAGCTAGACGAGGAGACAACAAAGCAACAGGGCACGCCCGGGGGTAGGCAAAATGGAGTTATGGGAAGTGAAGAGCAATGCCAATGCATCAGCAACTTGCTGCAAAATGAAGATATGGAAACTTGATGCATTGTGGCACTGGCATTGCTCTTCACTTTTCATAACTCCATTTCTGGGATTTACTTGCAGTCCCCGCCACCGGATCTAGTGCTCCGCTTTCCCCTCGGTCATGACCTGGGCTCCGCCTCCTCCTGTCACCTCATGCTCCTAAGGTTGGTCAGGGTTGGCCATTGTTTTGGTTATTTCGGCCGTATATGTTCTCCCTACAATCTTCGGCTTCTACCTTAGGCCGCTGGGTTGATCTCTCTCCATTGAATCCCCCCCCCCCCCCCCCGCGCCTTTCTTTCGTTGGCATGGTTGAAGCGGACTTGGTGGTGCATGTTTTGGTGGGATGTGCAATATCCATGTTGTCATCTTCTCCCGACACAATGTTATGCTCATCGTGATGTAGCCTGTGCTCGAGCAAGTAGGGATCAGCGGGCTAGGATTGCGCTCATGTTGTCGTGGTCGTAGTAGTGGCGGAAAAGATGATGGCTAAATCTTTTTTTTTTTGAAGATTTTGCGCTTAGGGCAAAACTGGGCCGTGGCCCGCCCAGCCCATACGCAGAACAGTGAGAAATGGGGGTAAAATTAGGAATGGATGACAAAGTTTGTGTATATCCTTCAGTCTGGCCCGCCTAGTAGATTATTTGTAGCTCCACCTTGCATGTTGGAAGCTCCTTCTTCATGCATGTGTTGTGACCCCTTGTTGTTCTAGCTTGGGTTGCAAGTGTTTTGTTCAGATCGCTGGTCAGCCGTTTCGAAAAAAGAAAAGATCGCTGGTCATCGGCCCCTGTGTAAGGACGGCCCCTGTGCCAAGGATCCTTAGGTCGGCTGTTGTTGTCTAGCTCATGGTAAAGATGGTGTTGGGTGGTGTTATCTGTGGCGTTGCACTCTTCTTTTCTACCAGTAGTATCTAACGGATACAACTCTCCTATATGGTTCAAGAGATAAATTACTAAGAACTGATCATCAGTACACCTACGAGCTACGATATTCACCTTTCTCGGTTAAACTAGCATAGCCCGCGCGGCGGCACGCCGCGCTCCTCGATACATTGTGTTCATATGAACTGTGTTTACTATTTGCAGTTAGTGTTATCTATCTCATATAGCAGATTATTGTACGTAAAATTGCGGATGTAGGAAAATAAGTAGGAAAGAAGCTAATTTATCATGCATGTTGCATGTTGCTAAACACGGAAACACATCTTCATACATCTCCGATAGGGATCATTATTCTAGTCGTGGCACGACTCTACTGCAGTAAGATGAAAGAAATATAGATAATTATTGCTAGATTCAATCATCCTGGTGTGGCCTCCTGCAGGATTAGTGTCCGTGTTGAAGCGATAAAAAACTTTTGCAAACTGCTGCCTCCGGCCCATAGGCGGCCCACACTTGTGTATGTAATGATAGGATCTTCACGATGTGGGCGGTATCACATCGAAAAAGTCGTTGCGTATTTTGCTAGAATTCTTGTTTGTCTTGCAAATTCTTTCTGTTGGGTGGTTAGTGGGCCATGTTAAACTGCCATTGCATTGTTTGTGCTTTCTCCCGTGTTGTAAGCAGTTCCTCTTTTGTCACTTCAAGTGCATATTAGTTCTGCTCGTTGATGGTGATAAAGTGGCTACCACACAAATGCACTCCATGGCCACTTGAGCAGCCTTTTCTTCAACTTCATCTTATGTCTAGGCCTGCTCTTCTGTAAATGTCATTAGGACAAATGAGGACGCATGCTTCCAGTGGGCATGGTGTTGTATTTTTCTAGTTTGCCAGTCAGACTGACTACTTTAAGAAGTATGTGTCTTGATACGTAGACTACCAACTCATCCATTGTGCATAAATGTACTGTAGTTAGTTCTTGCGTTGAATGAAAAGGAAAAGGGAGTTTAAAGCGGTGAATATGAATTAGTGCTCATTGTGTCATTCACAATGTTGTTGTCAGAGTGGACATGGTCTTGAGACGTGCCAAAGTCGGGCTCTTTCGTAACTTACTAAATTGCTTCCCTTTTGGGAAGTTTTTGTGGTGCGTGGATTATTCGTGCTCTTTGGTTTGCCTATGCACTTAAGGTTGGACGCTTGTTCGTGTGCTTCTCCTTGTAAACTTCTAGGTGGATATCTAGTAGAAGATAGGGTGGATGTGTCACTGCTATCTTATTTTGATCTTGCCATGTGGCTCGCATTATTTGGATGCGGCCGCCTGAGCGAGGCGTTGATGAATACATGGTAGTCCGAGGGTAGATGGGTGTGAGGGTGGATGGGTCACGCTTGTATCTTCCTAGGCTTGCAAAGTGGTTTCGGAAGTATACATATGGGTTGCCTAGTTGACGTGTGACACATAGTTAGCATTTTCTAAAATCTACTGTCTAGGCGACGGTGGGTTTGTATGAAATGGAAATTAAAATAAAGTACATTAATGAGTTTTTGCTACGTGCTAAATTAGGAAATTATGTTTTCCTTTTCTATTATGACTGCATTAAGTGGATAAAAGGAAGTTTGTCAATTGGATACGAGTCAGGTCTTTTTTTCTCCATGTACGTGATTGTATCTTGAAACTTCATGCGTGTAACCACGTTTTTTTCAAAACTACGTGTCGTCACCGCATGTAGTCAACAGATAGCTTTTTGATCAGAAGGAACTTAGTTGCTTTGTAAATCGCTACTGCCATATTTTTGCATGCAGTTCATGCTCATACTTCTATTGCTTTGAAATCTGTGTCTGGGTAGTGCAGATGTGGGGTGGGGGGGAGAGAATATCATATGATACCAACACTTATATGCTCCCATGATACCGATTTGAAAAATTCAAATTTAAGCTTGTCAAAAATTTCCGAAAAAATCATGGATGTTCTTACCGTATGTGTCTACATGCCCTAAGAAAATCAGATCTAAATTCACATTGTGCAATGAGTAACAAAAAAGACAAACTCAGCATGAATAGTATAATATTTGTACGGATTGTTACGCCCTTTCTTACGTGCAACTGCATGCACGTAGTCACATCATATAGTAGTATTTTATTTTATTTTCAGCAAAGGATGGCGAGTGGATGTTATGTAGATTAGGGAAAATATGTTAGAAGATTCGTTGCTCGTGCCATTCAAGTGGGAGTAGTAGTCACCATAGCTGTAGCGGGGTGTAGCAGAATAGAGATATGTTCATGTTGTATACAGTAGGTGTAGTAGTGTAGAGATTTGTTTATGTAGTATACAGTGAATGGAAACTTGTGTTAGGAAATTAATTATGTCCAATGTAGAATTTGATCACCTGGGCTATAACAGCAGGGCATGAAGCATGGGAGTTGAGTCACAAATGAAGCATAAAGACAATGTCGTAAGCTCGTGGCCACCATAGTTGAACCCGACCGTGACCGTAGAGCAAGCATGTTGCGTCGGATCTACCGTCCTGAGCACGCACACCTACCCGCATCCAAATCACGCATCACATGAAGCACGCACGCATGCAACGCAGCTATGCAAACTGACACACACGAACCCAGCACACACAAACACACACACTACACCAACGCAGCAGCATCACGCTAGCCGCAAACATGACCGCGGGAAACCACAAGGGGCTGCAGGGTGCACAACAAAGAAAGCGAGAAGAAGGCAGGCATCGTACGACCAAGGAGCGAAATTCGACGACGACTGCTTCATGAACCAGTGGAAGGAGGCTCGCAGAATGCCCTCACATCCGCCACCTCAACGCCAGTGAGTAGTCGAGGAGCAGCGGGAAGAGGTGCGGTCCGGCGCGGCCATGCTCATCATGCACCACACATGCTACCGTTGGAGCTCCCGGAGCTGCACCTCGCAGCTGCAGCCCCACTGGCCGAACACCACCGGCCGTGTCCAGCGATACCGAATCCCTCTACGGGAGGCACTACAAAATTGCCCTCTCGGACGATGCCGGCCCCATCAAGAGCAGCGGCGAAGGCGAGATAGCTAGCCACGGTGACGTTGTGAGCGCCGCCGTGCCTCAACATGGAGATGGGGCAACAGATAACCGGAGTGCCTCCTCGTGTCATCTTCGAAGGGGCCCCGGCGGCCTGGCTGGCATGAGATAGACTCAGCGGACGCAAGCTAGAACACCCAGCAAGGTGGATGAGTTCAAGGCGCCGGCCAGCTCGAGGTCAAGAACACCGCGGCATGTACCCATGCCGATAGCGAGAAGACCGGCGGGACGAAGAACGGCAGGGTCGTGAGCTACCCACGGCCGGCTGCAGATGTGCTGGCTTGGACCACGCGAAGGCCACCGCGTGCAGCCGCAGAAGGTCGAAACGGCGACCCATCACGCGCAGTATATTCGGGGGAGAGCGCCACCGAAACAAGAGATGGGTTAGAAGAGAACGGGGAGAACATACTGACTTGCCCGCAGTCGTGATTGAAGAGACTCACGCGATGAGGAGGTTTTTATAGGCACGTACGTCGGTTGTGATCTTTTAAGATAGAGAAAGAAAGAATGAAGAGAAACCTGGAAACTGCTACAGACAAAATTTTGGAAACCGCTGCATGCATCGATGACCAGATCAATCGAGAGAGCCCATGAGCAGTCGGCGCATGCACATGCACGTGGTCACATCAGAAAAAGCCCATCCCATCGCTGCATGCTGCGAGCTCCACCTGCTGCAGACAAAGAAAATCACCGCTCGACAGATTGGAGATGTGGTTGACCAGGAACTGCTCACCACCAAAATTGCAAGATCCACCCAAAGTACACATGAAAAAAATGCAAATCAGTTAACAAAATTTTTACTTGCAGCCTACAGTTACCATGCAAATGTACACCACAGCCTACCAATTTAATGCACGTGTCCACACCCCATATGTTCTCATGTTGCTTTCAACCAAGTGGTGAAACGTCAAGGCAAAAACTCTGCCTGGAATAGATGCTTGGCTATTGGAGCTTTCTGAATCGACAACACAAGCAAGCCTAATTAACTGTATTGCATACGCTCACGTGTAGGCAATCTTGGGCAAAAGAGAACAGTCAATAATTATTAGCCCGGCAGATCAATGCTTGAGGTCCATGGCAACATTGTGCTCTAGATGTTGTTACCAACATGAAGATTCCTGTGGTGTTAAAAACAGACATGAAGATTCCAGTACCTGGAATCAATCTAGAAGAAAGTTCATCAAAAAAGAAAGGAAGAATCAAGACACAAAATAGGATTCAGCAACTCATATACCAGTTTTATTGGTCATACCAATGCCAACATATTCTGTGTCGGAGCATTTCGAGCAATCATCGAGGATTTTACAGATGCTTATGAGACGCCAAGATACAAGACTGGATAAGCTGGCATACTTAACAGTTTGCATTAAGGGTCACCTGGTTGACCAGTGATCACAGACATTTTACCTGACTGAATACGCTAGAAATAGCACATGAGCAGCCAAGACACAAATGGCCTAGTAACGGTACTTGGTGGAGTAATCCTTTGGAGCAATCACCAGACCACGGCCCTTCCGGGCTCCCCTGTACACAGTCTCCACAATGTCGACGAACTCTTGCTTGTCTTTCATGGCCCAGTTGATCTTGTTGTTGTTTCCTGTCCCAAGATCAATCATGATGTGCTTGTTCCGGAAGAAGAACATCACCGTCGATGGATCATACAACTCGTACATGGTGTTGAAATCAGGAACCTCGGTGATGTCAACAAGGTAGATCACTGCAAAGTTCTTTATGGTCTCAGCCACACCTGATAGCACCTCATCCATCTGGACATGAACAAGTAGGGAGTCAGAATGAGTTCAACAAGGTGGATTACCAGAAACTGTAATCAATAACAGACAAGGGTTATTTTATTTTTTGCATGAAACATCAAAACAAGTTGCTCATGGACCTCCACAGCTCAACTTTGTCAGGGTTGTGCTGTCAGGTATAGGACAGGTCATAGTGCTTTTGTTTTCGATTTTGTTAAGAAAACTTGTGCACCACATCAAATCTGAAACAGAATAGAATGTAAGGTGATATGCAGCTCTCAGTATCAAGTGAAAGCCTGAACTGAAGAAAAAAGGGGAGGCATCCTAGATCCCATGCACTTCTGCTCTTGCTGTAAAGACTAAATAGGCTATGAGCTGCAGGCCCATTCACTAGCATGGACACTCGGACAGTACAGCAAGAGACCCTTTTGGGTGATTCCGATCCCTAAACCTTGTCTAATCTATCAGTATCCGTAAACCCAATCGTTCAAATTTCACGAATCCATGACCCCTACAACCAAATCCAATATCGACTCCAAACAATCCAGAGTAAGTCCAGACACAATGTTCTTGTGTTTTTTGAGGCTTTGATGAAATGATGAGGAAAATGTGATGGCACATTCACTAGGATGGACAGTTGGAGAGTGCCTAAGAAGCCACAGTTCTTGTAAGTATCAGCAAGAGACTCGGATCTTGGATGATTCTGATCCTAAACCCTACCTAATCTATCAGTATCCGTAAACCCAATCGGCGAAATTTCACGAATCCATGACACCTACAACCAAATCCAACATCGACTGCAAACAATTCACCCAGCATAAGTCCAGACAGTCGATTACTGAAAGGTCGGGTTCGTCAGGGGATCGATCGCCCGTACCTGCATGCATGTCTCGTCCCAATCGTGGCCGAAGCGGATGATGACAAGCCGCTCCTCCTCGGCGAGGATGGCCTGGTCCACCGCCCATCCCGAGTGCAGGTGCGGCAGCAGGTAGGACATGTCCGCCGCGCGCTCGTCGCCGACGGCCCCCTCTGGTCCGAGAGAAGATTTGGGGATTTCGAACCTCAGAACGGGTAGCGAGCAGACAGCAGAGGGGATGTGCGTGGAACGCAACACAGTGAGATTCGACCGAACCTTTTCTTCTGGGGGTGGGGGTGGGGGGAGTTTCGATCGAACTGCCTAGAACACCATGGAAACTTCCGGAAACTGAGATTTGGGTATATACCCAATTTAGAACTCGTGTTAGGAGGCCTGACTAGACGTCGCGAAATAATAGGCTTTTGATATGTCGGCCCACTTAAGCTGAGCAGCAATTTTTATGTTATTGTAATTGTTGTGTCTCAAAAAAATGCTATTGTAATTGTTATATACACACTCAAAAAAAATTGAAGTGTTATATACTATATACAAGCATATTTTTTGCAAAAAGGCCAAAGGCCATAAATTAATTAGCACAAAAACCCTAAAAACATCTTAATCCTTATAGAATTGAAAAATACATCCAAATCTTCTGGGGTGTCGAAGTCTTTTTCTTATTGCATCCAACAACAGCGCGTTGTGAGCAAAGTTTGTCGCCTTCTCTGGACCTCTATCTGAACTGAACAAACATGTTTAACCGTTAGGAGCTTCTAAAAGTAATGGCCGGAAAGTCGTCGTTGTAGATCAAAACATGCTCCCAACCTTGATTTGCGTAGCAAATCACCACCCCAAAGAAGAAAACAATAGATAGGGCTTGTAGGACGCCCAGTTCCAGCCAAACGGAGCCGGAGAACACAAATCTCACATGCTCTCTGATGAGGCCAGGCTGGCCAACCTTCGTGGTTTGGAACTGAAGCCGGGGGACCAAGACGTACAACTAGATATTTGAAACAAATCTACTGAAAAATCCAAACCCGAAGAACCAGATATGAAGACACACTATCTTTCGCATGCCTCTCGATGATATAAGTAGCATCATTGAAACAAGGGCAAGACCTGGAGACAATATTGCACGACCCAGAGAGGGGGAAATGACGGACCCCATCGGTAGATCGGTCATGCGCGCATACCCACAACGACGGAGCCAACAGAGGAGATGATGGTGAAGGAGAAACCCTACCTTTAATTGTTACATACAAGTAGATACGTTGTTACTAAGCTTAAACTTTAAAAAACTAAGTAATAGTAGCATACTAGTGTAAAGCATGTGCTTTGCTGCGGGTATTATTAGATGTTTTAGTAAATTCTTTTAAAATATGTATGTGCAAGTTCAAATTTTTTAAAGTATGGACTTGCAAAGTTCATGTGCAAACTGGAATGTCAAATTTCTGTACATTAGTTTTTTTTCTGCCACACTTAAGGTAATTTTAATGGTCGCATCTTTTGCAGAGTTATAAACTGAATTTTCTGACGTATTAATCTAATAGTTGTCATACCTTTTTACATTCTTTTCTAATACTATCTCCATTTTTATAACTTTGTTTCAACTCAAACTTTGTAAAGTTTTATCAAGTTTATTCCGAGAATTACTAACATCCATGATACCAAATCAATACCATTAGAATCAATATTGAATATATTTTTTGCTTCATTTATAATTACTATTTTGATAGTTTATACTATTTTTTATAAACTTGGTCAAACTTCATAAAGTTTGACTTAGGTCACAGCTAGTATGTGTAGTAAATAAAAATGAAGGGAAGTACGTATTTGCATGAAGGGACATTTTTCACCAAGGGGCGGACATCTTTTCATCACAGGACGTGTATTTGTATGAAGAGACATCTTTTGACTATCCATAAAAGACATCTTTTCACTAACATGTGAGTATTTTCATAAATAGATATATTTTCACTTAGAGCAACTCCAATGGGGCGACCCATTTCGTCCGCCCACGTCCGTTTGGATCGGCGCGGACAAAAGTGGCGGCCAAACGCGCCGACCCAAATGGACGCGCGTCCGTTTTTCGTCCGCGGGCGACCCATTCTCGGCCCAATTTTGAGCCGGATTTGCGTCGGCGCGGACACGGGACGCGCGCGGGCCTTCTCCTCTCCCCAGGCCTGCTGGTCGGTGGCAGCCACCACCATTTCCCCCCATTTTCCCCAAAAACACTCCCGCCCGCGCGTGCCCCCGCCCCCCAACCAGCCATGGAGGACGCCATCGACCTCGACCTCGACGCCGCCGCCGGCCTCGCCTCCCTCGCCTCGTCCGGCGTCGCCCCCCCCCCCCCTTCGGGAAAGGCAAGCTTCATGCCCCGCGCAAGACCACCGCCGCGACCAAGCTGAAGAAGGCGTCGACGCCTGAACAACGGGCAAGGGAGTCGGCCAAGAGGAAGGGCCGGAGGCACGCCGCGGACGCGAGGGATGAGGTCGCCGCCGCGCAGCAGGAGTTCACCAACGCCCGCGTCGCGGCGGCAACGAGGGAGGCGCTCTACATGCTAGGGGTAAACCCTAGCCAGCACAACGTCCTCCAAGCCACCGCGGCCAGCACCGGCTCGTCGGCGTTTTCTCGGATGGTGCTGCCCGACTCACCCCGCGCGTCGGCTTGCAACCCGGTTCAACACAATGGCAAATGCTTCAACCTCTCCCATTGCTATCGGGTCATCAAGGACGAAGAGAAGTTCAAGGCACAATATGCCGCCCTCAAGGCACGTGGGTGGAAAAAAGCCGTGGAGGATGTTGGGGAGGGCGAGCCAACACGGCCGAGGAGGAAGACCAACTCCAAGAAGGAGGACAAACGAGATGCGGCCACCAACGCCTTGATCGCAAGCGTGGATGGCATGATGAATAAGAAGGACTCAAGGGAGGAGGAGCGCCGACGTTTCAAGGCGGAGCAAATGGATGCTTTCATGGAGATCCAAAGGAGGAGGCTTGATCTTGACGCCGAGAAGCAAGCCAAAATGTTCGAGCTCGAGGCGGAGAAGCAAGCCAAGATGCTAGAGATCGAGGCCGCCAACGCCAAGACAAAGGCGAAAAAAGTGGCTCTTGCGAGCATGATGACCGGGGTGGAGATCATGAAGGTGGATCTCAACACCGTATCACTAAGAAAGAGGTCGTGGTTCGAGAAGATGCATGCCGACATGCTCAAGTTCGACGACGAGTGATCTATGGCGGCGAGGGCCATCTTTTTTGTATGCCGGCAGGTGTGCCGGCATGACCACGGGAGCCGCGATGGCGTGGTCGAACTCAAGTCCCACCCTTTTTTGTGTGCTGGCATGTGTGCCGGCCGGCTGGCGAGTGCGCCAGCATGAACTGTGGTATTTTCTGAAGCCAACATTGTGTGCCGGCGCTGGCATGGTGCCGACATGAGACATGGCCGCTGGCATGATCGGCCGCGGACTTTTTTATTTAAAAGTTGAATCCGGACATGAAATGGGTCGGCGCGTTGGGCGCACTGCCGACCCAAATGCAAAACTGGACGGACGCGGGCGGCCGACCCAAATGGACAAAAAGCGGACAAATGTGCCGTCCGTTTGGGTCGGCCCGTTGGAGTTGCTCTTAGGGACATGTATTTTGGAGGTGTCTTTTTAGAAAAACCCACATATATTTCATAAATTAGACAAACCGATTACAAAGAGTATGCATGTGATCATCACAATATATATATATATATATATATATATATATATATATATATATATATATATATATATATATATATATATATATATATATATACAGAGAGAGAGAGAGAGAGATAGATAGATAGATATTTTGCAATATTGCACCAAAGACTCTGCAGGATGTAAAATTGTAATTTTACTTGACAGAATCTTGTGCCATACCGAAACGTCGCCCACCATCGTCCTCCTCAACCTTGAGAAGGAGGGGAACTTCCATCATACCCAGATCTAGAGGAGCACCTTCGTATACAAGGATGCTTTTTGAGCCGATGAACCGGACCGCCGCATTGTGGCACGTCGGCCGGGGTTCCTCCCTGTGTCCGCTAGATCCCAGCGCCGTCAACTTCATCCGGCACGATCGAAGAAGAGGAATGCCGTTGCATGCTTCCATCCACACACCCCACAGCAAGACACCAAACACAACTGCAACGGTGGACACCAATGTCACCCAGGAGAGTGTCGTGTGCCGACCATCAGACACAAGTCTCACCGGATCTGAAGACCAGCAAGAAGATGAAGCCACTTGCTCCCCGGCCCGCCCATTAGAACGACACCGAGATGGGGATGAGCAGAAGCAAATTATTTCGACGCGGCGCTGTCCTCGCCATTGATGCAGCACCTTTGAAAACAAACTAACTCTATCCTAATGCACAACCAGAGAGAAACTGCTGGGGTCCCCGTCCGCTGCTGCCAGAGCGACAGGTGGAGAGGACGAGGACCCCAGCGTCGCCGTTGTTGAGGAAGGCAAAAAGTCACCTCCCGGTCGCCTCTGTAGAGCAGTTACGGGAGCGAAAGAAAGCGTAACCAACCGTGACAACAATATGATTTGGGGACACGCCGATTCGGGAGGTGTCTTTTAAGCAAATATCATGACTAATGTTCTTTTTAAGGCTTAAAAAGACTTAACATGAACGTTGCATCAGGAGTCAGTTTTACAATAAATAGATATACAAGATTTCTCTAGGTCTTTCCCCCCCCCTCTGTTAGACGGTAGCAAAAATATCTTTTAGCCAAACACGCATAACGTGTGATGTGAACCAACGCTAGAAATCATTATATACCCTCTCCTCCCTCTCCTCTTCAAAGTCATCCCACTAATTAACCACATTCTCTGTGTTCACGCTCTCACTACTTCACATCCTGAGAAAATAACTACTCCGCATCTGCTTTGGGTCCATGAAATACTCTGATCCTGCAATGCCGATCCATGAGGCCATCAAGCTGGAAGACGAGGAGGGGGTTGCCATTGCCAGCTTTGGTACAACAGGCCAGGTGTGCGGCGGCCAACATGACTGCATGGCCATCTTCAGGAACCCCGCTCCTCCCCCACAGCCACAGGTTGATTGTTTTCTTTAAAATCTACTTCCTCCGTCTCATAATATAAAAATATTTTTGACATATTAGTGTGAAGCGATAAGGCTTATTTTTCAGACTTGTGCATACGTTATGTATGGACCTTGGTCGTTGTTGCTTTATCCTTGAAAGCCTGTTTCGAAAAGATGCTTTGTTTCAGTTTCGGATTTTATCGACTATTGGAAGTATGGTTTTTAACTGCTTATGTATTCTTGGCTTGAACCATAATAATTTACACTCACAATGAATGTCATCGGATCAGATTATAGTCACAAATGTTGATGCTAAATACCCCAGGGCGGTTAGTTGTAGAAGAACTGTATAACTAGGATACTACTTCCTAAGACGTCTTTTGACACTAGTATCAAAAAACGTCTTACATTATGTGGGATGGAGGGATTACTTGACACACATAACCTTACCACAATCTCTAGCTCGGACACATAAGAAATCCACCAGGTGCGTGGAGAAAACTCAACCTTTCATTTTTTGCAGATTCAGTTAATCCATAAGCTCGTACTCTACTAATTAATCATCTGCATCAGTTCTCATGTTTCATTATCTGTGAGTAGTTCATTTAGAGAAAAAATGTCTCTGCAATTTGTTCTGTCAAGATTTCTATTATTGTTGGCCTCAGGTCATTTTGTTTCCCTCTTCATTCAGGTGCAGCCGCCGCCGCCACCTCCACCTGCACCTGCACAATGCCAGTGGAACAAGAAGCTGGCTACCGGACCGCCTCCAGGCTTCCCCGGCGTGTGCCAGCCGCCACAGAAGAGACACCAGTCTGGGGCGCAGCCACCGCACAGGCAGCACCAGGTACAGCCACAGTATCAGGCGCCGGCGCAGCAAGCACGGAGGCAGTATCAGGCGCCGCCGGCGCAGGCGCAGCAAGCGCAGAGGCAGTATCAGGCGCGGCCACCGCAGACGCAGCGGTACCAGGCGGCGCCGACGCAGGCACAACCACCGCAGAAGCAATACCCGCTACCACAGCCTAGGCGGCAGCAGGCGGCGCAAGGGCAGTCACTGCAACAGCAATACCAGGCGCAGCCGCGGCAGACGCAGTACCCGCCGGCGCCAGCGCAAGCGCAACCACCGCAGAAGCAGCACCGGCCGGCCCCAACGCAAGCGCAACCACCGCAGATGCAGTACCAGCAGCCGGAGCCTGATCAAGCGCAACCCCCGCAGATGCAGTACCAGCCGGCACCGACCCAAGCGCAACCACCGGGGATGCAGTACCAGCCGGCGCCGTCGCCGAGCGCGCGGCAGCACGCTCCCACACCTGCCGCTCACCACGCCCCGTCCAGCAGCAGGCCTCGACTTCAGCCGAGGGCGGCGGCCAAGCCGGCGTCCGCGTTCAAGAAGCCCTCCGTGGTGTGCGCCGTGTGCGACGTGCGGTGCATGACGGCGGCTCACCTCAAGCAGCACGAGAAGGGGAGGAAGCATCGGAACAAGGTGGGCTGCGCCGCCGGGGAGATGAACGTGTGGTGCGACGTCTGCTCCGTGACCCTCTTAACCAAGCTCAACGTCAAGGAGCACTACTCCGGCAAGCCGCATCTCCAGCGGGCCTCACGCTCCAGTGCCAAGGGCAACCGAGCAACCTGACATTGTCCATGCCACATTCCCACATGACAGTTTCACGAGGTTTTTTATTTTAAGAATTTTCCTTCATGACTTGACGATACTACTACTACAGTGGTATCTGCAACTTTGAACTTGTGTCTTTTTAATACCAGTATATGAATAATAACTGTAATGCAGCACCCTAGTGACAGGCTGACAACTAAATTTGCTACGTACTGTATACTTGAATTCTGTAATGGATTATATGTGTTGTGTGTGCGACTCTGTTTTATTCGTGTGTTTTTTTCATGTTAACTTCACTGAGCTGATTGGTACTTTAGTTCAGCACCCTGAAATTATGAATGGTTTGATGTGGCAGCTCTCTAAGGCCAAACCTAGTCCATGTTTCATTTTTTTAGGCATCGACTCTGGAAAGATGGAGACCCCGGTGTATTCGCAACCTCTTGCGGCGGATCCACCACCACCTTCACCTAGCTTCATTGACGTGAACATCATCGAGACCGGATCATCGTTGATGAGAGGTCTCATACTCCTCCAATCACCGATGCACACACATGATCGATCGATCTTATACATACGGGAGAGAAGGTTGCTCGGGAATCTACCATTGAATTCCGATGTCATTACACCTTTAATGCTGGAGTATTCCCCTCCTGGGGCATCAAGGCGATTTACTTCTTCTGCACCATCCGATCTTGTTAGTGTTGTACGCCTTGTCCGCCTGACCCCTCTGTTGTCATCTGATCTGGTTAATCCATGCCCCACCTCAGTGGCGAAGCCAGAAAAACTTAATAGGGGGGCCAACTAATGTTAAATCATGTTGGGGAGGGCCAAAGCCAAAAAAATCACCGTAATACACAATATTAGCGACAGGTAATCACTCATGTAGTGAAAAAATCTGTATGTTGGCCTGAGCCGGGCCCTTGCGCACCCTGATACGTCTCTAACGTATCTATGATTTTTTATTGTTTCATACTATTATGGTATCAATCTTGGATGTTTATTATGTTTATTATGCAATTATATACGATTATATATTATTTTTTGGAACTAACCTATTAATCTAGTGCCCAGTGCCCAATTGCATTTTTTATATTGTTTTTGGCTTTACAGAAAATCTAAACAGAGTCCAAACGGAGAAAAAACTTTGGATTATTTTATTCTATACCAGAAGGGACCCTAGAAGGTTCGGGAGAAGACCTGATGAGCTACGAGGGAGCCACAAGCTCGAGAGGCGCGCCTAGGGGGCGCCCCCAGGCTTGTGGGGCCCTTGTGGCCCCTCTTGACCTAATTTCGCCTCTACAAATTCCCAAATATTCCTCATACGTCAGAGAGCGATCCCAAATACTTTTTCCTCCGCCGCAAGTTTCTGTTCTTCGGAGATCCCATTTGGAGACTTTTTTCGGTACTCTACCGGAGGGGGAATCGATCACAGAGGTCCTATACATCAACCTTACTGCCCCCTCTGATGATGTGTGGGTGGTTTACCACAGACCTACGGGTTCATAGCTAGTAGCTAGATGACTTCTTCTCTTTCTTTGATCTTCAATACAATGTTCTCCTCGATATTTTTGGAGATCTATTCGATGTAATCCTCTTTTATGGTGTGTTTGTTGGGATCCGATGAATTGTGGGTTTATGATAAGATTATCCATGAATATTATTTGATTCTTCTCTGAACTCTTTTATGCATGATTGTTATAACTTTGTATTTCTCTCTGATCTATCCGTTTAGTTTGGCCAACTAAATTGATTTATCTTGCAATAGGGGAGGTGCTTTATGATGGGTTCGATCTTACGTTGCTCAATCTAAGTGGCAGAAAGGGACATGACATGTACTTGTATCGTTGCCATTAAGGATAAAAAAGATTGAGTTTATTCATATTGATTGGATTTACTTTGTCTACATCATGTCATCTTGCTTAAAGCGTTACTTTGTTTTTATAAACTTAATACTCTAGATGCATTGCTGCATAGTGGTCGATGTGTGAAGTAATAGTAGTAGATGCAAGCAGGAGTCGGCCTACTTGTCTCGGACGTGATGCCAATATACATGATCATTGCCTTGGATATCGTCATGATTATTCGCTTTTCTATCAATTGCCCAACAGTAATTTGTTTACCCACTGTATGCTATGTTCAAGGCTCTAATGAAAACTATGGGCCTCGAGTCTATTTTAATTATATATTAAAAATCAAAAAATACCTTGCTGCAATTTATTTACTTTTATGTTTTTGTTTATCTATCTATCACTACGAGATTGACAACCCCTTGTTTGCGTTGGGTGCAAGTATTTGTTAATTTGTGTGTAGGTACTGCTAACAAGGTGTTGTATGCTTTTTCTACTGGATTGATAACCTTCGTTCTCAACTGAGAGAAATACTTATAGCTATTGTACTGCATCGTCCTCTCCTCTTCGAAAAAATCCCAACACAGCTCAAAAGTAGCACACCCCCTACCTCCACCACTGCCCTACCTCCCTGATGGCTTCCGTGGTCGATGACTTGTAAACTGGGCACGTGTACAAGGCCCCTCGTGTGTCGTCTTTCGAACTTCAGTTGCTCGTCTAGTTGGGTCTCATTTATTTGTTGTCCTCTACCCGGGCGGGATTGGTCTCGTTTGTTTGCTGCCAAGCCTTCTCATCTTGTCTACCTGTCTAATATCTTCGGATGTTTGTCTTTGTTCATTTTTTTGCTGCCAGACCGACTTGTCTTGTAAACCCGTCCAGTCTAATAGGATGTATGGCTTCGTTCTTCTAAGACGGGCACTCGGCTCTTTCCGACCGGCCTGTTCCGGAACCCATTCATTGTCGCTGCTGCTTCTTCGCTCCGTTACTGCTGCTATTTTCTACCCTTTTCCTATTGATTTCCTCCGTTTGATTTCTTTTGCCCCTTTTTAGCTTGAAAAAAATGCTTGCATGTTGGTTCCTTTTTATCGCCTTGTTGTATGGGAGGCCTAACACTCTAGCAGGATCGACATGATTTATGCAGTCACTCTTCATAAATGAGCTACATATTTGGAGTCTGTGGAGGTCCAGTATGGAGCGCGCTCTAAACCAATCGAGCGGGAGGAAAGTTCGGCTTCTTCCTCCTCGCAGAAAACCTGGGGTTGTGAAGCTGCATGTCCTCGCACCTCCGCTTAATTCATTACTTCTCGAGCGCCCCTTATGTTGTTCTTTCTGGATAGATGAGGGGTGTATAAATACATTTAGTCATAGTTTCTTAACGTGAAGGAAATTATTTTTATATTATAGCCCATATTGACTTTTATACATAGCAAGAGAAAGTGAAGGAAATGTTCTTTTTATTTAGCTTATGTGATTTTCATCCATAATAATGTTATCACTGTATGGCCCTTCTCTGATTGTCACATTAATATCACGTAAACTAATAACCAGATACTGCTGCTTATTTACATTACAATGAGTGTGCTTCTGTTTTTGTTTTGGAATGTTGCTGCTTATTTAAAATATTATCTGGTTCCACTCTTTGCATCGATATACTCCCACAATCCTAATATAAGTGTCGTTGATTTAGTACAACTTTGCACCAAAGTTATATTAAATCAGCGACACTTATTTTGGAACGAAGGGAGTACAAATGAAGATTTATATTCATTTGAATAAATCTGCTTTTTTAGATGAATAACTATGATAGCTTGACAACTCCCTATCCAGCCTTTCTTTTTTATTTTTATTCTTGCTTCCAAAGTTGTTGATCTGTGTTTGTGCATACTAAAATGGTGTATTTGGTGGTAAGTTATGGCACTTTTACACTATATCCCTCAAGAACTTCGGTAACATGTGTTGTATCTATTATCTTTCATGACAAATCACACTAAAGATAATAGATACAACACATGTCATATATAATATGAGATTTATAAGCTCTCTCTTACAACATGTTTTGAACACATCATTTTCAATAATTCAGGCAAGGTTTGATTTCACTATAATGTTCTTCTTAAAATTAATGTATAGATTTTAGACTCAACAAATGGTAATCTCACATTAAGAGTATGCATTTATTTTTTACTTAACAAACCGAAGGGATAAAATAAATGTCTATTCTTACTTGTTTACTACTCTTTGCATGCCCTGAAAGTCTAAATTTTGTTGGGCAACAGTAGCACTCATTAGATTACAAGTTCCATTATCAAAACACAATAAATTTCAGCGCAACACATCCATAGGGCGCATCATGCGCAGTGCGAGCATGGCTAGTATGTTCCATATATATTGTAGACTTTCCCTTCTCTTGTGGTCGTCATGAACTGAATTACAATCAAATTGCTTTAAACTGTTTACCAGTCTCCACAATGGGAGATTAAACTACTCAAACAATCATGAATTCATCTGAAAGTAAAATAAACGACAACCTTTGCATTTTAGATTAGGATCTTTTCCATATTTCAAAATAGTGGAAAAATCAAATCAGAGGTGTTAAACCTTTATCATTCTAGTGTCGAGCTATTTTGCCGCGGGATCCCCCCTACAGTATCATCACCGTAGTAGAGTTTAACCACCAAATTCGGGATGACATGCATCGGTCACCTCCATATATATCTTCAGCGGCGCCCAAGTGCTTCAAGCATATATCACCAAATATATGAAGCATGATGATAGTGTTTAAATGCAAACAATGCTCTTGACAATGTAAGAAAAGGTATATAAAATAGTAGAAGATGTTTCTGTTGCGGTAAACTAACAACCCATACAGTAAAGTTATAGGAAGCAGGGACATTATGAAGCATCCATTACTTGTTACCTCAACCTAACTCATACCTAGCGAAGGTATAGAATATTATAACTAGAAACTAGCAATGACAACATGTGTGTGGAACTGTGCATCAATCATTCTGTGATCTAATATATACCAACTTCATCCATCAATGCAAACTAACTGGAATGTCGAAGCACATATATGATGCTTACGAAGCATGGATAATAAATCTCAAGACCCAGAATATTGCTCTTATTATGAAACATCTACACAAGTTCTACTCTCATGCTGATGTCCCCTGAGTTAAACTCAGCTGGCAAGCCCACTACCACAATAATTCTGCCCCCAGGCATGCACTAATAAAGCATCTTTCTAGTGGAGAGACTGCATGAAACTTTATGATATATATTGTTGTCTAACTACTTGCACTACCAACAATGGTGATACTATCATGCTTTGGAAGGATAAATGGTGTGGCCAATCACTTATGGAAAAATTCCCCCAATTACACTCATTTGCTGAGGATGATAACATCACCATTTACAAAGCCAAACATGCAGACAACTACTACTCCATGCTTCAGTTACCACTGTCCAATATTGCATTCCAACAATTTACCCAGCTCAGTAATACCTTGGAACATATCAAAAGCAATCAAGAAAGGGACCAATGGTATTTCAAAAAAGGTCTACAATGCACTTATGGGACCAACTGAACCATCGTCCCCCCAACCTACCGATGGAAACAGAAAACATGTTGCCTCCCAATACACAATTCTTCTGCTGGCTACTACTTCATGATAGAGTTAATACATGTGAACTTCTAATTAGGAAACAGTTCCATCTTGACAGCACCCAATGCTCATTATGTGAGGATTTTTCTATGGAAGACCGAATGCATCTATTTTTTGGCTGCGCCTTCAGTCAAGGATTCTGGTGGAGTATTGGAATGTAATGGAACACTGATGAAAATATTCGCAATATGATCATAGATGCTAAGCACATATAAAACCTGGAATTCATCATGGAAATACTAATTATTGGGTGTTGGAGCATATGGAATCAAAGAAATGACAAGATTTTCGATGGAATTCAGTGTTCAAAATCAATGCAAGATCGACTTCATCAATACCATCCACACCACTATGATGAGGGCTAAGCTAGCATCAAAGAAGGGATGAGATCTTGGATAGATAGTACTCCCTCTGTAAACTAATATAAGAGCGTTTAGATCACTACTTTAGTGATCTAAATGCTCTTATATTAGTTTACGGAGGGATTATATAAGTTAGCCATCATTATATCATACTAACATCCACTAACCTCATGCAACCCCTTTTGTTGCTATTGTAACTTGAACTCTCTGATTATTATAATGAAAATGATATTTCAGTAGGGATTTTTCCTACTTTTTTTATGGTAAAAAGCATGGATAATAGAAACATCAAAGGGAGAATAACCAAAGTTCGGAGACAAATGATGATGGGATGGTGGGCGATTCACGATGCAATACCTTTTATTCAGAGGTAGGACCTCGAAGAGGGGAAAAAGGATCGGATGCCACTACTATTTCTTTGGCTAGCGAGTGCTACTCCAAGACTTAGTTCAAACCTCCCGGCAACCTAGTGAGGCACCAAACATGGTTAAAATGGCGGGCACGGCCACGTAATGCCGGAACCGCGCACTATCGATGTCACTTAGAAGGTTGGAGTGAGAAGTAGGTCGACGCATGAGATTGGATCTGGGCGGTGTGGTGGGTTGCAGCTACAATCACTGATCGCATTTTCGGTGCGAGGTGGACGGGAGCAACATTGCACAAGTGGTGAAATCGGGTTGGTGCAATTGGAGAGGACAGGGGCAGTATGGTTGACGACGTGCTCGAAGGGAGGGCATGGAAGAGGAATGGAGGTCTTGGAGAGATGTAACATGCGAGGAATCAAGGGTTATGCGAACGATGGCTACGTCAAATACATGTAATCTGGCTAGCAATGTTGGAAGGGATTACATGTGATACCTCTCTGGCCGTGGGATTAATCAAATATTGACGGATCACATGTGATCTGATGATTTTTTTATCAGGTTACAATAAAGAGCATTTCTCATCCGCAAAAAAAGAGTTGAAATATCCCATGTTAAAAAGAGAGATTTGTATTACTTATATTACTAGTTGGGGTCAAAACACTATTATTCATTGTAAGGCCAAGAGTATCTTCAACTGATCTCCAATTTTCAAGTTACTATGGATGGTGATTTTTGCAGATCCCCGATAAGCCCATCCCAATACCCAACCTGACATGTGGGCTCCATCTCAATATGACTGACTCTCACCCTTTTTCTAGACAGCGACATATGGACCCCATAGTATTGGGACACACAACTCCCACACTATGTTGGGGGAGTTGGGGCAATTTACGCGATTCCCTATTTGATGCATTCTGCTTCAAATTGTCGACGCATTGCACATACAACGATCGACTTGGACATACTGGTTTTGGGAGCCTTCTAGAAGGTTCCTAAACCGATTTTTTGTTTCTTTTACTTGTTTTTTGGGTTTTTAGTTTTCCTTTCTTTGGTTTTTCCTTTTATATAAAAATTGTTTGCCTTATTCAAAAAATTATTGGAATTCAAAAAAAATGTTTTTAAAAATGTTTGAAATTTTAAATATTTCTCGTTTTTAAAATGTCCAAATCTTCAGACTTTGTTAAAGCTAACAAAAAATGTTCAAAAGTTAAAATTTATGTTCATGATTTTAAGGAAAATTTGGAATTTCTATTTTTTTTTCTTTTCCATTTTTGTTCATAAATTCAAAGAAAATCGTGTGGTCCGTGTTTTTAAAAAATCGCGTGGATATACTGTAGCGGACAGGGTGATTTCCTGTAGTAAAACTCTATCGCATGGTCATAACAAAGATGGAAAATTGGGTGCTATAGAGTTTTGCTACTATATGGGCCGGCCCAATCGGAAGCTTTCCTATGCGTTGGGTTGCTATTTGACACAAAAATGCGTCATATAGGACCTCCCGTGATTTACTGATGATCACTAAGGCTACTCACTCCGATCCAACTTTGTATGAAGTATTCGACAATTAAATCAGAGGGAGTACTAGGGAAAAAAGGATATGTCGAAGCAGTTTTTCTTGGCCCAACTCCCTCATCCAAAGAAAGGGAAGTAGTTGATTTGGAAAATAAAACTGAGTGTTGCATAGTCGTATGCCTTAATTTTGGACCTGGTAGTATGGTTCTATGTCGCATCAACTGTAACATTGGTGTTTGAGTAATACTCCCTCCGTCCTCCAAAAGAAGGCTTATAATATAGTTTTTCCAAATGAAATGGTGTAATATCTGACCAAGTTCGTCAAAAAGCAAAATCAACAACTACAATACTGAATAAATATAATGTAGTAAAATATTTTTACTATGTACTTATTGGTACTAATTTTGCATTATAGTTGTGGTAGTTTTTTCTATATTTTTGAATAAGTTTTTTCTACATATTTAGTAAAATATTGTACTGTTTGACTTAGACAAAATTTATAGTCTTTTTTGGAGATAGTGAGAGTACAAATTTCTGATAAAAGAAGAAACATCTACATATAACAATAGTACATAATTCAAAATTGTACTCCTACATATTCACAATTGTACTCCTGAGTAAACATTCAGTATCAAGAATAGTTAAATACACCCCGCAAAAAAAAGAATAATTAAATACATGCAGATCAGAAGATGTATAACTATCCTGTTATCGACTGAAACACACTGTCATCACTCGAGATCTGATTATTCATCATCATTAAGATAAATGAAGGGGGACCCCGTATTAGGTTGGCCACTGTCGTACCCGAACTCGCCAATAGGGTGCTTCAGTGCATGCATTCCTTGATTTATGCACGCGTAGCAGTGACCTAAACAACCATATGCAACTCAATAGATCAAAACCGTAATTTGGCAGCAAACAAAGTTAACAAGATCCATATTTAACTAGAACGAAAGAGAAGGCAAGAAAGGCATATATATACCATCATCATATGAACTTAGTTCGTAGCAGGTGTAATATTTTCTTCCGTAGATCTCTTTCACTTGAGCAAAATAGGGTGTCGATGACCAATCCCCGTATGGCTTCTTCATCTTAACGGTGAAGTTGAAGTGATGGAAGGTATGGTCATAGCTCTCCACACTGGAGCACTGATGTTGAAGCTCATCCAGGCCATACTCCACGTCCTGAAAGAAACACCTTATAAACAAAACTTGCTTTCGATTAAAATGGATAGAATAGTTAAAAATCATGCATATTTTGAATTGGTCCTGCCATTTGATGTACTTCTTGAAAGCCACCATGACTTCCTCGCCCATCCACTTCTTAGTATTCTCAATGATTTCTTTGGTAGATGGTTCTCCCCTGCAACAGTACATTAAAACTGCTGCATATGCTTCAAAAGTTTATAAGAAAATCATAAAGGACACATACTGCACTGAATTCTCTGTTGGAGAGGAAAAGGACTTGGAGACTTCAGGAAATTTTAATTCCTCTCCCGATGACCAAAATGCTTGAGCATCCAGTTTATGCTGGGCCGGGTTGCTAAAGCCATGACTAGCGGCAATCATAGCCTCCACGACGTCAGTATATCTATGTTCGGCCAAGTACTTTAGTATCTCACGATATTCTTGTGCCCTGAATCAGAACAAACCCAAAGGATCAAGAAAATGCAAAATAATAATCCGCACACCTCATGAGCCCAAGAGGCAATATACAGCAAATGTTATGCTATGCATACTTAAAAAATGTGAAATAGCATTGAGCTCCGCCTGTGCATCTCGCTGATGTGCTGTTGTTTTCGGTGTGCTCCGCCTGGTGATCTAGCTTATGTTGTTCGGTGTGAGTCTGGGAGTGTGCTGTTAGTTTCTGTTCCTATCCTGGGTGCTGCTGGCTACAGTGTCTTTGTACACCTTATTGTAAGCTGGTAACCCCAGCATAACTGTAAACTCTGATTACACGAGGGAGGCCTTACCCCTGCACAGTGCAATGCAGAGAGGCCGTGTCAAACCCTTGTTCTTTCTTGCTTAGTTCAAACATTCTCTCAGCTGATATATATGTCTATCCAGCCTCCTGCAGACATGGCGTCTACAACACCCCACGCTGGCTGCACTAATAAGTAATAACAAGTTGTTCTGTTGTTGTTTATCCCTTATTTGATCCATGTATTGTATATACAAGTAAAACTTTAGTGCTCTGAGGCTTTGCATTTAAAACTAACAAACTACAAACTAAATATAGCACGAGATGAACAAAAGGAAAATCATCATACGTAGTTACGTACCAAGGATCTGATTCATCCGTAAGCTTCTCCTCCTCAACAATTTCAGAGCCAGTCTTACCTTCGGCAGTGTCATAAGCACATTCCTTGGACCTAGAGCAAAAAATGTCTGCACAATCAGTGATTATTCCAAAGCTACCATTTACTAGATATAAATAATCTTCTTGAACTAATTTTTGTGAAGTTGATGATGAATTAAACATATTTGAATTATATGCAAAACACATGAAAGAATGCTAAAGGTCCATTTTTATTGCTTTGAAGCTTCTAATAGAAGCAGTAACAAACAACAAGATGAGAATCGAGAGACTGAAAACTCAACAAATAAATATTAACCCATGGTTCGGGGGCTAGGCAAAAAGGAGGTCAATCCAGTGCCTGTGAGTTGAGTTAAGTGTAGGAGGTGACTGGTGGAGTGTACATGCTTTAAACTCCATGCTACTCACCTCAACAGCAACCACCTCAAACCATGACCAAGATAATCGAACCAATATGCTCATTAGTCAGCAACTTTATGATGGAGGTATTGCAATAATAACCAGGCAGTATTTTCTTTAAGGAGCACTGCTGCGGAAAAAAAGTTGTGTTTGCTAGTGCTAGAGGCGCACTTACGGTAGAACCTTAACTGCAGGACCGTCAGTGCTGCTCACCTTGCCAGCATTCTCCTCAACCCTGATTAGAAAATGTTGGTTGGTCTCTGAAAGTGTGGGAAAGAATTACTAACCTCTATAAAAGAAACTAGCATTCCAAACAAAATTATTTCTTCTACGAGAACTACAATGAGAATAACCATAAACAGATATTCAGTATGAATAATCTTCTTCAACAAGTTTTCTGGAGTTGATGAATCAAACGTATTTGAATGATATGCAGAACATATGAAAAAGAGTCATAATACACGCATGGAATTTTAACAAGCCAAATCCTGATTAAAAATAACAAAACAATAATGGTCATACCTATCAGTTAATTCAGGTTTAGGAGGTGTGTCATTCAGCTCTAAAAATAACGTTACCATAATGGTCATACCTATCAGTTAATTCAGGCTCAGGACGTGTGTCATTCAGCGCTAGTGTCTTGAGTTCAGGTAGATTCACACTGCCAGTCACCTTGCCAGCATTCTCCTCAACCCTGATGACAACATGTTGGTCCCTGACTATGGAAATATGGGAAATATTGCTAGCTACCATAAAAAAACACTAGCATTGCATACAGAAGTATTTCTTCTATGAGAATTTAGTGCAAATTGTTGAAATATATTGCCCGCCTTCCTTCATCAGTTCGGACTTTTGGATGAGTTGGCTAGAGCATGAATTCAATATGGTATGCGAGCCAAGAGGTCTTGAGTTCAAGTCCCTGCCAACGCAGTATTAAATAAAACAATTCTGCGGCCTACATTGATCCCACGTCTAAGGACTAAAATAGCCTAGACGTGAGGGGAAGTGTTGAAATATATTGCGTGCCTCTTTACATCAGTTCGGACTTTTGGATGAGTTGGCTGGAGCATGAATTCAATATGGTATCCGAGTCAAGAGGTCTTGAGTTCAAAACCCTGCCAACGCAGTATTAAATAAAAACGATTCTGTGGCCTACATCGATCCCACGTCTAAGGACTAAAATAGGCTAGATGTGAGGGGGAGTGTTGAAATATATTGCCCACCTTTCTTCATCAGTTAGAACTTTTGGATGAGTTGGCTAGAGCGTGAATTCAATATAAATAATAGCCAAAACAGATATATTATGAAGTGCTCATGAAAATAAGCATCATACAATATCGGAATAACTAAGGAAACTTACAGTAGCTTATTTGTTGATAGTTTCTCTTCGTGGCCGACTAAGGCGGCCTGAATATAAAACACTTTGCCGAACACGAGTAGCAGTTCCACTGGGCCTGCAATTATTGAATAGGTGAATTTATATCCCTCTAAAGAGAAACAAACATTGGTTATCATACATGGACAACAACGACCATCATGGCCAATCATGTGCTTATGGTGCTACAAGTTACAACCTAGATCATTATTTTGTCCTTATCGGGATGATGTCTGGTTAGCTACATGTAGTAGCAATTGAACTTACCGAAAAATGGTCCCCTGCTTTGTATTATATATAAATCAACCAACCGAGACAACCAACGATAGGTGCTGGGACGGAACCAGCACAGTCACGCCCAAAAGAAATGAAAGAGAAAATACAAGAGAATCAAATGCCGACAATGGCGGATCGACAAAAATGAAGAAGCCTCACGACCGTTGTGTCCGTCGGAGATCGCCTACCAAGCTCCGAGACTCTGAAGTGCCGGTACCAATCAACACCTCCAAGAAGGGACGCGACGATGACGACGTTGCTGCCAAGGGTTTCCCCCGGTACGCGGTGAGGAGAGAGGAAGGGTAGCCCCGACGCCCTCCAGGAAGGTCCGACGGCACCCTCAGGCACCACCGCGTCGGTGTCGGCCAAGCCAACAGGGATTTCTCCCGATCCCAACCTTGACCACAGGCACTCCGGAGCTCGCCACCAAACTGACCACCACCCTGCGCCAACCCAGTCATGAAGCTTCCCACGCTGTCTCACCACGCCACCGCGAAGCATGGCCTGTACAATGAAGAGGAGGAGCCGAGACTAGGACAGCAGCACCGTCGGCACGCGGGAGGGCCCCACCTCCACCGACAATGACGGTAGCTGACCAGACGCAATAGCAGGAACATACGAGGCCCGTGGCCCCACAGGCCCGGCCGGGCTCTTAGAAGCCCGTAAAGTTCCCGCCTTCGCGCTGCAGCCGGCACACCGTCGGCGTCGCCGCCCCTGTCCAAGCCACTCCCCTGCCTCCCCTCACAGTGGGCGTCGAGGCCACGCCGGAGACGGCCCGCTGGGACCCAGATGGGGCCCTACAGGCCCAGATCCGGGCTGGGGTCACGACACCAGCCACCCAGCACCACCGGACCACCCCGCCGCCAAGTGGAAGCACCACCACTGCGCGCGCCATTGGCCGCCACCAGGACGCCGGACCGCCACCGGCTGAACATCACCGCCGCCGCCCCCCGCCCCGGGCAAGAGGAGCACGCGCGGGTACGGGAAGACCCGCCGCCGCCGACCAGCGGCGAGGCCAACCAAAAATATCTGTGGGGTCAATGGTATTTTTTAAATTTTTTTATGTAGTATGAACAGTAAATGAACAGTGTTTTTAGGCTTATTTTCTAAAAAGTTGTGCGGTCAACTGACCCCACAGACTAACAAGTAGCTTCGCCACTGCCACCGACACCACCCGGCCAGATCCAGGGGTGATAGCCAGCGGCGACGGGGGAGGGGGAAGGAAAGAGGGGGGTGGACGAGGGGGAAGGGGGCGCGCGCCGCCCCGGCCGCTTCCCGGGGAGACGACGTAGGGACGGGACGGGAAGGAGGGGAGAGGGGGCGGAGCAGGCCGGGGTGCACCCACCAGGCGGCCGGCGACGGCGGGAGGGGGCTAGGGCGGCGGCGGTGGTGGGGGAACCCTAGCGGGAGGGGTTGGGTTCTAGTTTGCTCGTGGAATGAAATTCGTAGCAGTTGAACTTTTGTCTCTCCTAATTACAAAGAATGTAAAGTTTTGTCGTCTACCTCATCCTTCATCCAACCTTGCATACGTTCCCCTTTCGCTTTCCATTTGATTTTTTTCCTCATGTCTTTCTTTTTTTTCTTCCTCCGGTTTCTTTGAAAACTATCTTAAGTGCCACACCTTTTATTGACTTGCAAGTAAAATTATGTCTTCTTTGGTAAGCTATAATAAGTGCTTACCAAATAAAATCATATTCTCTTACAGTCATATTTATAGGGACAGGCTAAAGTGCTTGAATATTTACATGTTGCAATCGTACGGACAATTATGTACTCACTGCGTCTCATAATATAAGAGTGTTTTTGACACTAGCTACAATGTCAATTCATACCCCTTATCACCTCTCAGCTCAAGTTAAACTTACTTCCGTGGTCTTTTCCCCGAGCCCATGTTCCAACAAACGAAAGGAGAACGGCGATCACTTTGCCACACAAAGATCCAGGAACGATGAATGAAGGGAAAAAAAACAGCAGCCTCTCACTTCCCAAGCTAGAATGCAGCATCGGATAGCTAATTGTTACGAGGAAATCAAGGTGACTTGATGCGATTAGGCGATCGCAGCGATGCGAGAAGAAGACAAGGGATTGTATCGTCAAAACAAGAAAAGAGAAGGGGAGAGGGGTTGGAAAATACCTCGGGTTGGTGGCATCATGACTGCTGGAAGCAGATGAAGAAGTTGGCGTTTGGTCCATAGCTCGTCGACCTGGAGCTCCACGATGACGACGAGAGCTCTGTTCCATCGTTCGATCGCCTGGTGGTTGCTGATCGAATCGATGCCGATTCATGTATTGTAGTGGAGTATGTTATACAGACATAAAAGTAACAGTCCGAAGCTGCAAGCTTCCGAATTCTCTCCGAGTTTTGTGGTGGGCTATCGATTTTTGTGCGCGTGACGCGTGATATAGGGTCGACGATCGGGTGAGGTGGGTTTTGTTTGTATACGAACACAACACGGCAAGATCTCTAAACATGCTTTTACCCCTTAAAAAAAAACCTAGCAAATATACCCGTGCGTTGCAATGAAAGAAAAAAAATGCCAAAAGGATGCAATACATATGCTTACACCAAAAGTCAGAATTTTGCTGGATTATTTGATGGCTAAAAAAACTATCTAGTAGATGGAATTTTGAAATTGATCTAATTTAATAAACTAGCTAGAGAAAAGAGGATTAGATCGGTTCTCTAGCTAGTTTATTAAATTAGATCAATTTCAAAATTCATGTGATTCATGCCTCTTTCTCATTCTTTTCTTCTTTCCTCTTTTCTTTTTTTCTTTTTTTCCCTCTTCCCTTTTTCATGTTTCTTTTCTAGTGGTCTTTTCAAACGGTTTTGTTAGCTTATTTTTTGTTTTTCCTTTCTTTTTACCGTTCCTTTTTTTGTTTTCCTTTCTCTTTTCCAATGTGTAAACATTTATCAATTTCGTTTTTTTAAATGAATGAACTATTTTTCAAAATTTTAAACGTTTTTTCAAACCTGTTGAACTTTTCTCAAATTTGAGAACTATTTTTCAAATTCATTAAGTTTTTTTAATATTGATGAGTTTTTTTTTTCAAAATCGACGAATGCATTTTGTTGCAAGTAGATGAACATTTTTTTTTCAAAATTGATGGACTTCTTTAAAAAATGTTAAACTTATTCCAAAATCGATGAACTTTTGTCAAATCCTTGAACCTTTTCCCCCCAAAATCTGTGACTTTTTTCTCAATTCATGGTATTTTTTTAGTTTTGAACATTTTGCAAATCCGCGAATATTTTTGGAAGTCCATGAAATTTTCCAAAAAGCGGAACCGTTTTTGGAAGTCAACAGTCAGAGGATCAAACATGTCCATGGTCAACTTATCGTCTAGGTCAACCACGAAGAAGGTTTTTTTGTCAAACCACCAAGAAGTGATCGGGGATATGCTCTTGACGAGCGACAGCTGTTCGCTCGTGTAGTTGGGCCGACCCATGAAAGGTGGAGTGTGAGCACTACATCCGCTGACTGGCGCAACAAGCATTGACTAGGAGCTCCACCAGGGAGTAGCATCACACAGACCGGTGCACACACCCCCTCCGTCCTAGGCTTGGCCCATTTTTTTTCTTTTTTTAATCTTCAAAAAGTAGGTGCATGAAGTAGGATTCGAACTATGAACCTCCTGGATTACTTCCACACGCTATATCTTCAAACTATGAAAAGACCCAGTGCTTTGGATTTTCTTTCGCTTGTTTGGTTTCCTACCGAATCGACCGATTTGAATTTAGTTATTTGATAAAAAAAACTCCAAAAATGTGAAACTTGTGAAAAAACCCCCAAATAACTTGACATGGTGCCTTGAATAGGTCATACATGCGATGGAAAAATAAAGACCATTTAACGGATGTCAGAAAAAACATGCTCTCGAAAGGAGCCTTCTGGCCTACCAGGACACCCTTGTTGAACATCATGTTTCTTGCAAATCCTTGAAATGCCCAAAGTTTTTCCACCACGTGAGCATGCCCATGGTACGAATCCATGCCAGGTTGAACGACTTCCGACACCATATGCTTGTTCCGATACGCCCGACCATTTATCGGCCTTTTTCATCGAGAAAACTTCAAAAAATGTAAAAGTTATCGAAAACACAAACAACTTTGCATGGTGCCTTGAATTGGTCATACAGGGCATGAAAAAAAATTGGGGCAATTTCAAGGATGTCGAGAAACGACGTGCTCTCAGACGGAGTATTCTGGCCTACCCGGACACCCTCCGTGGAACAAGTCTATTTTTAGACATTATTGAAATAACCCCAATGTTTTTAATTAGGTGGGCATGTCCATGATAGGCATCCATGCCAGGTTTAAACGATATCTGACACCGTATGCAAGTTGCGATACGCCTGACCATTTATCGTCGTTTTTGATAGAGAAAACTGGAGAGAATGCAAAATTTGTAGAAACCAAAACAATTTGTCATGGTGCCTTGAATGGGTCATACAAGCCAATGAAAAAATTGTGGTCATTTGACAGATGTCGAGGAACAACGAGCTCTCAACGGAGTTTTCTGATCTACCCGAACATCCTATATTGAACATGGTGTTTTTTTGGGACATTCTTGAAATAACCCCAACTTTTGTAAGCATGCCAATGGAGGCGTCCGTGCCAGGTTGGAAAGAAAAATATATTTAAAATCATAATTTAAAAAGATACGTAAATTGATACTATAAGTTTTTAACACAACTAATAAATAGAAAGGGGCATAAATATTTGACGGGAAAAAGAATATAAAACAGTTAATTAAAACTCTTATTTTGGTATTCCAGTAATTTTTCAAATTTAACACAAGTTTTAAAAAGAATAATAAAGTTCAAAAAGGAGAAAAATGAATTAACAAAAAAGGAGAAAAATTGAAAAAAAATAGGCCTTGGCCCAACTAGGCAACAGCATCGCTCCTGTCGGGCGCCTGTTAGGCCGGCCCAAACGCTACCGGGTTTGAAAAAGGTTCATCGATTTTTTTTAAATAGTGTTCACGATTTGAAATATTTCGCAGATTTCTGAAAAAAAAAGTTCACTAAAATAAGTTGGGAAAAAATCCCGGTTCGGGAACCTCAGCTTGCCATCCGGTTTTTGAAAAAATATTCATCAATTTTGAAAACATTCATCGTATGTGAAAAAAAGTTTAACAATTTTAAAAAAGATTAAGGTGTTTTCAAGAAAAATTCACGCATTTAATATAAGCTTCTGGCATTTGAAAAAAATGTTCACGGATTTTTTTAAAAACTTAAGGATTCAAAAAATGTTCACGGATTTGAATTTTTTCGTGAATTTAAGAAAAGTTCACGAATTTTAAAAAAGAAAAGTAAAATGGAAAAAGAGAGAAAAAAACAGATTAAAACTCGGCCAAAACAAAAAAGGAAAACCACTACGTTTTATACTAAGGATGATGTCATTGCATTATAATTGGCACAACTACTAACTTGGCCTGTCTACCTCGGTGTGTAGTCTAACGGGAGATCTCTAGTTCGAAGCTTTTTTTTTTTTGGCTGGAATCTGCCTCTCCCCAAGAAAGAAAGGTAGGGTTTCTGCCTCTCGCCGGCGCTGCCGCAGGTCCGCCTCGTCTCCGGTGGCCCTAGGGCCATGGAGGCGCGGTGGATCCTGCCAAGGGCCGGCGGGAGGGCTCCGTTTTCAGTCGTTTTTTCCTGTCTTGTTAGGGTTTGTGTCCTGTTCAGGAAGGCGAGACGGTGGCGGCTCCCTGAAGATGGAATAAAGGTCTCCCCGCCTAGCCCCCGTTCCGGCGATGCATCTAGCATTGTTGGTGGGCGTGTGGAGGTGTGTCTTCGGCGGATCTATCTTTGGTGGATTTGCTCGGATCTCGTCGTTGTTCTTCTACGTTTGTGTGTCTTCGGGTTGAATCCTTCCAACCTACGTTATTCTTCATCGGCGGCGGTTGCTGTTCTGGTGCGCTGGTCCTATGGGGCCTTAGCACGACGACTTCCCGACTGTCTACTACAACAAGTTGTGCCCGACTCCGGCGATGGAGGGGTGATGACGGCGGCGCGTCTTCGACTCGCTTCAGTGCTTGTAGTCGTCGCTAGGTGGTTTACGGATCTGGATGTAATTTTTATTTCTGGTGTTCGTTGTACTGCCATGATTGAAGATGAATAGATTGGAAGTTTTTTCCCAAAAAAAAAGAAGCTTTTTTGGCTGCATAATTTTTGAACTTTAGCAAAAAGGAAAAAAAAGTGAAACTTTAAGTGAAGAGAGAAAAAAAAATAAACTTACGGGCCTGTACCTATATACATACCAACGGGCGATCCACCATACATACAAAAGTACCATACATACGAAAGTGGTTTAAGTGAAGTGAGCAAAAAAAGATGCATGTATGAGCCTATACATATATACATACCGACCGGCGATCCATCATACATAGAAAAGTACCATACATATGAAAGTGGATCAAAGGTAAAACGGATTTTCTAACTGCTCCAAAAAGGTGCTTAAAAGATTTGATTTTTTTTATGAATACGCATGCATGTGGTCTAAGTACCTGTGAAATTTTGTTCAATAATATGTTGTATCACAAAAAACACAAAATTTTGGTCCAAAAACAATAAAAAACAAGCCCCCAATTTTCATGTATTTTGTCTTTTTTATCTTTTACATGTAAACACGTATATTGCTGAAATTTTGGCCCGGTATATCTTCATGCACACAGAATTTTGAAAAAATTCGAGGCACAAAAATCTTGTTTTTTGAACTTCAAAATAAAGTGCTCCACCCGTACTCAGATGTTAATTTTCCGGTCAAAGGTCTATATTACCCATTATACGTTTTGTAGAAGGGTGTACTCTTTCTACAAACATTGACATGCCCAAATATAAAGAGAAAAAAATGGAAAGACAATGCAGCTCATGTCTCAGCAGCAAGTGAACAATAATGAAGCATATAAAACATCGTAAATTATATAAAACCCACTTGATTGTACGACTGACTTCGAACTAGTTCAAACATCTAGGAAGAGAGTAGCTCCAAACTCGTGCAGATTTGAAGGTTCAAAAGTAAACTGAACCATGCCATATTCTCGTTCCAAGTCCCATGCACAGAAGATGCTGTTCCTTCCGTTCCATAATATAAGACGATTTTTGATACTACACTAATGCCAAAAAATATCTTACATTACAGGACGAAGTATTCCCTCCGTTTCTAAATAGATGACTCAACTTTATAATAATTTTAATATAAAGTTGGGTCATCTATTTTAAAACGGAGTAGTAGTTAATTATTAAGAGAAACCATTATCCCTTGTATGTAGAAACAGGGAGCCCTTCTGCATGCTTATGGAGAGCACACTGCAGGTGAATGGGTATAGAGCACGAACTTGCATTCATAAATTTCACATCGCCGTGCTACTTATCGGCCGCTTGAATCGGGGCTTTGGAATGGCTCCAACGGCTCTTGTACGGATTGGCGACTCGGGAGGCGACGGGGCGGGCGGCACGCCTCGCCCCAGTGTGTCAGGTGAGTTGGAGGGCTGGTCGGAGGTGAGGTCGTCGGGGCGGCCGGCGCGCGTGGCCCCGGCGATGGCTCTGGGCACGGGGGCGTCTCCGCGCTGGGAGGGGAGCCGGTTCTGGGCGCTGTCTGAGATAAGTGACGACGAGGTCTTGGAGGCGGAGGAGTCTGATGACAGTGGCGATTCCGCCGGTCGGCGTGGTGCGGAGTCAAGGCCGGCGTTTGGTGAGTTCGTGGCCTTGGCGGAGGAGCTTGGGGGCTCTCTCAAAGTTGGGCAACGCGGTGCTTTCGCGCCAGGCGTTCGGGGCGCCCGCAGACCAGGGGTGTCGGGTCGGGCGCCGGCGCTGCATGCGGCGGAGGCGCAGCGCGCCCACACGGCACGGCGGGACGACGAGGTCGTGCCTGCCGTGGTGGCGGCGGCTGCAACCTTGTCGGTCGCGGGACCGGCCCTGACAGCGGATACACCGCGTGGGGAAGCGTCGGTCGCGGGGCCGAGGGCGGCGGCGGCGGCGGCGGAGCCGCTCGAGACCTGGCCTAGGGTTGGCGAGGTTTGTGAGGCTGGGCTGGTGGGCCGGCCCTTGGTTCCGGGCCGGTCGGGCCCATCCGTGCCGTGTGTAGCCCAGGGGGTGGGGCAGTTGCGGAAGAGTCGCGGGCGGCCGTGGGCTGTCCAGTGCGGCCCAGGCCCGTCCCTGCCGTGGCGCGGCCAGTACTTAAGTGGCTCTGGATCCGCCGGGGCGCCACTGACTGCGCTCTAGGGTTTCCAGCCACTCCCGAAGAGGTGCGGCGTTTCGGCCGTGTCGCCCGCTCTCTCTCCCCACTTCCCCCTCCCACACCCCTAGATCGCTCCTTTGCGGAGGTCGTCGCCATGGGATCCAAGGCGGATTGGCGGGCGGACAAGCGGGCGGAGCCGGATCCGGAGGCGGAACGGCGGCGTGAGTGAGATCTGCGCGAGCAAGCTAAGGTGCGGGCGGCGGAGCGCGCTGGTGAGGAGGGCGGCTTGGGCCTCCCCCTGCCTGGTGGCTCAAGGAGCAAGAGCGCAAGAAGAAAAGGAAGGAGGAGTTCAAGAAGAAGGGGCTGGAGCTCAAGCGCAAGGAATCGCTCCATCCCCATTGCGGCGACCGCGTGGGCGACCCGTTCAACAAGCCGAAGATGATGAAGCACAAGCCGGCGATGAAGGCGGCCTCCAAGCCCTCCTCCTCCAAAGGTATGGCGGCGGAGCCAATCCCCATCGAGGAGTCGGTGGGGCCGGAGTGCTTCCGATGCGGGCGCACGGGCCACTTCCAGAACGAGTGCGCCTTCCAGCAGCTGTGCGTGCTCTGTAGCAAGGAGGGCCATGCGTCGGCGTACTGCCCCACGCGTGGCAAGCAGCTGGTGCTCCAGACCATGGGCCACGCCTTCGCGGGGGGCGGCTTCTTCTGCTTGCCGTACCCAGAGGAGGCGTATGCGGGGGCGTCGGATCTGCTGGGGGTCAATGCGGCGCTGGTGTCGGCTGCGCCCGACATCCTGTCGAAGGAAATCCTGGAGGCAGAGCTCCCCCATCTCTTCGAGGGGGAGTGGGATTGGCAGGTGGCGTCGTTCGACGTGGACTGCTTCTCGATGGCGTTCCCAGATCCGACCTTGCTGAGGATGGCGATGCGCAGCGGCAAGCTGTTTCTCCCCATCAACAACATCACGGCAAACATTCGCGACGCGGTCCTCGCCGAGCCCAAGGCGTTGTCGATGCCGGAGGTGTGGGTCAAGATGTGGGGCATCCCCCCGAAGCAGCGGCGCGCGGAGCGGCTGATGGCGGCCACGACCATGATCGGGCGGCCCCTCGTGGTGGATGAGTTGTCCCTGATTCGCTCCGGCCCGGTGCGCATGCGTTTCGTGTGCCGTGTGCCGGCCAAGCTCCGGGGCTCCGTGCAGATCTGGTTCAACGGAGAAGGGTACAACATCAAGCTCGAGCCGGAGTTGGAGTCTCGCCCGGCGGCCCCTGCCCTCCCACCTCCTCCGCCTCCTTCCAGTGGCCGCGGGCCCGATGAGCAGGACAAGAACAAGCAAAAGGACAAGGATCAGGAGCAGGATGCGAGCATGGAGGAGGACGACTCCATCGACACGGCGGCGTGGGAAAAGCTTGGGATCTCCGAGCCAGGCCCTGTTTCTCAGGTGGTTGGGGCAACGACGGCGAGGGCGGCTGAGGCTGGGGGATCGGTTGGGATGACGATCTCGATCCCCAACCAATATGGCTCCAACCTGGGGTCGGTCTCCTCTCCCCCCATGGCGGCCGCGGGTGCGGACGGAGGTCTCCTCTCCCTCGCGCCCCCGCCCGGCTGGGTCTCCTGCTTCGGGTGGCCGCGGCTCCACCCTTAGTGGCTCGGTGAAGCCCATGAAGAAGACAGCGGTTCGCAAGGTCAGCGCGGAGGCGGTGCGCGCGATGGAGACGTTGGGGGCGCCTGTCACTCCAAGGCAGTCAGTCATGGCGCTGGCGGCCCCGACGGCGCCTCCCAAGTGGACCAGCTGCTGCAGGACACCTCCAAGACGGTGATGATCTCGAAGGCCAAGCACACCAAGACGATGCCAGCGGCGCCGGTGCGCTCCAGCTCGCGTTCCAAGGGGGCCAAGGGCAACATGCCGTCGCTGCAGCGGGCGCAACTCCTCCAAGCCCAGAAGAACATGGAGATCTCAGGTAATCCACCCCCCGGTTTACGGTTCTTCATAATTTCTCGAACGATCATTTGCATGAGGTGTTAGATGCGAGCGGAGTGGATCCCACATGTGTAGGAGGGGTTAGAGAGTTAATTTCGCTTGTGCGCGCTAAGGAGTTAGCGCAGGCCGCGCTCGCGGCCGCTGCTGCAGAGCGTGCTGAGCAGAGACCACGGGTACCCGAGGGAGGGGACACCATGGTGATCTCTGTGCCCGAAGAGGGGGGACAGGCAATAGGGGTTTCCCCCTCTCCCACGCCTTGCAGGGGCAAGACGAGGCGAGTGGCAAAAGCGGTCACCTCCAGGGGTGTCCGACCTCGGAATCGCGTGATTTAGATGCGAGCCTTGTTCTGGAATATTCGTGGTTTCGGCCACGTAGGACGGCGCACCCGACTGAAAGAATACATGCGCAAAGAAGACGTAGATATCGTAGGGCTCCAAGAGACGATTGAGGCGGAGTTTCGTTTCCATGAATTGCTTGCGATCGACCCTTTGGAGAGCTTCGAGTGGCAGCATGCACCTGCTGTAGGGCACTCAGGTGGCATGCTGCTGGGCTTGAGCCGAGCCCTGTACGAGATTATTGCCTGGGACGTAGGTTCGTTTTATATCGCGGCACATTTTCGTATTCGTGCCTCGCTTCGTGAGCTAGTAGTCATACAAGTCTATGGACTGGCCGATCATTCTCGTTCGGCGGAGTTCTTGGCGGAACTCCAGGCCAAAGTCACCACGGTGACCGCTGTCGCACTCCCAGTTCTGGTGGGTGGAGATTTCAACCTTATCCGATCGGGAGCTGACAAGAACAACAACAATATAAACTGGCCCAGGGTGGCCATGTTTAACTTCGCCATTGCTTCCATGGCCCTAAGGGAGGTGGCCAGGTCGGGCGCGAGGTTCACTTGGACGAATAAACAACTCGATCCGGTGCGATCACTGCTGGACAGGGTGTTCATTTCGCCGGAGTGGGAAATGGGCTTCCCTCTCTGTACATTGGTTGCGGAGACGCGCATAGGCTCTGACCATGTACCGCTCGTCTATTCCTCGGGGGAGGAGAGGATGCGGCGCAGCTCACGCTTCTTCTTCGAAACAGTCTGGTTCGAAGTTCCAGGCTTAGAGGAGATTTTTAGGGAGAAATGGTGGGCGTGTGTTAATTCGTTAGGACCCCAGAGGGGCCCGATGGAGTTTTGGAACACGGCTGGGGGTCGGCTCAGGGCTAGCCTCAAGGGATGGGGCGCAAACCTAGGGAGGAGTGACAAAGAGCACCGCGCCGAGACTCTTGCGGAAATCGCAAGGATAGATGCAATGGCCGATGCTAGGGCCTTTTCGGAGCAGGAATGGGCTCACCGCTATGATCTGGAGGGTCAGGTCGAAGCTTCACTTCGCGCGGAGGAAGAATACTGGCGTAGACGAAGTGGTCTGAAATGGGTTCTGAAGGGCGATGCCAATACTAAGTATTTCCAGGCTTATGCTAACGGGCATCGTCGGAAGTGTTCCATCCTAAGGTTACAATCAGAGCAGGGGCTTCTGTTGCGATAGGAGGACATCTCCCGACACATATACGAGTTCTACATCAGTTTGATGGGCACGTGTGAGGCCCAGGGGGCGGGTCTCCGCGCAGACATTTGGGAGGACTCGCAGCATGTGTTGGACCGTGAGAATGACGCGCTGGGGCTTGCGTTCCTGCCAGAAGAGATTGACGCCGCTCTTCTCGGTATGAAAGTGGACATGGCACTGGGCCCAGACGGGTGGCCGATGGCGATGTTCAAGCGCCTCTGGCCTGTCCTTAGGGGCCCTATGTCCGAGATTTGCAACGGTTTCATGCGGGGGATGGTTGACATTTCGCGCCTCAATTTCGGTGTCTTAACGCTCATCCCAAAGGTCCAAGGGGTAGACAATATTAGACAATTCCGACCGATCGCGCTCATTAACGTGCCTTTTAAAATTTGTGCAAAAGCGTGCGCCAATAGACTAGGACCAATCACACACCGCTCGATTAATCGTAACCAATCTGCTTTCATCCGAGGCCGCAACATTTTAGAGGGACCGCTCGCCCTTCAAGAGATTGTACATGAACTTAAGCACACTAAGGAAGCGGCGGTGTTGCTGAAACTTGATTTCGAAAAAGCATACGACCGTGTGAATTGGGATTTCTTGCGACAGGTGCCTATCGGTAGAGGCTTTTCCGCGGTTTGGGTACACCGTATTATGCAGTTGGTGTCGGGAGGCCAAACTGCCGTATCGGTGAACGGAGAAATAGGGCATTTCTTCCGGAACAAACGCAGTCTCAGGCAGGGTGACCCAATGTCCCCTCTCCTGTTCAATTTTGTTGTGGACGCTCTGTCCACAATGCTTCGGAAAGCAGCCAAAGCTGGTCATATCCAAGGGTTGGTAGGCCACCTCATTCCAGGGGGAGTGACGCATCTGCAATATGCAGATGACACGCTGCTTCTGTTTCGCCCAGACCATCACAACATTGCGTCAGTCAAGGCGATTCTTATTTGTTTTGAGCTCATGTCGGGGCTCAAAATAAATTTCCATAAATGCGAGGTGCTCACGATGGGGGTTGAGCCGGTAGCCGACCTGCTCAACTGCAAGGTAGGCAAATTCCCGGTGACATACCTAGGCCTTCCAGTTGACATCAAAAGGCCGACGATAGAGGACTGGGAACCTCTATGTGCTAAGGTGAGGGGTAGGGTGTGCCCCTGGAGGGGTAAATTCCTTTCAAAAGTGGCCAGGCTAGTTCTCACGAACTCAAGCCTCTCTTCCCTGCTTATGTTTGCTATGGGCCTTTTTTTGCTTGCAGAGGGGGTGCATGCAAAGTTTGACACACCGCGTTCTAATTTTTTTGGAAAGGAACTAGCCCGAACCGTAAATACCATATGGTTAAATGGGCCTGGGTGTGTCAACCCAAGGACTTGGGGGGCCTTGGGATCACCAACTCTAGACTGCTTAACATCGCGATGATGTGTAAGTGGATTTGGAAAATTGCCCAGGGGGCATCTGGTCTCTGGGTTGATCTCCTTAGGGCCAAGTACTTCCCAAACAGGAATTTCTTTGAAGGTAGGCCTAGGGGCTCGCCTTTTTGGAATGATCTCTAGACGATCAAGTCGGCCTTTGCCTTGGGGGCGAAGTTCTCGATTGGAGATGGGCGATCAGCGCGTTTCTGGACAGATCTTTGGATAGGTTCCCACCCCCTATGGGAAGAATTCCGCGATCTGTACGACATCGCCGTGGATCCAGGCATGTCGGTGGCTGATGCACTACGACCGACCCCTCCGGAGATTCATTTCAAACGTGAACTCCAGGGGCAAGAGCAGGCCAGCCTTGTGGCCCTGCGGCAGTTGATAGATTGGGTGGAGCTCTCGGACCAACCGGACTCAGTGAGCTGGGCGCTCACCAGCTCCGGGAAGTTCTCGGTCAAGTCCCTATACCGAAAGCTGTGCCTGGGGCCGTCACAGCTTGTGGTTGCAGGGCTTTGGAGCGCGCGGTTGCCACTGAAGATCAAACTATTTCTTTGGCAAATGTTCCGCGACAAGCTACCCACTTCCTTGAACGTGGCCAAACGCAATGGACCGGCCAATGGGCCTTGTGCGTTGTGCGGGGATCCAGAGGACGCGAACCACGTTTTCTTACGGTGCCCCTTAGCACGGTTTGCGTGGAGCGCAGTGAGGTCCGTGGCTGGAGTTCAGTGGGATCCTCGCTCGGCAGCAGAGCTTATTCACATATTAGGCGCGTTACAAGGCTCAACGAAACGGGTCGTGTGGAGTTGTGTTGGGGCACTTCTTTGGTCCCTGTGGCTAACTAGAAATAAACTCACGATCGGGGGGACCTTGCCAACACATCCGGCTAATATTATCTTCAAATGCAATCTCCTTTTGCAGCAGTGGAGTCCGCTGGGGAGGCGCAAGGATGCTGATTTGATCAAGACAGCTCAACAGCGAATTCTGCAAGTGTACGCAGCGGCTAGGGAGTCGTGACTACGGTGGTCTACGTGGTCTCTTTTGAGTGCTTGACCAGCCTGCGTGCTCTGTACGGGCGATGCCTTGTAATACGACAGTAGTTTCTTAATCTCCGCTCGGAACATGTGCGTGGCCCGGTGTGGCTTTTGGGTGCTGTAAGACTTATTGGTATGACTCTGCCGTTGGGGCTTTATTAATTTAAAAACGGACGCATCTGGCGTCTTCGTTCTAAAAAAACGTATCGGCCGGCGGTCGCCTCGCGAGCCAACGAGCCATCTGTTCTTCTTCTCTAATTTTTTGCAACGATGCTTTTGTTGCACAATCTCTTATTATCTAATTTTCTGTAACAAGACCCATGTTATAAAATCATTTTTTTTCTTCTAATTTTCTGCAACAAGACCTCTGTTGTAAAATCTTGCCTTCTCTAACTTTCTGCAATAAGATCCATGTTGCAGAAGTTCTTCTTCTCTATTTTTCTGCGACAAGGCCCTTGCTGCAAAACCTCCATTGCAACAAGATCCAACATGTGCAGCCTCTTCTATGTATTCCTGCAATAAGACTGTTGTTGTGAAAACTTGCAAGACGAGACTGCAATGGAGAGAGCACCGCGTGGTCTCTGCAACACCCACCGCCGATGTGGTGGGGTTGCAGCAGCGTGCTTGCTTGAGAAGAGGTGAGGATGAGATCCATGAAAAAAGGCAGGGGATGGAGATGTAGAGGTAGGGGGGATGGGAGGGTCAATGGAAGAATGCACGGCTGTTGGGATAAGGATAGAGGTGAGCGGCTGATGTGCCCCACGTGGGACGCGTGGCAAGTGGGGAAGGTGGCGGACACGAGTGAGAGATCGACCGGCTGATTCATAGTGTTTCCCTTATTATATTGTCTAAACATTTCGACGTGCATGAATACTTAGTTATCTTGTTTCTTCTGTGTTTAAAAGAAAATATGCTTGATCGATTCAAAAAAGGTGTGCCTTTTGCAAGGGTACCTTTGGGCTTTCGCACCCTATCAATGGAGAATTCGTGTGTGGAAAGGTGTCCTGTAAAAAGGACTATCACCTAATTTTTAAGTGGAAAGAAAGGCCCAAGAAAGGGCTTTCAACGGACGAGAATCCTGCTACAATTCAAAGGCTACTAGCAAAAGGGCCCGTACGTTGCAACTGAAGAAAAAAAATCATAATCTCCAATGACCATGACCACATTTTGCTGCATCACCGAGATACACTATCACTCTCAATTTCATGAGAACAATTTTTTAAATCATGAACATCATTTTAAACTCGTGCACATATTTGAAAGCGTGAGCATTTTAAAATTCATGAACACTTTTTTTAAAATTGAACATTTTCGAAAATCAAGAACATTTTTTGAATCCATGAGCATTTTATACTATTTGCAAACATTTTTTTAAAATTGTGAACGTTGTTTAAACAATTTTCTTGAATCAGTGAACATTTCTAGAATCCACGAACATTTTTCTGGAAATTGATGGAACCATTTTTGAAATTCACAAACATCTTTTTATTTAATAACATCTTTTTGATTTAACGAACATTTTTTGAAATGCATAATATTTTTTTGAATCAGCAAAGATTTTATGAATGAACAAATTATTTTGTAAGTTGTGAACAATTTTTAAAATTTTAGGATATTTTTTAATTCATGAATTTCTTTTGAATTGGTGAAATTTTGTTCAATTTCATTAAGATTTTCTAATACACAAAGGTTTTAAAAAATTATGAACATTTTTTGATTTCCCCGACATTTGTTTTCAAAATTGTGAACATTTTTTGAATATAAGCAACCATTTTATTACGAAATCACAAATATTTTTTGAATCCACAAACATTTATGATTTATTAAACATTTTACTTCAAAATTCTCAATTTTTTTAAATTTTCAAAAAAATTAAAGCCCCAAATTATTTAAAGTAGATAAAAAGAAAACGGAAAATAAATAAATAAATAGCGATATTTAAGAAACAGGACGCTCGGACATGGACTGGCCCAAACGAGCACGCAGTGTCTCTCCCAGTGCGCAGAACACAGTATATGAGGTCCCTACTGCATGGGCCGACCCAAGAGGGATTCCCCTGTGTGAAATGTTTTTTTATCACTTATAGGTGACACTGGTGGATAATATTTTGCAACTTTAGGGGCAATTTTTGTGACATACCGTCAGAAGCAATAGCCCATTTATTATTAGGTATATATTTGATCACATGCTGGTAGCGGCCTAGTTGGTTTTGGATTCATAGAATAGCTAGTGTACTTATCAGCAAGCCGATGATGTTTATGTCTGCTAGTGAGGGCTTCAAGGCAGCTCTGGATGAGATAGTAAATTTGTACTCTTCAATAACATGGAAATATATAATCTTGATAAATTCACTTACAACTTGTTTGGCAGCTATCATATGTGGCAAAATTCATTTTTGAATTCCAACAACAACACGTTGAATGTCCCGGAATTGGGCGTAGTAATTGAATGTATAATTCCATGAAAGGGTAGGAAAACTAAAACCGATTCGCTCCTGATCTCTCCATCTCCACTTTGTCACCATCGTGATCGCCTTCCTCGCCACTTGTGAGAAGACTCATCTCTTACTTCAACCCTTTGCTCCTTTGACTCTTATTCCCCCTTTCCTTCTATTGTTTGTGCTTCGTGATCTCGTGAAGCTGCTGGTGAGTGCTGCGGAGTTCACTTCCTTCCCTCGGGAAGTCTCCTCCACCTCTCCTCTCACCTCCTCTCATTTTCTTCCATTCATCTCCTCCCCGACTCCTATTTCCCTTCTTTTCTCTTGTTGCTTCCGCCTGGACGTCTAGCTTCTATCTCCGCGAGCTAGTGCAGCCGCCTGTGAGTGTCGTGGTGGAGTTCACTTCCTTCCTCGGGGAAGTCTCATCCACCTCTCCACTTACCCCATCTCTCACATACGCACCATCTTCTTCTTGAACCCAACCTTGGCGCTAGAGCACCTCCACTTGAGGGCGCCAGTCCATGAAATACACCTTTGTTCTGTCTAGTCTAGATAACCAAGTCAGGACTACCCTTTCATGGTGTTGAGTATCGCTAAAATCTACTTTGTTATTTTGTCTAGACTAGCAAGAACTTTGTGTTCATTATCTTTGCTTCACTAACGCTTGCATAATAACCATGTCACCGCTACAACTATACTAAGTTTTCAGGTGAAGAAGCGGAGGGCTATCTACGCATATTGATCGTAAGTGAACCAACCTTCTCATTATTTTGGTTTAAGCAACTGCTTATGGTTGACTTCTATTTGTTGCTCAAGGACAATCAAGGTTTAAGCTTGGGAAGGCTGATGAGCGATATTTTTGTGCTCATCAGACTGTTGTTTAAATCGGATACTCCTAGAATTTCCAAGAAAATCATTCTGATATTGGCACTAATGACTAATGAATGTGAGAGATCTGTTTCCGCACGAAAGGGCCTAATCATAGAAACAAATCATCAATTACAAAACAAGGGGGAAGAAATGAAGGAACTGGAGGTGCAACAAAGCAACCAAAGTGCAAAGATGGCCTTTGATATATACGAGCGTACCAGCAATACCAGCCATTGACGGCTCCAGAAGTCTAAGCCGACCAACCTTTATAAAAGGGCTTACATAAGAATCGCAATAGAGAAATCACCATTCACGAATCAGAGCACCGGAATCATCTTTGAACCCTAGCCATCGGTATTTTCCATCTCATCTCCATAGCTGCTGACACCATCATCACCGCAACAATCCCTCTCAAAGTCAGTCATATTTGTAATCGTGTATCGCATCCGACAGCTACTGTAAGACATATTATCAATCAATCAATCATCCATGTTTCTTCTTCATTGAGTTCACCCCGCGATCCGATCGCCATGTTTGAGTAATTTGGTAAGGCAGTGAGTTGAGGCATAGCCTTACAACCTGATGCATTTGTGGGGTCGATGGAATGACCTTGAATGTTTAACGTTATTTGTATGTGTCCGACGAAGTTGTCACTTGTCTTCTTCTCGATCTAAGGCCCTGCGGGTACCTAGGATCCTAGAGACCGATCTAGGAGGAGGTAAGGAGCAAGGAGGACGTGAAACGCTATCCCCGATAGAAGTGAGAGAAGGGGTTCCTTGGGGAACGAATGAAGTGTACTCATTATCCGAATGTTTTTATCCGAATGTTTAATCTTAAGAACCGAGATACCCCGCGAGAAGGTAAGGGCCTGCTGTTGGACAACTGACTTTGATACAGGTCGCGCACTAGTCAAGATGTACTTCAGACACATCCACACATCTTCGCATCGCAAGCACATCATAGTGGTTGTTTTCTAGAGCACAACTTAATATTATTATGATCGTGAGCACAAATATAGTGCAAATCTAACGCAAGACTTTTAACCATGGCAAATTTGAAGGAAATATGCCCTAGAGGCAATAATAAAGTTATTATTTATTTCCTTATTTCATGATAAATGTTTATTATTCATGTTAGAATTGTATTAATCAGAAACTTAGTACATGTGTGAATACATAGACAAAACATAAGTGTCCCTAGTATGCCTCTACTTGACTAGCTCGTTTATCAAAGATGGTTATGTTTCCTAACCATAGACATGTGTTGTCATTTGGTGAACGGGATCACATCATTAGGAGAATGATGTGATGGACCAGACCCATTCGGTAGCTTAGCATTATGATCGTTACAGTTTCATTGCTACTCCTTTCTTCATGGCTTATACATGTTCCTCAGACTATGAGATTATGCAACTCCCGAATACTGGAGGAACACTTTATGTGCTATCAAACGTCACAACCTAAATGGGTGATTAGAAAGATGCTCTACAGGTGTCTGCGAAGGTATTTTTTGGGTTGACATAGATCAAGATTAGGATTTGTCACTCCGTGTTTCGGAGAGGTATCTTTGGGCCCTCTCGGTAATGCTCATCACTATAAGCCTTGCAAGCAATGTGACTAATGATTTAGTTGCAGGATTAAGTATTACGGAACGAGTAAAGAGACTTGCCTGTAACGAGATTGAACTAGGTATGATGATACCGACGACATTCATAGAATATATAGGAGCCAATATGAGCATCCAGGTTCCTCTATTGGTTATTGACCGGAGATGTGTCTCGGTCATGTCTACATAGTTCTCGAACCCGTAGGGTCCGCACGCTTAACGTTCGATGACGATTTATATTATGAGTTATGTGTTTTGATGACCGAAGTTTGTTCGAAGTCCCGGATGAGATCACAGACATGACGTGGAGTCTCGAAATGGTCGAGACATAAAGATTGATATATTGGACCATGTTATTCAGACATCGGAAGTGTTCCAGATGGTTTCGGGTAAAAACGGAGTGCGGAGGGGTTACCGGAACCCCCCGGGGGAACTAATGGGCCATCATGGGCCTTATTGGAGAAAGAGGAGGGCAGCCAGGGCAGGCCGTGCCCTCCCCCTATCAGTCCGAATTGGGAAAGGGAAGGGGGGTGGTGCTCCTTTTCCTACTCCCTCTCCCTCTCCTTCCTTCCCCCTCTCTTCCTTGTGGAGGAATCCTACTAGGACTAGTAGTCGTAGTAGGACTCTCCCTCCTTGGGCGCACCCCTAGGGCCGGCCGGCCTTCCCCTCTGTCCTTTATATATGGGGGCAGGGGGGCACCCTAGAACACACAAGTTGATCTTTTAGCCGTGTGCGGTGCCCCCCTCCATAGTTACACACCTTGATCATATCGTCGTAGTGCTTAGGTGAAGCCCTGCGCCGGTAACATCATCATCACCGTCGCCATGTCGTCGTGCTGACGAAACTCACCCTCGTCCTCAACTGGATCAAGACGTCATCAAGCTGAACGTGTGCTGAACGTGGAGGTGTCGTACGTTCGGTACTTGGATCGGTTGGATCGCGAAGAAGTTCGACTACATCAACAGTGTTACTAAATGCTTCCGCTTTCGGTCTACGAGGGTACATGGACACACTCTCCCCTCTCGTTGCTATGCATCTCCTAGATAGATCTTGCGTGATTCTAGGATTTTTTTGAAATTACTGCGTTACCCAACAGTGGTATCAGAGCCAGATCTATGTGTAGATGTTATATGCACGAGTAGAACACAAAGAGTTGTGGGCGATAATAGTCATACTACTTACTAGTAACGTCTTACTTTGATTCGGAGGTATTATTGGATGAAGCGGTCCAGACCGACATTACATGACCGCGTTCATGGGACTGGTTCTACCGACGTGCTTCGCACACAGGTGGATAGTGGGTGTTTGTTTCTCCAAATTTAGTTGAATTGAGTTTGACTACACCTGGTCCTTGTTGAAGGTTAAAACAACACACTTGATGAAAAATCGTTGTGTTTTTATGCGTAGGCAAGAACGGTTCTTGCTAGAAGCCTGTAGCAGCCACGTAAAACTTGCAACAACAAAGTAGAGGACGTCTAACTTGTTTTTGCAGGGCTTGCTGTGATGTGATATGGTCAAGACATGATGTGATATAAATTGTTGTATGAGATGATCATGTTTTGTAACAGAGTTATTGGCAACTGGCAGGAGCCATATGGTTGTTGCTTTATTGTATGCAATGCAATCGCCATGTAATTGTTTTACTTTATCACTAAGCGGTAGCGATAGTTGTAGAAGCAATAGTTGGCGAGACGACAACGATGTTATGATGGAGATCAAGGTGTCGCGCCGGTGACGATGGAGATCATGACGATGCTTCAGTGATGGAGATCATGAGCAAAAGATGATGAGGACCATATCATGTCACATATTTTGATTGCATGTGATGTTTATCTTTTATGCATCTTATTTTGCTTAGTACGGCGGTAGCATTATAAGATGATTCCTTACTAATTTCAAGGTATAAGTGTTCTCCCTGAGTATGCACCGTTGCTACAGTTCGTCGTGCCGAGACACCACGTGATTATCGGGTGTGATAAGCTCTATGTTCACATACAACGGGTGCAAGCCAGTTTTGCACACGCAGAATACTCGGGTTAAACTTGACGAGCCTAGCATATGCAAATATGGCCTCGGAACACGAAGACCGAAAGGTCGACCGTGAATCATATAGTAGATATGATCTACATAGTGATGTTCACCATTGAAAATTTCTCCATCTCACGTGATGATCGGACATGGTCTAGTTGATTTGGATCACGTGATCATTTAGATGACTAGAGGGATGTCTATCTAAGTGGGAGTTCTTAAGTAATATGATTAATTGAACTTTAATTTATCATGAACTTAGTCCTAACAGTTATTTTGCATGTTTATGTTATTGTAGATCAATGGCGCGTGTTACCGTTCCTTTGAATTTTAATGCGTTCCTAGAGAAAGCTAAGTTGAAAGATGATGGCAGCAACTACACGGACTGGGTCCGTAACTTGAGGATTATACTCATTGCTGCATAGAAGAATTACGTCCTGGAAGCACCGTTAGGTGTACCACCCGCGCCAGCAACTGCATACAATGTGAATGCCTGGCAGACGCGTGTTGATGACTACTCGATAGTTCAGTGTGCCATGCTTCACGGCTTAGAATCGGGACTTCAAAGACGTTTTGAACGTCATGGAGCATATGAGATGTTCCAAGAGTTGAAGTTAATATTTCAAGCAAATGCCCGAGTTGAGATATATGAAGTCTCCAACAAGTTCTATAGCTGCAAAATGGAGGAGAATGGTTTTGTCAGTGAACACATACTCAGAATGTCTGGGTACCATAACCACTTGACTCAGCCGGGAGTTAATCTTCCTGATGATAGTGTCATTGACAGAGTTCTTCAATCACTGCCACCAAGCTATAAAGGCTTCATGATGAACTATAATATGCAAGGGATGAACAAGACAATTTCCGAGCTCTTCGCAATGCTAAAGGCTGTGGAGGTAGAAATCAAAAAGGAGCATCAAGTGTTGATGGTCAACAAGACCACTAGTTTCAAGAAAAAGGGCAAAGGGAAGAAGGGGAACTTCAAGAAGAACGGCAAGAAAGTTGTTGCTCAGGAGAACAAACCCAAGTAAGGACCTAAGCCTGAAACTGAGTGCTTCTACTGCAAAGGGACTGGTCACTGGAAGCGGAACTGCCCCAAGTATTTGGCGGATAAGAAGGATAGCAAAGTGAAAGGTCTATTTTATATACATGTTATTGATGTGTACCTTACTAATGCTCGTAGTAGCGCTTGGGTATTTGATACTGGTTCTGTTGCTCATATTTGCAACTCAAGACAGGGGCTATGGATTAGACGAAGATTGGCTAAGGACGACGTGACGATGCACGTGGGAAATGGTTCCAAAGTCGATGTGATCGCCGTCGGCACGCTACCTCTACATCTACCTTCAGGATTAGGTTTAGACCTAAATAATTGTTATTTTGTGCCAGCGTTGAGCACGAACATTATATCTGGATCTTGTTTGATGCGAGACGGTTATTCATTTAAATTAGAGCATAATGGTTGTTCTATTTATATGAGTAATATCTTTTATGGTCATGCACCCTTGCTGCGTGGTCTATTTTTGTTGAATCTCGATCTTGATGATACACATGTTCATAATATTGAAGCCAAAAATTGGAAAGTTGATAATGATAGTGCAACTTATTTGTGGCACTGCCGTTTAGGTCATATCGGTATAAAGCGCATGGAGAAACTCCATGCTGATGGGATTTTGGAATCACTTGATTATGATTCACTTGGTGCATGCGAACCGTGCTGTAACACCCCGGATGTAACTTGCCATATTTGTAACTCCAACTCTTGCCATTTTCGGCAATGTGATATGATATTCCCTCCGTGGTTGGGTTTCCCTTCATTTTTGCATTTTTTCCTTGTCATGCATTTCATATCATGTCATCATGTGCATCGCATTCGCATACGTGTTCGTTTCATGAATCCGAGCATTTTCCCCGTTGTCCGTTTTGCAATCCGGCGCTCCTATGCTCCCCGGCGTCCCCTTTTACCTTTTTCCGTGTGCGTGTAGTAAACTTTCTCGGAATGGACCGAGGTTTGTCAAGCGGCCTTGGTATAGCACCGGTAGACCGCCTGTCAAGTTTCGGGTCATTCGGAGGTCGTTTGATACTCCAACGGTTAACCGGGTAACCGCGAAAGCCTCTTGTGGGTTGCAGCCCCAAACCCCTTCAAAACAGCCCAATAACTCATCTAAGCCACTCCCATGTCCATCGCCGTTCGATCACGATCGCGTGGCCGAAAACCGTGCTCAATTTGGAGCCTCCTAGCCCCTCCTACCTATAAATATACCCTCCTCCCGAAATTTGCGGATCATTCCTACCCTAACCCTAGCCCCGCTACCCTACGCGCCGCCGGACACGTCCGGCCCGAGATGGACGAAATCCCGCCGCCGCCCGCGGCCACTCACCGCGCGCCACGTGTCGCCGCCGCCTCCACCAACCGCGCCGGCCCGCTCGGCCCGCCGCGGGCCCCCGCGGCCCGTACGCCGCCGCCCGCGCGCGCGCCTCCCCGCCGCCTGCGCCCGCGGCCGCGCCTCCCCGCAACCCTGCCCCGCCGCCTTCGCCCTTCATCGCCGGACGCCTCCGCCCGCGTCGCCGGCCGCCTCCGCCCGCCGCCGCCGCGTGCCTCCCGCCGCCCCCGCCGCCTCCGCCGACCCTGCCCCGACCGGATCCGGCAAGGGCGCGGCCGGATCCGCCCCGGATCTTCCTCGCCGTCCTCCTCCCGGCCAGGTCCGGCGAGCTTCTGCCGCCACCTCGGTTTCCACGCCGACGAACCCTAGGTCAAAATCGCTTAAGTCATTTTTCTCTGCAGATATTTTGTTGCATGTTCATCGCATCATAACTTGCTTCATACTGCTCCGTTTCGTGCGTGTGATATGTCAAACTGTTCGTAACGATGTGTACATCATTTGGTCTCATTGCATCATTTTCATTTGAGCTTATATTGATGCCCGAAATGCTGTTAGAAGAGGGCTATGTGATGTTAGTTTCAGATCTGTTTCAGTAGTTGCACTTTTGTCATTTTTGCCATGATTGATGTGTGCTTCCTATGAAGTTGAGTCATACATGTGTTTTGTAATATGCCATGCCATCTTTAAGGGGTGTATGCCATGTATTTTTGTGATCTCTGTGGTGACTATCACAAGCATGCAAACTAGGGTACATATTGTTGCTGATTTCAGGGACTTAGTAATTTCACTAAGCCATTCCGTGCTGTTACTTTTATGCCATGTATTCATGTTGTTTCAGAGAGATCTATGCCTCTTTTGAGCATGATCAGTAAGGATGTTTTGAACATATGGATTTGCTCTATCCATCCATGTCTTTGTTTGTAATTATGGAGTGCCATAGCTTGAGTCAATCGAGCTCTACTTTTGCTATAAAATGTTACTGGCAGATTGTTTACATGTTATTCGATTTTGCCAAGCTTGTTGTAGTTGATCCTTGCAAGATATGATGTTATTCTTGCCATTTCTAACTTCTATGCCATGTCTTATTGGTGGGTGTATGCTTATATTATCATGAAATGCTCTGTAGTGAGTGCATCGAGCTCGTAAACATGCCTACTTGTTATCTGTTTTTGACATGTCCAGTTTTCTGCTAAGTCTGAAACCTATAACGAAACTTGCTTAATTGACATGGGTGTTATTATATTTTTTGTTCCTTTTTGGCTCATGGTCAGTAAGGGACTTTTGTTAAATGCTTTGAGTAGATTCATTCTATGCCATATTTTGCTATGTCCTCTTCCTTTAGCATGTTGTTTCCTTGCTCTAAACATGTCATCCTGATGTTAATTTCTGGCATGTTGTTATTTTCACTAAGTCTGTGAACCTGTTATCTTTTGCACTTTTGACATGCTTGTTTGAACCTGTTAGGTTGTGATTTAGCCATGTCTCAGTGTTCATCTTTTGTCGAGCATCTTGAGTAGTTCACTGCCATATGCTTTGCTGACATGTTTGGGTGCAGTAGCTTAATTGCTTGTTGCATGCTAAGTGGCATCATGCTATTAATGGCAGAATCTTGTCATTCTTGTTTTGCTTGTCATTTGCAAACCGTGCATCCGATTCCGGTGATCTTTATATCGATTTCAACCGAAATCAACTCACCTATCCAGTGGCATACTTGGTTTGCCAAGATTATGCCTTGTTCATCTTTTTCCTTCCGGAGCACGCATATGCATTGCATATCACATCTCGCATATCATGCCATGTTTTGCATCATGTTGATTGCGCATTGCATCGTGGTTGATAGTTGTTCCTTTGCTTGTGTTCTTGCCTTGGGTAGAGCCGGGATATGAGTACATGAACGAGGAACCCGTTGAGAACACTTACGAGGATCAAGCTTTCGACAACTCTGAGAACCTTGCAGACAAGATGACCATACCCTCGAAATCACTTCTATCTTTGCTTGCTAGATGCTCGCTCTTTTGTTATGCCTATGCTGCGATACCTACCACTTGCTATATCATGCCACCCATATTGCCATGTCAAACCTCTAACCATCCTTTCCTAGCAAACCGTTGATTGGCTATGTTACCGCTTTGCTCAGCCCCTATTATAGCGTTGCTAGTTGTAGGTGAAGATGAAGTTTGTTCCATGTTGGAACATGATTATTTTGGGATATCACAATATCTTTTATTTAATTAATGCATCTATATACTTGGTAAAGGGTGGAAGGCTCGGCCTTATGCCTGGTGTTTTGTTCCACTCTTGCCACCCTAGTTTCCGTCATACCGGTGTTATGTTCCTTGATTTTGCGTTCCTTACACGGTTGGGTGATTTATGGGACCCCCTTGACAGTTCGCTTTGAATAAGACTCCTCCAGCAAGGCCCAACTTTGGTTTTACCATTTGCCACCTAAGCCATTTTCCCCCGGGTTTTCGCGAGCCCGAGGGTCATCTTTATTTTAACCCCCAGGCCAGTGCTCCTTTGAGTGCTGGTCCAAACTAGAGCACCGTGCGGGACCGTCCCTAGGCAACTTGGTCATGTTGGTACCTGTACGCTTAGCTTATCCGGTGTGCCCTGAGAACGAGATATGTGCAGCTCCTATCGGGATTTGTCGGCACATTCGGGTGGCTTTGCTGGTCTTGTTTACCACTGTCGAAATGTCTTGTAGTCCAGGATTCCGAGACTGATCGGGTCTTCCCGGTAGAAGGAATATCCTTCGTTGACCGTGAGAGCTTATAATGGGCTAAGTTGGGACACCCCTGCAGGGTATTATCTTTCGAAAGCCGTGCCCGCGGTTATGAGGCAGATGGGAATTTGTTAATGTCCGGTTGTAGAAAACCCGAAGTTGACCTTAATTAAAACACATCAACCGCGTGTGTAACCGTGATGGTCTCTTCTCGGCGGAGTCCGGGAAGTGAACACGGTGTTGGAGTTATGTTTGGCGTAGGTTGTTCTAGGATCACTTCTTGATCACTTCTAGCTTCACGTCCGTGCTTTGCTTCTCTTCTTGCTCTCTTTTGCGTGTTAGCCACCATATATGCTAGTCGCTTGCTGCAGCTCCACCTCACAACCCTATCCTACCTTTAAGCTTAAATAGTCTTGATCTCGCGGGTGTGAGATTGCTGAGTCCCCGTGACTCATAGATTCTACCAAAACAGTTGCAGGTGCCGACGATGCCAGTGCAGATGACGCATCCGAGCTCAAGTGGGAGTTCAACGAGGAACGTGGTCGTTACTATGTGTCTTTTCCTGATGATCAGTAGTGGAGCCCAGTTGGGACGATCGGGGATCTGCGTAGCATTTGGGGTAGTCTTATTTCATTTTGGTTCCGTAGTCGGACCTTGAGTGTAATCTGGATGATGAATGTTTATTTATGTATTGTGTGAAGTGGCGACTGTAAGCCAACTATGTATCTTTTTCCCTTATGTATTACATGGGTTGTGTGAAGATTACCTCACTTGCGACATTGCTTTCAATGCGGTTATGTCTCTAAGTCGTGCTTCGACACGTGGGAGATATAGTCGCATCGAGGGCGTTACAAGTTGGTAATCAGAGCCTTCCCCGACCTTAGGAGCCCCCACTGATTGATCGTTTTTAGCGGCCGAGTTGTGTCTAGAAAAATGTTTTGAGTCATTTAGGAATTATGTATCGGAGAGTTTAGGAATTCTTTTTACTTCCCAGTCTCCTCATCGCTCTGGTAAGGCATCCTGACGTAGAGTTTTGACTCTTCTCTTCTCAAATTTCACTAATTTTTTTTAGGATCACGCGGGTATCTTAGAATCGTTTCGATGGTTTTATGATGACAACATTGTCTTGGTGCCTCCTGTCAGCAGGGGTTTAGTGGAGGTGACCCGGGGAGTTGAGCTCTGAGGTGTTGTCATCATAATTTTATCGTTGCAGTTCTGGAATACTTGAGTTTAGTACGCCGACATCGAAAATCTCTTTTGTACAGTTGTTGGTGAGATAACCCTGATAGCCCAGTACTGAGGCGAGTGCGGGAGTATTGCCATAACTCGTATAACGGATGCTTTTCGAAGGTTGAGGTAAACGATTTCCGAGGGTTTCTTGGTTATGTGTTGAAGGATGGATACAGCTGGATCTAGGTATTGTTAGTTTGGGTGATATATTTTGTGTCCCCTGTATCCCCAACACCTGATTGCATAACCAGAAAGTTCCGGGAGTTTATAAGTGGGAATTCAAGTAGCTCCTAGAATATCTTTTCAACAGACACATGATACGATATGGGATCTATCATATGTATTTGTTCCGGCTTATTCTACAAGCCAGTCCTTTGTTTTGTTTTCAGTTGTGATATTCGAGTTGTTTCGAGGCAGATGGTGATTTCCATATCTTTATCTAAATGGCTTCTCAGCTTATGGAAGTGTGATGCTTTACTTTGGAATTCATTCGTTCATTCTTGTTTGAATGTTTATTGTGAAGACGATATGTTGCAATTTTGATCCTTTGATTCAGCTTGAATATATGTCTTTAAAGATGCTAATGGATGTCACCCTCTTCAGGATGGCTCCGCCAACGCGTCAGAATCCTGAACGCAATGAAGGAAGTCAGGCTAACCCTCCGCCACCACCTCCGCCTCCGGAGGCATGGCAAGCCTTGATGACACCCACCAATGCCAACGCTCAGATTCTGATTCAGCTCTTGCAAGATCGCAACCAAGGGCAAGGTAATCAGGGAAATCAAGGCCAAGGCAACAATCAGCCGCATTTTGCTACCCTCAATCAGTTCCTTGCAAATCAGCCAAAGACTTTCAGCTACTGTGTCGAGGCCACAGATGCCGATGATTGGCTCGTGGACATCAACAAGCACTTCGAATGTAGCAATGTCAGACCTGAGGACTTTGTCAAGTTTGCCTCTTTTCAACTCAAGGATCAAGCTGCTGAGTGGTTCCAACAATACAAAGATTCCAGAGGAGGTCGTGTGATTACCTGGGATGATTTTCGCCGTGACTTCAAATATCATCACTTTCCAGAAAGTGTTGTTGAGACTAAGCGTGAGGAGTTCCGCAATCTCAAGCAAGGCAACATGTCTGTGTATCAATGCAACACTCAGTTCCAGAAGCTCTCTCGTTTTGCGAAGCAAGACATCCCTGATGAGAAGAGCATGATTTACCAATTCAGGCGTGGCCTCAGAGAAGATCTGCAACTAGCTCTCGTGCTTTTTGAGCCGTTAAAGTATGATGAATTATACAACATGGCACTGAAACAAGAAGCTGCTCAGCTCTAGTGTGAGGCATCTAAGAAGAGAGTCAGGGACGCAGTTCAGTCCTCTTCTTCCTCACTAGTGGCAGCCAAGCAACAGAAGTTCTGGTTGCCTCCTCCTCCTCCGTTCCGTCAGCCTTATCAGCAGAAGAACTCAGGTGGTCGTGGTTCTTCCTACCCACCCAACCCTGGCTATCAGAACAAGTCTCAGAACCAAGCTCCAAGGCCAAATGCTCCTTATCATCGTCCGCTCTCAGAGGTGACTTGCAACAAATGTCAGCAAAAGGATCACTATGCGAACAAGTGCTTCAATCAAAAGCGCCTTCCACCTCCTCCTCCTGTGAGATCTTCCAGCAATGCAGTGGTCAAGCATAATCCTAAGCATGCCAAGGTGAACATGTTGAATGCAGCTCAAGCGGAGGATTCTTCTGAAGTGATCATGGGTAATCTCTCAGTTAATGATATTCCTGCTAAAGTCTTATTTGATACTGGTGCATCGCATTGTTTCATGTCAAGATTGTTCTTTGCAAAGAATGATTTTTCTTGGTCTTACCTGGATAAACCTTTGGGTGTTATTTCTCCGGGGAAGTAAATGAGAGCAAACTCGATAGTTCCTAATGTCTCTATCAAGATGGGCGACTACAAATTTCTATCTTCTCCAATGGTTCTTGGCGACTCTGATATTGATCTGATTCTCGGGATGGACTGGCTTTCTAAGCACAAGGCTCAGCTTGATTGTGCTGCCAGGGAAATTCAATTGACTCACTCTTCTGACGATGCGATCATTTATGCCGCTCGTGACAAAACCATTCGGTTGTTTTCTCTCAATGAGAAGGGCGAATTGGATGCTATCTCTCAGATTCCAGTCGTTTGTGAGTACCAAGATGTCCTTCCAGAAGAGCTTCCGGGCATGCCTCCTCACCGGCCAGTTGAATTCGTTATTGATCTTGAGCCTGGCACGGAACCCGTTTGCAAGCGTCCATACAAGCTTGGGCCAAAAGAGTTGAAGGAATTGAAGAAACAACTCGATGAACAAGAGCGTCTGGGTCTGATCAGACCGAGTTCTTCTCCTTGGGGTTGTGGTGTTCTTTTTGTCCAGAAGAAGGATGGCACGGACCGACTTTGCGTCGATTACCGTCCATTGAACAAGAAGACAATCAAGAACAAGTACCCACTTCCCAACATCAATGAGCTATTCGAGCAACTTAAAGGTGCTAAAGTGTTCTCCAAGCTTGACCTTCGTATGGGTTATCACCAGATTCGCATTCGTGAAGAAGATATTCCCAAGACAACATTCAGAACAAGCTTTGGTTCTTATGAATATACTGTCATGTCTTTCGGCCTTGTCAATGCTCCTCCAACGTTCTCTCGTATGATGAACTTCATCTTCAACCCCTACACCAATGAATTCGTCTTGGTCTATCTCGATGATATATTGGTCTTCTCCAAGAATAAGAAGGATCATGCCAAGCATTTGCGATTGGTGCTCGACAAGCTCAGAGAGTATAAATTCTATGCGAAGTTCTCCAAATGTGAATTCTGGCTTGATGAAGTTCTTTACCTTGGGCATATCATCTTTGCCAAGGGCATTGCTATTAATCCAGAGAGGGTGTCTGCAGTTTTGAATTGGGAACCTCCTCAGAATGTCAAGCAGCTTCGCAGTTTTCTTGGACTTGCAAGCTATTGCCGAAGATTCGTTGAGAATTTCTCAAAGATTGCAAAGTCTCTTTCCAACCTCCTCCAGAAGCATGTGAAGTATGTCTGGTCTCCTGAATGTGATGTTGCTTTCAACACTATCAAAGAGAAACTCGTCACTGCTCCAGTTTTGACTCCTCCTGACGAATCCAAGCCTTATGAAGTTTTCTGTGATGCTTCTCTTCAAGGTCTCGGTGTTGTGTTAATGCAAGAGAAGAAGGTTGTGGCCTATACCTCTCGTCAGTTGAAGCCCAACGAAAAGAACTACCCCACTCACGATCTTGAGTTGGCGACAGTTGTCCATGCATTAATAACATGGAGACATCTCTTGTTGGGAAGGAAAGTGGACATATTCACCGATCACAAGAGTCTCAAGTACATCTTCACTCAGCCCAACCTCAACCTCAGGCAAACTCGATGGGTCGAAATGATTCAAGAGTATAATCCGAGTATTGAATATACTCCAGGCAAGGCCAATGTGATTGCAGACGCTTTGAGCAGGAAGGCTTATTGCAACAGCTTAATCCTCAAGCCCTTTCAACCGGATCTTTGTGAAGCTTTCCGCAAGTTGAATCTCCAAGTTGTTCCTCAAGGTTTTCTTGCCAACCTCATAGTTTCTCCTACTTTGGAAGATCAGATTCGTGAGGCACAACTGATGGATACCATGGTGAAGAAGGTGAAACGTGGTATTGACAAGGGCATTTCCAAATACAAGTGCTATCGCGTTGATGACAGAGATACTCTTTTCTTCGAGGACCGGATTGTGGTTCCAAAGGGTGATCTACGGAAAGTCATTATGAACGAGGCTCACAATTCTCTTCTGTCCATTCATCCTGGAAGTACGAAGATGTACCATGACCTCAAGCAGTCGTATTGGTGGACTCCAATGAAGCGAGAAATTGCTCAATTCGTGAATCAATGTGATGTCTGTCGAAGGGTGAAAGCAGAACACCAACGACCAGCTGGTCTCCTCCAACCTCTTGCTATTCCAGAATGGAAGTTTGACCATATCGAAATGGACTTCGTGACTGGTTTTCCAAAGTCCAAGCGTGGAAATGATGCCATCTTCGTCGTCATCGACAAGCTCACTAAAGTGGCTCATTTTCTTCCTATCAAAGAGTCTATCACAGCAGCACAGCTGGCAGAGCTCTACACCTCCAGAATTGTCTCCTTGCACGGCATTCCACAATTGATTTCTTCAGACTGTGGCAGCATCTTTACCTCCAAGTTTTGGGATTCTTTTCAGAAGGCCATGGGCACAAACATTCGCTTCAGCACAACTTTCCATCCTCAAACTAGTGGACAAGTCGAGCGTGTCAACCAAATTCTTGAAGATATGCTCAGGGCTTGTGTCATCTCTTTCGGCATGAAGTGGGAGGATTGTCTTCCATATGCTGAGTTCTCTTACAACAACAGCTTTTAAGCGAGCTCAGGCAAAGCCCCATTCGAGATTCTCTATGGCAGAAAGTGTCGTACTCCTCTCAATTGGTCAGAGACGGGCGAACGCCAACTTCTTGGCAACGATTTGATCACAGAGGCTGAAGATATGTGTAAAGTCATTCGTGAGAATCTCAAAGCCACGCAACCGCTCCAGAAGAGCTATTACGATAGCAAACACCGTGATGTGGCTTTCGAGATCGGAGACCATGTCTACCTCCGCGTCTCTCCAATGAAAGGCACTCGTCGCTTCGGTATCAAAGGGAAACTTGCCCCTAGATACGTCGGTCCTTTCAAGATCATCGGCAAACGAGGCGATCTCACCTATCAACTTGAGCTTCCCCCAACTTTGCAAATGTGCACGATGTCTTCCACGTGTCACAGCTTCGCAAGTGCTTCAAGACGCCTGAGCGCACCATCAACTTCGAAGAGATTGATCTTCAAGAAGATTTGTCTTATCAGGAGCATCCCGTTGCTATTCTTGAAGAAACTGAGCGCAAGACTCGCAACAAGTCCATCAAATTCCTGAAAGTGAAGTGGTCTCACCATTCAGACCGAGAAGCCACCTGGGAGCGCGAGGACCACCTCCATTCCGAATATCCGGAGTTCTTTCAGTCCTAGATCTCGGGACGAGATCCTCTCGTAGTGGTGGAGTGTTGTAACACCCCGGATGTAACTTGCCATATTTGTAACTCCAACTCTTGCCATTTTCGGCAATGTGATATGATATTCCCTCCGTGGTTGGGTTTCCCTTCATTTTTGCATTTTGTCCTTGTCATGCATTTCATATCATGTCATCATGTGCATCGCATTCGCATACGTGTTCGTTTCATGAATCCGAGCATTTTCCCCGTTGTCCGTTTTGCAATCCGGCGCTCCTATGCTCCCCGGCGTCCCCTTTTACCTTTTTCCGTGTGCGTGTAGTAAAATTTCTCGGAATGGACCGAGGTTTGTCAAGCGGCCTTGTTATAGCACCGGTAGACCGCCTGTCAAGTTTCGTGTCATTCGGAGGTCGTTTGATACTCCAACGGTTAACCGGGTAACCGCGAAAGCCTCTTGTGGGTTGCAGCCCAAAACCCCTTCAAAACAGCCCAATAACTCATCTAAGCCACTCCCATGTCCATCGCCGTTCGATCACGATCGCGTGGCTGAAAACCGTGCTCAATTTGGAGCCTCCTAGCCCCTCCTACCTATAAATATACCCTCCTCCCGAAATTTGCGGATCATTCCTACCCTAACCCTAGCCCCGCTCCCCTCCGCGCCGCCGGACACGTCCGGCCCGAGCCGGACGAAATCCCGCCGCCGCCCGCGGCCACTCACCGCGCGCCACGTGTCGCCGCCGCCTCCACCAACCGCGCCGGCCCGCTCGGCCCGCCGCGGGCCCCCGCGGCCCGTACGCCGCCGCCCGCGCGCGCGCCTCCCTCCGCCTGCGCCCGCAGCCGCGCCTCCCCGCAACCCTGCCGCGCCGCCGCCGCCCTTCATCGCCGGCCGCCTCCGCCCGCCGCCGCCGCGCGCCTCCCGCCGCCTACGCCGCCCCCGCCGCCTCCGCCGACCCGGCCCCGACCGGATCCGGCAAGGGCGCGGACGGATCCGCCCTGGATCTTCCTCGCTGTCCTCCTCCCAGCCTGCTTCGGCGAGCTTCCGCCGCCACCTCGGTTTCCGCGCCGACGAACCCTAGGTCAAAATCGCCTGTCATTTTTCTCTGTAGATATTTTGTTGCATGTTCATCACATCATAAATTGCTGCATATTGCTCCGTTTCGTGCATGTGATATGTCAAATTATTCGTCTCGATGAGTACATCATTTCATCTTATTGCATCATTTTCATTTGAGCTCACATTGATGCCCGAAATGCTGTTAGAAGAGGGCTATGTGATATTAGTTTCAGATCTGTTTCAGTAGTTGCACTTTTGTCATTTTTGCCATGATTAATGTGTGCTTCCTATGAAGTTGAGTCCTACATGTGTTTTGTAATATGCCATGCCATCTTTACAGGGGTGTATGCCATGTATTTTTCTGATCTCTGTGGTGACTAGCACAAGCATGCAAACTAGGGTACATATCGTTGCTGATTTCAGGGACGGTAATTTCACTAAGCCATTCCCTGCTGTTATTTTTATGCCATGTATTCATATTGTTTCAGAGAGATCTATGCCTCTTATGAGCATGATCAGTAAGGATGTTTTGAACATATGGATTTGCTCTATCCATCCATGCCTTTGTTTTTAATTATGGAGTGGCATAGCTTGAGTCAATCGAGCTCTAGTTTTGCTATAAAATGTTACTGGCAGATTGTTTACATGTTATTCGATTTTGCCAAGCTTGTTGTAGTTGATCCTTGCATGATATGATGTTATTCTTACCATGTCTAACTTCTATGCCATGTCTTCCTGGTGGGTGTATGCTTATATTATCATGAAATGCTCTGTAGTGAGTGCATCGAGCTCGTAAACATGCCTACTTGTTATCTGTTTTTGACATGTCCAGTTTTCTGCTAAGTCTGAAACCTGTAACGAAACTTGCTTAATTGACATGGGAGTTATTATATTTTTTGGTCCTTTTTGGCTCATGGTCAGTAAGGGACTTTTGTTAAATGCTTTTAGTAGATTCATTCCATGCCATATTTTGCTATGTCCTCTTCCTGTAGCATGTTGTTTCATTGCTCTAAACATGTCATCCTGATGTTAATTTCTGGCATGTTGTTATTTTCACCAAGTCTGTGAACCTGTTATCTTTTGCACTTTTGACATGCTTGTTTGAACCTGTTAGGTTGTGATTTAGCCGTAGCTCAGTGTTCATCTTTTGTCGAGCATCTTGAGTAGTTCACTGCCATATGCTTTGCTGACATGTTTGGGTGCAGTAGCTTAACTTCTTGTTGCATGCTAAGTGGCATCATGCTGTTAATGGCAGAATCTTGTCATTCTTGTTTTGCTTGTCATTTGCAAACCGTGCATCCGATTCCGGTGATCTTTATATCGATTTCAACCGAAATCACCTCACCTATCCAGTGGCATACTTGGTTTGCCAAGATTATGCTTTGTTCGTCTTTTTTCCTTCCGGAGCACGCATATGCATTGCATATCACATCTCGCATATCATGCCATGTTTTGCATCATGTTAATTGCGCATTGCATCGTGGTTGATAGTTGTTCCTTTGCTTGTGTTCTTGCCTTGGGTAGATCCGGGAGACGAGTACGTGAACGAGGAACCCGTTGAGAACACTTACGAGGATCAAGCTTTCGACAACTCTGAGAACCTTGCAGGCAAGATGACCATACCCTCGAAATCACTTCTATCTTTGCTTGCTAGATGCTCGCTCTTTTGCTATGCCTATGATGCGATACCTACCACTTGCTATATCATGCCACCCATATTGCCATGTCAAACCTCTAACCATCCTTTCCTAGCAAACCGTTGATTGGCTATGTTACCGCTTTGCTCAGCCCCTCTTATAGCGTTGCTAGTTGTAGGTGAAGATGAAGTTTGTTCCATGTTGGAACATGATTATTTTGGGATATCACGATATCTCTTATTTAATTAATGCATCTATATACTTGGTAAAGGATGGAAGGCTCGGCCTTTTGCCTGGTGTTTTGTTCCACTCTTGCCATCCTAGTTTCCGTCATACCGGTGTTATGTTCCTTGATTTTGCGTTCCTTACACGGTTGGGTGATTTATGGGACCCCCTTGACAGTTTGCTTTGAATAAGACTCCTCCAGCAAGGCCCAACTTTGGTTTTACCATTTGCCACCTAAGCCTTTTTCCCCCGGGTTTTCGCGAGCCCGAGGGTCATCTTTATTTTAACCCCCGGGCCAGTGCTCCTCTGAGTGCTGGTCCAAACTAGAGCACCGTGCGGGACCGTCCCTAGGCAACTTGGGTCACGTTGGTACCTGTACGCTTCGCTTATCCGGTGTGCCCTGAGAACGAGATATGTGCAGCTCCTATCGGGATTTGTCGGCACATTCGGGCGGCTTTGCTGGTCTTGTTTTACCACTGTCGAAATGTCTTGTAGTCCGGGATTCCGAGACTGATCGGGTCTTCCCGGTAGAAGGAATATCCTTCGTTGACCGTGAGAGCTTATAATGGGCTAAGTTGGGACACCCCTGCAGGGTATTATCTTTCGAAAGCCGTGCCCGCGGTTATGAGGCAGATGGGAATTTGTTAATGTCTGGTTGTAGAAAACCCGAAGTTGACCTTAATTAAAACACATCAACCGCGTGTGTAACCGTGATGGTCTCTTCTCGGCGGAGTCCGGGAAGTGAACACGGTGTTGGAGTTATGTTTGGCGTAGGTTGTTCTAGGATCACTTCTTGATCACTTCTAGCTTCACGTCCGTGCTTTGCTTCTCTTCTCGCTCTCTTTTGCGTGTTAGCCACCATATATGCTAGTCGCTTGCTGCAGCTCCACCTCACAACCCTATCCTACCTTTAAGCTTAAATAGTCTTGATCTCGCGGGTGTGAGATTGCTGAGTCCCCGTGACTCACAGATTCTACCAAAACAGTTGCAGGTGCCGACGATGCCAGTGCAGATGACGCATCCGAGCTCAAGTGGGAGTTCGACGAGGAACGTGGTCGTTACTATGTGTCTTTTCCTGATGATCAGTAGTGGAGCCCAGTTGGGACGATCGGGGATCTGCGTAGCATTTGGGGTAGTCTTATTTCATTTTGGTTCCGTAGTCGGACCTTGAGTGTAATATGGATGATGAATGTTTATTTATGTATTGTGTGAAGTGGCGACTGTAAGCCAACTATGTATCTTTTTCCCTTATGTATTACATGGGTTGTGTGAAGATTACCTCACTTGCGACATTGCTTTCAATGCGGTTATGCCTCTAAGTCGTGCTTCGACACGTGGGAGATATAGCCGCATCGAGGGCGTTACACGTGCCTCATGGGCAAGATGACTAAAACTCCGTTCTCCGGAACAATGGAACAAGCTACTGACTTATTGGAAATAGTACATACCGATGTATGTGGTCCAATGAGTGTTGAGGCTCGTGGCGGGTATCGTTATTTTCTTACCTTCACAGATGATTTTGAGCAGATATGGTTATATCTACTTAATGAAGCATAAGTCTGAAACATTTGAAAAGTTCAAAGAATTTCAGAGTGAAGTGGAAAATCATCGTAACAAGAAAATAAAGTTTCTACGATCTGATCGTGGAGGTGAATATTTGAGTTACGAGTTTGGTCTTCATTTGAAACAATGTGGAATAGTTTCACAAATTACGCCACCTGGAACACCACAGCGAAATGGTGTGTCCAAACGTCATAACTGCACTTTATTGGATATGGTGCGATCTATGATGTCTCTTACTAATTTACTGCTATCGTTTTGTGGTTATGCTTTAGAGACGGCTGCATTCACTTTGAATAGGGCGCCATCATAATCTGTTGAGACGACGCCTTATGAACTGTGGTTTGGCAAGAAACCAAAGTTGCTGTTTCTTAAAGTTTGGGGTTGCGATGCTTATGTGAAAAAGCTTCAACCTGATAAGCTCAAACCCAAATCAGAGAAGTGCGTCTTCATAGGATACCCAAAGGAAACTGTTGGGTACACCTTCTATCACCGATCCGAAGGCAAAATATTCATTGCTAAGAATGCATCCTTTCTAGAGAAGGAGTTTCTCTCGAAAGAAGTGAGTGGGAGGAAAGTAGAACTTGATGAGGTAATTGTAACTTCTCCCGAATTGGAAAGTAGTTTATCATAGAAATATGTTCTGGTGATTCCTACACAAACTAGTGAGGAAGCTAATGATGATGATTATGAAACTTCACAACAAGTTACTACAGAACCTCGTAGGTCTTCCAGAGTACGGTTCGCACCAGAGTGGTACGGTAATCCTATTCTGGAAGTCATGTTACTAGACCATGGTGAATCTATGAACTATGAGGAAGCGATGATGAGCCTAGATTTCGCGAAATAGCTTGAGGCCATGAAATCTGAGATGGGATCCATGTATGAGAACAAAGTGTGGACTTTGGTGGATTTGCCCGATGATTGGCAAGCCATAGAAAATAAATGGATCTTCAAGAAGAAGACCGACGCTGACGGTAATGTTACTGTCTACAAAGCTCCACTTGCTGCAAAAGGTTTTCGACAAGTTCAAGGAGTTAACTACGATGAGGCTTTCTCACCCGTAGCGATGCTTAAGTCTGTCTGAATCATGTTAGCAATTGCTGCATTTTATGATTATGAAATTTGGCAAATGGACATCAAAACTGCATTCCTGAATGGATTTCTGGAAGAGGAGTTGTATATGATGCAACCATAAGGTTTTGTCGATCCAAAGGGTGCTAACTAAGTGTGCAAGCTCCAGCGATCCATTTATGGACTGGTGCAAGCCTCTCGGAGTTGGAATAAACATTTTGATAGTGTGATCAAAGCATATGGTTTTATACAGACTTTTGGAGAAGCTTGTATTTACAAGAAAGTGAGTGGGAGCTGTGTAGCATTTCTAATATTATTGTGGATGACCTATTGTTGATTGGAAATGATATAGAATTTTTGGATAGCATAAAGGGATACTTGAATAAAAGTTTTTCTATGAAAGACCTCGGTGAAGCGGCTTACATATTGGGCATCAAGATCTATAGAGATAGATCAAGACGCTTAATTGGACTTTCACAAAGCACATACCTTGATAAAGTTTTGAAGATGTTCAAAATGGATCAGTGAAAGAAAGGTTTCTTGCTTGTGTTACAAGGTGTGAAGTTGAGTAAGACTCAATGCCCGGCCACTACAGAAGATAGAGAGAAAATGGAAGTCATTCCCTATGCTTTAGCAATAGGTTCTATCATGTATGCAATGCTGTATACCGGACCTGATGTGTGCCTTGCTATAAGTATAGCAGGGAGGTTCCAAAGTAATCCCGGAGTAGAGCACTAGAGAACGATCAAGAACATCCTGAAATACCTGAAAAGGACTAAGGATATGTTTCTCGTTTATGGAGGTGATAAAGATCTCGTCATAAACGGTTACGTCGATGCAAGCTTTGACACTGATCGAGATGACTCTAAGTCACAATTCGGATACGTATTTTTATTGAATGGTGGAGCTGTCAGTTGGTGCAGTTCTAAGCAAAGCGTCGTGGCGGGATCTACATGTGAAGCGGAGTACATAGTTGCTTAGGAAGCAGCAAATGAAGGAGTCTGGATGAAGGAGTTCATATCCGATCTAGGTGTCATACCTAGTGTATCGGTCCAATGAAAATCTTTTGTGACAATACTGGTGCAATTGCCTTGGCAAAGGAATCCAGATTTCACAGGAGAACCAAGCACATCAAGAGACGCTTCAATTCCATCTATCATCAAGTGCCAGAAGGGGACATAGAGATTTGCAAGATACATACGGATCTGAATGTTGCAGACCCGTTGACTAAGCCTCTTCCACGAGCAAAACATGATCAGCACCAAAACTCCATGGGTGTTAGAATCATTACTTTGTAATCTAGATTATTGACTCTAGTGCAAGTGGGAGACTGAAGGAAATATGCCCTAGAGGCAATAATAAAGTTATGATTTTTTTCCTTATTTCATGATAAATGTTTATTATTCATTCTAGAATTGTATTAATCGGAAACTTAGTACATGTGTGCATACATAGACAAAACATAAGTGTCCCTAGTATGCCTCTACTTGACTAGCTCGTTTATCAAAGATGGTTATGTTTCCTAACCATAGACATGTATTGTCATTTGATGAACGGGATCACATCATTAGGGGAATGATGTGATGGACAAGACCCATTCGTTAGCTTAGCATTATGATCATTATAGTTTCATTGCTACTGCTCACTTCATGACTTATACATGTTCCTCAGACTATGAGATTATGCAACTCCCGAATACTGGAGGAACACTTTGTGTGCTATCGAACGTCACAACGTAAATGGGTGATTATAAAGATGCTCTACAGGTGTCTCCGAAGGTCTTTGTTGGGTTGACATAGATCGAGATTAGGATTGTCACTCCGTGTTTCGGAGAGGTATCTCTGGGTCCTCTCGGTAATGCTCATCACTATAAGCCTTGTAGTCAATGTGACTAACGAGTGAGTTGCGGGATGAAGTATTACAGAATGAGTAAAGAGACTTGCCGGTAACGAGATTGAACTAGGTATGATGATACCGACGATTGAATCTCGGGCAAGTAACATTCTGATGACAAAGGGAACAACATATGTTGTTATGCGGTTTGACCGATAAAGATCTTCGTAGAATATGTAGGAGCCAATATGAGCATCCAGGTTCTGCTATTGGTTATTGACCGGAGATGTGTCTCGGTCATGTCTACATAGTTCTCGAACCCGTAGGGTCCGCACGCTTAACGTTCGATGACGATTTATATTATGAGTTATGTGTTTTGATGACCGATGTTTTTACGGAGTCCCGGATGAGGTCGCCGATGTGACGAGGAGTCTTGAAATGGTCGAGACATAAAGAATGATATATTGGACCAAGTTATTCGGACACCAGAAGTGTTCCGGATGGTTTCGGGTAAAAACGGAGTGCCGGAGGGGTTACCGGAACCCCCCAAGAGAACTAATGGGCCACCATGGGCCTTATTGGAGAAAGAGGAGGGCAGCCAGGGCAGGCCACGCCCCCCCCCCTTAGCAGTCTGAATTGGACAAGGGAAGGGGGGCGGCGCCCCCTTTCCTACTCCCTCTCCGTCTCCTTCCTTCCCCCTCTCTTCCTTGTGGAGGAATCCTACTAGGACTAGTAGTCCTATTAGGACTCCCCCTCCTTGGGCGCGCCCCTAGGGCCGGCCGGCCTCCCCCTCCCTCCTTTATATATGGGGGCAGGGGGCACCCTAGAACACACAAGTTGATCTTTTAGCCGTGTGTGGTGGCCCCTCAACAATTACACACCTCGATCATATCGCCGTAGTGCTTAGGTGAAGCCCTGCACCGGTAACATCATCATCACCGTCGCCACGCTGTCGTGCTGACGGAACTCACCCTCGTCCTCAACTGGATCAAGAGCACGAGGGATGTCATCGAGCTGAACGTGTGCTGAACGCGGAGGTGCCGTACGTTCGGTACTTGGATGGGTTGGATCGTGAAGAAGTTCGACTACATCAACCGCGTTACTAAACGCTTCCGCTTTCGGTCTACGAGGGTACGTGGACACACTCTCCCCTCTTGTTGCTATGTCCTACCTCTTGAGCATGCGTTGGTTTTCCCTTGAAGAGGAAAGGGTGATGCAGCAAAGTAGCGTAAGTATTTCCCTCAGCTATTGAGAACCAAGGTATCAATCCAGTAGGAGGATACACGCAAATTGCCTCGTACCTACACAAACAAATAAGAACCTTGCAACCAACACGATAAAGGGGTTGTCAATCCCTTCACGACCACTTGCAAAAGTGAGATCTGATAGAGATAATAAGATAAATATTTTTGGTATTTTTATGATATAGGTTGGAAAGTAAATATTGCAAAATAAAATAGACCGGAAACTTATATGATGGAAAATAGACCCGGGGGCCATAGGTTTCACTAGTGGCTTCTCTCAAGATAGCATAATCTATGGTGGGTGAACAAATTACTGTCGAGCAATTGATAGAAAAGCGCATAGTTATGAGAATATCTAGGCATGATCATGTATATAGGCATCACGTCCGTGTCAAGTAGATCGAAACGATTCTGCATCTACTACTATTACTCCACACATCGACCGCTATCCAGCATGCATCTAGAGTATTAAGTTCATGAGAACAAAGTAACGCATTAGGCAAGATGATATGATGTAGAGGGATAAACTCAAGCAATATGATATAAACCCATCTTTTTATCCTTGATGGCAACAATACAATACGTGCCTTGCTGCCCCTGCTGTCACTGGGAAAGGACACCGCAAGATTGAACCCAAAGCTAAGCACTTCTCCTATTGCAAGAAAGATCAATCTAGTAGGCCAAACCAAACTGATAATTCGAAGAGACTTGCAAAGATATCAAATCATACATATAAGAATTCAGAGAAGAACCAAATATTGTTCATAGATAATCTTGATCATAAACCCACAATTCATCGGATCTCGACAAACACACCGCAAAAAGAATTACATCGAATAGATCTCCAAGAGAATCAAGGAGAACTTTGTATTGAGATCCAAAGAGAGAGAAGAAGCCATCTAGCTAATAACTATGGACCCGAAGGTCTGTGGTAAACTGCTCACACGTCATCGAAGAGGCTACAGTGTTGATGTAGAAGCCCTCCGTGATCGATTCCCCCTCCGACGTAACGCCGTAAAAAGCCCCAAGATGGGATCTAACGGGTACAAAAGGTTGCGGCGGTGGAAATAGGGTTTTGTGGTGCTCTCGGATGTTTTCAGGGTATATGAGTATATATATATAGGCGAAAGAAATAGGTCGGTGGAGCCATGAGGGGCCCACGAGGGTGGGGGCGCGCCTCCCTGCCTCGTGGCCGCCTCATTGCTTCCTTGACGTCCACTCCAAGTCTCCTGGATCACGTTTGTTCCGAAAATAACTCTCCCGAAGGTTTCATTCAATTTGGATTCCGTTTGATATTCCTTTTCTGCGAAACACTGAAAAAGGCAAAAAAACGTAATTTGCACTGGGCCTTTGGTTAGTAGGTTAGTCCCAAAAATAATATAAAATTGTATAATAAAGCCCATTAAACATCCAAAACAGATAATATAATAGCATGGAACAATAAAAAATTATAGATACATTGAAGACGTATCAAGCATCCCCAAGCTTAATTCCTGCTCGTCCTCGAGTAGGTAAATGATAAAACAGAATTTTTGATGTGGAATGCTTCCAAACATAATCTTCAATGTAATTTTATTTATTGTGGCATGAATGTTCAGATCCGAAATACTGAAGATAAAAGTTTAACATTGACATAAAAATAATAATACTTCAAGCATACTAACTAAGCAGTCATGTCTTCTCAAAATAACATGGTCAAAGAAAGTTCATCCCTAGAAAATCATATAGTTTGGTCATGCTTCATTTTCGTCACACAAGAATGCTCTCATCATGCACAACCCCGATGACAAGCCAAGCAATTGTTTCAGTAATCTCAAACTTTTTCAACCTTCATGCAATACATGAGCGTGAGCCATGGATATAGCACTATGGGTGGAATAGAATATAATGATGGGGGTTATGTGGAGAAGACAAAAAAGGAGAAAATCTCACATTGACACGGCTAATCAACGGGCTAGGGAGATGACCATCAATTGATGTCAATGCAAGGAGTAGGGATTGCCATGCAACGGATGCACTAGAGCTATAAATGTATGAAAGCTCAACAAAAGAAACTAAGTGGGTGTGCATCCAACTTGCTTGCTCACGAAGACCTAGGGCATTTGAGGAAGCCCGTCGTTGGAATATACAAGCCAAGTTCTTATAATGAAAAATTCCCACTAGTATATGAAAGTGACAAAATAAGAGACTCTCTATCATGAAGATCATGGTGCTACTTTGAAGCACAAGTGTGGAAAAGGATAGTAACATTGTCCCTTCTTTTGGGCCTTTCTTTTTTTGGCCTTTCTCCTATTTTTGGGGAGAATGATCTAATAATGATGATCATCACACTTCTGTTTATTTACAACTCAAAGATTACAACTCGATACTTAGAACAAAATATGACTCTACATGGATGCCTCCGGCGGTGTACCGGGATGGGCAATGAATCAAGAGTGACATGTATGATGAATTATGCATGGTGGCTTTGCCACAACTATGATGTCAACTACATGATCATGCAAGGCAATATGACAATGATGAAGCGTGTCATAATAAATGAAAAGGTGGAAAGTTGCATGGCAATATATCTCGGAATGGCTATGGAAATGCCATAATAGGTAAGTATGGTGGCTGTTTTGAGGAAGATATAAGGAGGTTTATGTGTGACAGAGCGTATCATATCACAGGGGTTGGATGCATCGGCGAAGTTTGCACCAACTCTCAAGGTGTGAAAGGGCAATGCACGGTATCGAAGAGGCTAGCAATGATGGAAGGGTGAGAGTGCGTATGATCCATGGACTCAACATTAGTCATAAAGAACTCACATACTTATTGCAAAAATCTACAAGTCATCAAAAATCAAGCACTACACTCATGCTTCTAGGGGAATAGATTGGTAGGAAAAGACCATCGCTCGTCCCCGACCGCCACTCATAAGGATGACAATCAAAGAACACCTCATGTTTCAAATTTGTTACACAACGGTTACCGTACGTGCATGCTACGGGACTTGCAAACTTCAACGCAAGTATTTCTCAATTTAACAATTACTCAACTAGCACAACTTTAATATCACCACCTTCATATCTCAAAACAATCATCAAGTATCAAACTTCTCATAGTATTCAATGCACTATATATGAAAGTTTTTATTATATCCATCTTGGATGCCTATCATATTAGGACTAATTTTATAGCCAAAGCAAATTACCATGCTGTTCTAAAGAACTCTCAAAATAATATAAGTGAAGCATGAGAGATCAACAATTTCTATAAAATATAACCACCACGGTGCTCTAAAAAGATATAAGTGAAACACTAGAGCAAAATTATCCAGCTCAAAAGATATAAGTGAAGCACATAGAGTATTCTAATAAATTCCGATTCATGTGTGTCTCTCTCAAAAGGTGTGTACAGCAAGGATGATTGTGGTAAACTAAAAAGAAAATACTCAAATCATACAAGACGCTCCAAGCAAAACACATATCATGTGGTGAATAAAAATATAGCATCAAGAAAAGTTACCGATGGACGAAGACGAAAGAGGGGATGCCTTCCGGGGCATCCCCAAGCTTAGGCTTTTGGTTGTCCTTTAATTTTACCTTAGGGTGCCTTGGGCATCTCCAAGCTTAGGCTCTTGCCACTCCTTATTCCGTAATCCATCAAATCTTTACCCAAAACTTGAAAACTTCACAACACAAAACTCCACAGAAAATCTCATGAGCTCCGTTAGCGAAATAAAACAAACCACCACTTTTAGGTACTTTAATGAACTCATTCTTTATTTATATTGGTGTTAAACCTACTGTATTTCAACTTCTCTATGATTCATACCCCCCGATACTAGCCATAGATTCATCAAAATAAGCAAACAACCCACGAAAAACAGAATCTGTCAAAAACAGAACAGTCTGTAGTAATATGTATAAAACGCAAACTTTATGTAACTCAAAAATTCTACCAAAATAGGAATACCTAAATAATTTGTTTATTGATCTACTTCAATTGGAATCAGTATTTTATCACGTTCTGGTGATTTTTAGCAATTGTTTTCGTGAGCAGAAAGTTTCTGACTTTTTCAGCAAGATCAAATAACTATCATCCAAGAAGATCCTATAGGTTTTACTTGGCACAAACAATAATTAAAACATAAAACCACATCTAACCAGAGGCTAGATCACATATTTATTACTAAACAGAAATAAAAAGCAAGCAAAAATAAAATTGGGTTGCCTCCCAACAAGCGCTATCGTTTAACGCCCCTAGCTAGGCATTGATAGTTTCGATGATGCTCACATGAAAGACAAGAATTGAAGCACAAAGAGAGCATCATATAGCATATGACAAACACATATAAGTCTAACATACTTCCCATGCATAGGCATATTATAGGCAAACAAATTATCAAGGCAAGCAAAAACTAGCATATGCAAGGAAGCGGAAAGAAGAAATAGCAATCTCAACATAACGAGAGGTAAATTAGCAACATGAAAATTTCTACAACCATGTTTTCCTCTCTCACAATAATTACATGTAGGATCATAAGCAAATTCAACAATATAACTATCTCAAAACATATTCTTAACACGATCCACATGTATGCAAAGTTGACACTCTTCCAAAATAATGGGATTAACATTAACTAAAGTCATGACCTCTCCAAACCCACTTCTATTAAAAACTTTATAAGATTGAACATTCTCCAAATATGTGGGATATAAAGTTGACACTCCTCCGAACCCACTTTCAATATTATTGCAAACATTATTATCAATCTCATATTCATGGGGCTAAAATAAATTTTTAAGATCATAAGAAGAATCACCCCAATCTTGATCATTGCAACAAGTAGTAGACATAGAAAAACTAGCATCCCCAAGCTTAGGGTTTTGCATATTATTAGCACAATTGACATCAAGAGAATTTATAGTAAAATCATTGCAATCATGCTTTTTATTCAAGGAGCTATCATGAATCTCTTCATAAATTTCTTCATCACAATTTTCAGATTCACGAATTTCAAGCAAAACCTTATAAAGATAATCTAGTGCACTCAAATCACTAGAAATTGGTTCATCATAATTGGATCTCTTAAAAAGATTGGCAAGGGGATGAGGATCCATAAACTTTTAGCAAGCGAAGATGCAAGCAAAAAGAAGGCACATGATAACACAAGATCGAACGGAAGGAGGGCGAATAAAACGGCAAAGGTGAAGTGGGGGAGAGGAAAATGAGAGGCAAATGGAAAATAATGTAATGCGAGGGATAAGAGTTTGTGAAGGGTACTTGGTATTTCTCGACTTGACTTGGTGTAAACCTCCCCGGCAACGGCGCCAGAAATCCTTCTTGCTACCTGTTGAGCATGCGTTGGTTTTCCCTTGAAGATGAAAGGGTGATGCAGCAAAGTAGCGTAAGTATTTCCCTCACTTTTTGAGAACCAAGGTATCAATCCAGTAGGAGGATACACACAAATCGCCTCGTACCTACACAAACAAATAAGAACCTTGCAACCAACGCGGTAAAGGGGTTGTCAATCCCTTCATGACCACTTGCAAAAGTGAGATCTGATAGAGATAATAAGATAAATATTTTTTGTATTTTTATGATATAGATAGGAAAGTAAAGATTGCAAAATAAAATAGGCCGGAAACTTATATGATGGAAAATAGACCCAGGGGCCATAGGTTTCACTAGTGGCTTCTCTCAAGATAGCATAATCTACGGTGGGTGAACAAATTACTGTCGAGCAATTGATAGAAAAGCGCATAGTTATGAGAATATCTAGGCATGATCATGTATATAGGCATCACGTCCGTGTCAAGTAGGTCGAAACGATTCTGCATCTACTACTATTACTCCACACATCGACCGCTATCCAGCATGCATCCAGAGTATTAAGTTCATGAGAACAGAGTAACGCATTAGGCAAGATGATATGATGTAGAGGGATAAACTCAAGCAATATGATATAAATCCCATCTTTTTATCCTCGATGACAACAATACAATACGTGCCTTGCTGCCCCTGCTGTCACTGGGAAAGGACACCGCAAGATTGAACCCAAAGCTAAGCACTTCTCCTATTGCAAGAAAGATCAATCTAGTAGGCCAAACCGAACTGATAATTCGAAGAGACTTGCAAAGATATCAAATCATACATATAAGAATTCAGAGACGAACCAAATATTGTTCATAGATAATCTTGATCATAAACCCACAATTCATAGGATATCGACAAACACACCGCAAAAAGAATTACATCAAATAGATCTCCAAGAGAATCGAGGAAAACTTTGTATTGAGATCCAAAGAGAAAGAAGAAGCCATCTAGCTAATTAATAACTATGGACCCGAAGGTCTATGGTAAACTGCTCACACATCATCGAAGAGGCTATGGTGTTGATGTAAAAGCCCTCCGTGATCGATTCCCCCTCTGGCGAAGCACCGGAAAAGGCCCCAAGATGGGATCTCACAGGTACAGAAGGTTGCGGCAGTGGAAATAGGGCTTCGTGGTGCTCTTCGATGTTTTCGGGGTATATGAGTATATATAGGCGAAAGAAGTAGGTCGGTGGAGCCACGAGGGGCCCACGAGGGTGGGGGCGCGCCTCCCTACCTCGTGGTCGCCTTGTTGTTTCCTTGACGTCCACTCCAAGTCTCCTGGATCACGTTTGTTCCAAAAATAACTCTCCCGAAGGTTTCATTCCGTTTGGATTCGGTTTGATATTCCTTTTCTGCGGAACACTAAAATAGGCAAAAAAACAACAATTTGCAGTGGGCCTTTGGTTAGTAGGTTAGTCCCAAAAATAATATAAAATTGTATAATAAAGCCCATTAAACATCCAAAACAGATAATATAATAGCATGGAACAATAAAAAGTTATAGATACGTTGGAGACGTATCACTATGCATCTCCTAGATAGATCTTGCGTGATCGTAGGAAAATAAATTGAAATTACTGCGTTACCCAACAAAATTATGTTCTCCAAGGATGTCAAGTTTAGTTGGCGAGCATGGCAAATCCGTCCCAATTTATTTTTTTCTTAGAAAATGTCCTCGCTGCAAACTAAATTTGCCATCATCGCGTCAATATATATTGTTATGAAAAACGTTAGATTTACCATGCGTAAAATTCCAACATTAGATTTTTAGTATTTTCATTACAGAAAACCCCTCTATTTGACACACTGTTGATAACCCACAAGTATAGGGGATCGTTTGTAGCCTTTTTCGATAAATAAGAGTGTCAAACCCAACGAGGAGCTAAAGGTAGAACAAATATTCCCTCAAGTTCTATCGACCACCGATACAACTCTACGCACACTTGACGTTCGCTTTACTGGAAACAAGTATGAAACTATTTTGTAAGAGTGATGCTAGAACTACTTCGCAAGAATAAAACTAGAAGTACTTTGCAAGATAATAAAAGCTAGGTGTTTAGTAAAAGGGTTTGTGTTAACAAGAAAGTTATTTGTCCCTAGGCAATCGATAACAAGTACCGGTAATCATTCTTGTAATTTTATATGAGGGAGAGGCATGAGCTAACATAGTTTCTCTACTTGGATCATATGCACTTATGATTGGAACTCTAGAAAGCATCTGCAACTACTAAAGATCACTAAGGTCGTGAAACCCAACCATAGCATTAAGTATCAAGTCCTCTTTATTCCCATACGTCATACCCCACTTACTCGGCTTTAAGTTTCTGTCACTCTCGTAACCCACCATAAGCGAACCATGAACATATTGCAACACCCTACAGCGGGGGCCCCTCACATTTGCGCGAGAATGGATGGCACCATAGGACAACACCATAAATAAAATATACAATCATACCAACCAAGATCATGATTAACCCACAGGACAAAACGGGTCTACTCAAACATCATAGGATAACCATAGATCATTGGGAAATAATATATGGAGTTGAGCACCATGTTTAAGTAGATATTACAGCGGGGGGGGGGGGGGGAGGTGTTACACCACTGCATAGAGGGGGAGAAAGTTGGTGTTGATGGTAGCAAGATTGTTGATGTAGATCGCCGTCCCGATCATTGCCCCGATGGCACTCCGGTGCCACCGGAAGCGAAGGGGGAGAGAGTCCCCTACTTCTTCTTCATCCTTGGCCTCCCCTAGAAGTAGGAACTCTCCTAGGCTTGGAAGTAGGAACTCTCCTTGCAGGTACCTTCTTTTGCATACCTGGTTTTGTGGCTGCAGCTGAGCCATATTCTTTCTTGAGCACTTTCTTCTTTGAGGTGGCTTCCTCTTCCTCTGCCACATAATCTTCATCCTCAGACTCAGAAGTTCTCTTCTTGCTTGCTCTAGTGGCAGCCTTGGGCAAGTTGCTTGGGGTGCTTCTGCTACCCTCATCAGAGCTACTAGAGGGACTAGTGCCCTCACTCATGTGAACCTGCTCCTCTGATTTGTTCTGGCTGTCACTTTGATCAGACATGTTGCAAATACTGACTGCAGACCCTGTGAATAGATTGTAGATGAGATGGAGTGGATGAGCATCAAAAAATGCAGAGATTTTTGCAAAGAATGAGTCAAAAACTTAGTTTTAGTTTTCCATAGAAAGCATTTCGGATCAACCGATTTGCAAACTCGGTGATACCGAAGCAGCTTTTGGAACCAAAACTAGTGAACTCGGTCAGACCGAGTCACAGTTTGGTGGCACAGAGACTGCTAGGGTTTCCCAAAGTCCTGAACTCGGTCACACCGACTTGCAATTCTCGGTCAGACCGAGAACCACATGTGCAATGGCCGTGGCCGAATCGGTGGAACCGAGTTCCGCAACCCGGTGGGTCCGAGATGGTTTCGGCGGAAACCTAAACCTAAATTTTCAAATCGCATCTATTCTAAGGATTTTTTTGACTGGATAGAAGTGTTTCAATTGTACCAAGAATCATAATGAACACAATGTGCTAGGAATCAGACGGGGATAGCACTGTGATTGAGTCCATACCCTAGTTTGGCGGTGAACTCACTACGGCGGCAACGGAGGAGACGAAATCCATTGACGGCGGCGGAGACCAGCGACAGGAGGCGGCTGGTGACGAGGAAGACGATCCGGAGACCTAGTAGGCAGAGCGAGCTATGCGCGGGCGAAGAAGTTTTGGAGAAATTTCCAAAATTTTGCCCGTGAGTATATATAGCCCGACCCTGTCGGTATGACCGAGTGGAACAACTCGGTGGCACCGAGATGCTTAACTGTTGACAATTACAGCAACTCGATGTGACCGAAAAGTTCAAATCGGTTGCACCGAGATTGAAAACCTAGATCGACTTAGTGGTCTCGGTATGACCGAAATGGAGGAATCGGTCAGACCGAAAAGCACAAAGAAGTTTTGGAAGTTTAAGTCTATGGCAAATCGGGAACTCTGAGTGCTCCTCACACAGAGTGGTTTGAATCTGACTTGATCAAATTTTGTGATGTAGTATGAATAGAGTTTGAGACGAGAAAAGCATAGATAGCTAGAGAAGGTTCTTAGGCATTCTTGTCCATCCACTTGGCCAAAGAAAAAGAAACCAATCAATCAAAACAACAAGTGGACGTCCTCGAATGAGTGAAATATGCAATCAACATGCTCACACAATAAAATGGCAACTGAGATATGTGGCAAATCATGCACAACCAATTCTAGCATCTATCAAGCAATTGGCGATGACTAGGTCATCTATATATGAGTATATTGACTTAGGAGCCAAATGAGAACATTTGATCATAGGTCATACTCATCATTTAAGCACAAGTGGGGTTACCACTTTTACATAAAGCATTGTTGTGTTCACACCATTAGAGTTGCTTTAGCTCAATTCTTAGAGTAAAGCTCCCCCTAGATGTGATATCCCCCCTAAGAGGGATGAACTAACCTTGGGTTTTGTCAATGATGACTTCATGTAGATGTTGAAGATGTGGATGCTCAATGTCGATGTAGATCATTTGGAGCTATCCATTAGAGTGAGTTGCACTTTCAATACCTACATGGGTTAGTTCCACAAGGAACAAACAAGGATATCCATAGACATAGAGTGATGCACACACAATATGAAGTCTATGAAAGCTTTTAGATTACCTTGTCCCTTGTCTTACCAACAAGAGGGTTTGTGACTCCTTGAACTAGTGCAAGATGTGGAAGTTGATTGCACTTGTTCTTGCCAAGATGATGATGAGAGTGAAGTATGTTGGCGGAGTCACCCTCAAGAACTCTCTAGTTCTTCTTCTTTTGGATCCACACCATCTTGATGGGAATCCTTGGTGTTGTAGTTGTACTTGATGAAGTGGAACTTGAAGTAGTCTTGGGAATCCACTTGACTAAGGTCTTAGGAGCTTCTTCAATGCATCAATTTCCTCTTGAAGCTTGTCCTTGCCTTTTTGCTTGTAGTCTTGTGGTGGAAGATCATCTTGAGCTTGTGTCCCTTTGAAAGAAGTGGGATCATACTTCTCTTGTTGAGGAACAAACTTCGTCTTGGGGTATTGATCTTCTTCCCACTCAACTCCATTGGCATTGAACTTTCGTTCAAAACCAACACCTAATCTACAAGTCATCAAAAACCAAGCACTACGCGCATGCTCCTAGGGGGGTAGATTGGTAGGAAAAGACCACCGCTCATCCCCGACCGCCACTCATAAGGAGGACAATCAAAGAACACCTCATGTTCCAAATTTATTACATAATGTTTACCATATGTGCATGCTACGGGACTTGCAAACTTCAACATAAGTATTTCTCAAATTCATAACTACTCAACTAGCACGACTTTGATATTATTACCTCCATATCTCAAAACAATCATCAAGCATCAAACTTCTCTTAGTATTCAACACACTCATAAGAAAGTTCTTACTAATCTTGAATACCTATCATATTAGGATTATTTAAAAAAATTACCATGCTATCTAAGACTCTCAAAATAATCTAAGTGAAGCATGAGAGATCAATAGTTTCTATAAAACAAATCCACCACCGTGCTCTAAAAGATATAAGTGAAGTACTAGAGCAAAACTATATAACTCAAAAGATATAAGTGAAGCACATAGAGTATTCTAATAATTTCCGAATCATGTGTGTCTCTCTCAAAAGGTGTGTACAGCAAGTATGATTGTGGTAAACTAAAAAGCAAAGACTCAAATCATACAAGACGCTCCAAGCAAAACACATATCTTGTGGTGAATAAAAATATAGCTTCAAGTAAAGTTACCGATGGAAGTAGACAAAAGAGGGGATGTCTTCCGGGGCATCCCCAAGCTTTGTCATTTTCGTGTCCTTAGATTATCTTGCGGGTGCCATGGGCATCCCCAAGCTTAGGCTCTTTCCACTCCTTGTTCCATAATCCATCAAATCTTTCACCCAAAACTTGAAAACTTCACAACACAAAACTCAATAGAAATCTCGTGAGCTCTGTTAGCGAAAGAAAACAAAAGACCACTTCAAGGTACTGTAATGAACTCATTCTTTATTTATATTGGTGTTAAACCTACTGTATTCCAACTTCTCTATGGTTTATAAACTCTTTTACAAGCCGTAGATTCATCAAAATAAGCAAACAACACGCGAAAAACAGAATCTGTCAGAAACAGAACAGTCTGTAGTAATCTGTAACTAACGCAAACTTCTGGAACTTCAAAAAATCAGACAAAATAGGATGACCTAGATAATTTTTTATTGATCAGCAGCAATTGGAATCAATATTTTATCACGTTCTGGTGATTTTTAACAATTATTTTCGTGAACAGAAAGTTTCTGGAAATTTCTGCAAGATCAAATAACTATCATCCAAGAAGATCCTATAGGTTTAACTTGGCACAAACACTAACTAAACAATAAGAACACATCTAACCAGAGGCTAGAACAAATATTTATTGCTAACAGCAAGGATAAATATTGGGTTGTCTCCCAACAAGCGCTTTTCTTTAAAGCCTTTTTAGCTAGGCATTGAGATTTCAATGATGCTCACAAGAAAGACAAGAATTGAAGCACAAAGAAAGCATCATAAAACACGTGACAAACACATATAAGCCTAACATACTTCCTATGCATAGGCATCTTATAGGAAAACAATCAAGGCAAGCAAAAACTAGCATATGCAAGGAAGCAGAAAGAAACAATAGCAATCTCAACATAAAGAGAGGTAACTTAGTAACATAAAAATTTCTACAACCATATTTTCCTCTCTCATAATAATTATATATAGGATCATAAGCAAATTCAACAATATAGCTATCACAAAACATATTCTCAACACGATCCACATGCATGCAAAGTTGACACTCTTCCAAGATAGTGGGATTAACATTAACTAAAGTCATGACCTCTCCAAACCCACTTTTATCAAAAATTTCATAAGATTGAACGTTCTCCAAATATGTGGGATCTAAAGTTGACACTCTTCCAAACCCACTTTCAATATTATTGCAAACACTATTATTAATCTCATATTCCTCATGGGGCTTAAATAAATTTTCAAGATCAAAAGAAGAATCACCCCAATCACGATCATTGCAACAAGTAGTAGAAATAGCAAAACTAGCATCCCCAAGCTTAGGGTTTTTCATATTATTAGCACAATTGACATCAAGAGAATTTGTAGTAGCATCATTGCAATCATGCTTTTTATTCAAAGATCTATCGTGAATCACTTCATAAAGCACTTCATCACAATTTTCAGATTCACGGATTTCAAGCAAAACCTTATAAAGATAATCTAGTGCACCCAAATCACTAGGAATTGGTTCTTCATAATTGGATATCTTAAAAAGATTGGCAAGCGGATGAGGATCCATAGATCTTAGCTTCACTGTTTAGGAATAAATACTCAACTATTTCAACCAAACGAGCAAAAGAGCCAAGTAAGACATCAAGGCAAACGAAAAGACGAATGAAAAAAGGGCGAATAAAACGGCAAGGGTGAAGTGGGGGAGAGGAAAACGAGAGGCAAATGGCAAATAATGTAATGCAGGAGATAATGGTTTGTGATGGGTACTTGGTATGTTGACTTTTGCATAGACCTCCCCGGCAACGGCGCCAGAAATCCTTCTTGCTACCTCTTGAGCACTGCGTTGGTTTTCCCTTGAAGAGGAAAGGGTGATGCAACAAAGCAGCGTAAGTATTTCCCTCAGTTTTTTAGAACAAAGGTATCAATCCAGTAGGAGGCTACGCGCGAGTCCCTCACACCTACACAAAACAAATAAATCCTTGCAACCAACGCGATAAGGGGTTGTCAATCCCTACACGGTCACTTACGAGAGTGAGATCTGATAGATATGATAGGATAATATTTTTGGTATTTTATGATAAAGATGCAAAGTAAAATAAAAGCGAAGGAAATAACTAAGTGTTGGAAGATTAATATGATGAAGATAGACCCGGGGGCCATAGGTTTCACTAGTGGCTTCTCTCGAGAGCATAAGTATTTTACGGTGGGTGAACAAATTACTATTGAGCAATTGATAGAATTGAGCATAGTTATGAGAATATCTAGGTATGATCATGTATATAGGCATCACGTCCGAGACAAGTAGACCGACTCCTGCCTGCATCTGCTACTATTACTCCACACATCGACCGCTATCCAACATGCATCTAGAGTATTAAGAGCATCTCCAGCCGCGCCCCAGGAAGGCCTCCCCAGGCGATGTTTTCACGCCGGCGCTGAAAAAACGGCCCAGTCGCGCCCCCGGAGCCCGATTTTAGCCGGCCTGGGCCGAAATCAGCGCCGGCGGACCCAGCCCGAACCTGGCGCGCTGGGGGCGCCCGGGGGCGCCGGGGCGAGTGGTTTTGGCATGAAAAAACCGTGGGCCAGCCGCATTAGCGACACCGTGCCTCGTCTTCCCCCAATGCCTTGGTTCCCGCGGGGAATCAATGGCAAGGCTGCCTTGCCATTGATTCCTCACGGGCGGTGCGTCACGGGACGGCGCGCCGACGCCTCCCCTCTCTCGCACGCGTACACATGGGCACGGCGCGCCTATATAAGCCGGTGGCCTCGCTCGCCTGTGGCCACACCAGCCTAGCCCTCGCCGCCGAGCTATACCTCTCCCGAGCGCCGCCGCTGAGCCTTCCCTCTCCCTCTCCCTCTCTCGAGCGCCACCGCACAGCCCCTCCCTCTCCCTCCCCTCCCTGATGGCCGAGCGTTTCCCCGGAGTCGAGGCGGCGGCCAACGGCTTCGGCCGCCGCACGCTCCGCGAACAGGAGTCCTGGCTCCTATTCCAGGCGAACATCCCGGCGCCGCCGGACATGCGCGCCAGGCCGACGGGCTGGAGGCTCAGCAACGGGGGAGTGACCATTCCCCCGTTGCCCGACGCCGTGGACAAACCATCCTACTTCGCCGACGAGGTCGACGTCGTGCGCGCCTCCCTCACCGATGCCCAACTCTTCCTCCCCCAGTACGCCGTCGACAACCACGCGGCTTGGGCGGCGTACTTCGAGTGCCGTTAGCAGGAGCAGATGGCGTCCACCAACGGCGCGCCGGTGGTTGGCGGCCTGAGGAACAGCGAGGGGCGCCACCTGTGGTGGGGCGTCCCCGGCCGCACACTCGAGGGCGTGCTGACGCACCTCGAGGGCGGCAACGACCTGCCGTTGGCGTACCCCCGGCGAGGGCGGCCGCCCTGGCGCACCACCGACGCGAAACGCCATGGGCGCCAAGGAGGTTCGGCTCCTCCTCTTCTTCCTCCTCCTTGCGCTCTTCCTCACACTCCTCCGGCACTCCGGCGCTGCTCGGCGTCAAGGCCGAGCCCGCGGCGGAGACGCCGCTCGGCCGGCGCACTCGCAGCGCCAGCATCGTCATCAACAAGGGCGGCCGGCGTGCCTCCTCGTCGGCTCCTCCTCCGCGCTTCGTGAAGCCAAAGACGGAGCCAGGGCTCGCGCCGGTGAAGATAGAGCCGGGGCTCGCCGCCGTGAAGACGGAGCACGGCGAGGTCGAGCGCGACGATAACGCATCCCTTGAATGGGCACGCCAGGACTCCCTCAAGATGGCGAGGGAGCGCCAGTGCGCCGCCCTGCAGCGCTTCGCGGAGCGTCGCCGGGGCCGCAACGAAGGAGGAGTCGTCGTCATCGATGAGAGTGACGCGCCGCCGCCGCCACCAGTCCGCCATGGTGACGCCGGGTCCAGCAGGGGCGCCCGCGTCAAGGAGGAGAAGGCCGACGACGAGGATGGCGGCGACGATGGCGACTACTCGATGTTCAACCAGTTTCTTTTATTTTAATTTATTATATATTTGCTATGTAATGAAAATCGGCGAACTTTGTCGAAATATATACCCAAGTTGGCCGAAATTTGTCGTGTTTAGCCGAACTACGCCGAACTGTGCTGAAATTTGCTATACATTTTTATTTTTTAAACGCGCCTGGGGGCGGCCCTGGGGCCGGCGGCTGGGGACCAACTCGCCCCCAGGCCCATTTTTTGCGCCAGCTCACCCCCAGGCGGCGATTTTAGTCGCCCCCTGGGGGGCCAACGGCTGGAGATGCTCTAAGTTCATAAGAATAGAGTAACGCCTTAAGCAAGATGACATGATGTAGAGGGATAAATTAATGCAATATGATAAAAACCCCATCTTGTTATCCTCGATGGCAACAATACAATACATGCCTTGCTGCCCCTACTGTCACTGGGAAAGGACACCGCAAGATTGAACCCAAAGCTAAGCACTTCTCCCATTGCAAGAAAGATCAATCTAGTAGGCCAAACCAACCTGATAATTCGAAGAGACTTGCAAAGATAACCAATCATACATAAAAGAATTCAGAGAAGATTCAAATATTATTCATAGATAATCTTGATCATAAACACACAATTCATCGGTCTCAACAAACACACCGCAAAAAGAGGATTATATCGAATAGATCTCCACGAGAGAGGGGGAGAACATTGTATTGAGATCCAAAAAGAGAGAAGAAACCATCTAGCTACTAACTATGGACCCGAAGGTCTGAGGTAAACTACTCACATTTCATTGGAGGGGCTATGGTGTTGATGTAGAAGCCCTCCATGATCGATGCCCCCTCCGGAGGAGCTCCGGAATGGGCCCCAAGATGAGATCTCGTGGGTATAGAAGGTTGCGGGGGTGAAATTAGGTTTTTGGCTCCGTATCTGATCGTTTGGGGGTACGTAGGAATATATAGGAGGAAGGAGTACGTTGGTGGAGCAACGTGGGGCCCACTTGGGTGGAGGGTGCGCCCTAGGGGGTAGGTGCGCCCCCCTACCTCGTGGCTTCCTCGAAGCTTCCTTGACTTAGGGTCCAAGTCTCCTGGATCATGTTCGTTCCAAAAATCACGTGCCCGAAGGTTTCATTCCTTTTGGACTCCGTTTGATATTCTTTTTCTGCGAAACTCGGAAATAGGCATAAAACATCAATTCTGGGCTGGCCCTCCAGTTAATAGGTTAGTCCCAAAAATAATATAAAAGTGAATAATAAAGCCCAATAATGTCCAAAACAGAAGATAATATACTATGGAGCAATCAAAAATTATAGATACGTTGGAGAAGTATCAAGCAGTTACAGGAGCAATCACCTGGATGCAGTCCGATGACTTATTTAGGTCATGTTCCTCGGGGTGACTAGGAGCGATCGCCGCGGTCTCGAATCCAGCGAAGATCAAGTCTCCACGGACGTCCGCGACGTAGTTCAAGCTCCCGAATCTGACCTGATGGCCAGGGGCGTATCTGTCGATCTGCTCCAGACGGGCAAGCGAGTTGGCCCCGCAGTGCGAAGCCGCCGAATATGAAGGTTTGTCCCGGGAGGAAGGTTTCTCCTTGGACAGCATTGTCGTTGACGATTGAAGGGGCCATCAAAGCTTTTGGGGGCGGCACAGTGGAACTCTCAATGAAAGCACCAATGTCGGTGTCAAAACCGGCAGATCTCGGGTACGGGGTCCCGAATTGTGCGTCTAAGGTCGATGGTAACAGGAGACAGGGGACACGATGTTTACCCAGGTTTAGGCCCTCTCTATGGAGGTAATACCCTACTTCCTGCTTGATTGATCTTAATGAATATGAGTATTACAAGAGTCGATCTACCACGAGATTGTAATGGCTAAACCCTAGAAGTCTAGCCTGTATGACTATGGTAATGAGTCTCTCCTCATCCGGACTAAGTCCTCTGGTTTATATAGACACCAGGAGGATCTAGGGTTACACAAGGTCGGTTACAAAGGAAATGAATCTACATATTTGATCGCCAAGCTTGCCTTCCATGCCAAGGAGAGTCTTATCCGGACACGGGTACAGTCTTCGGTCTTCGTATCTTCACAACCCATCAGTCCGGCCCATGGCTAATAGGCCGGACGCCCAATGACCCCTTAGTCCAGGACTCCCTCAGCCGCCGCTGCAAAAGTATCATGGCTGCCGCCGGGGCAACGCACTGTGTTGCAACACCGGAGCCGCCGCCGTCCGCTGCATCGCAGCTCCGAGAACCTCCGGTGAGAGCTCCATTGGAACAACGAGAATCGCTGGCCGCTACATCACAACTCCAATGAGCTGCCGGTGAGAGCTCCATTGGAGCTCCGGGAGCGACCGACGAGAGCTCCATTGGAGCACCGAGCTGCTGCACTGTAGCTTTGACCCCACCGACGACTGCTGCAACGGAGCACCGGGAGCCTCCAGCGAGAGCTCCATTGCAGCACCGCACCCGGCGAGCCCCAAGGGGTCGCATCACCGCTTGTGCTGCACTTAGAGCGTCGGCGAGCTCGGGCACCTAGCGCTGCACTGCAGCTCGACAACACGTCGGAGAGCGCTGCAACGCAGCACCAGGAGCTGCCGGTGAGAGCTCCATTGTAGCACCACGCCGGCGAGCTCCACGGGGTCCGCGTCGCCACTTGTGCTGCACTGCACCTCCACCGCCGTTTTAATGCAGCGCTGCCGTGTTCGATGTTGGAGAGGAGAGAAGCAACAGAGAGGGAAGGTACTTTGCAGCTGTAGCGGTGGCAATGTAGCGTCCTTCCAGTTGCAGCAACTGATGGCAGCAGCATGTGGCGAGTCGTGGCTCCGGTGGCCGCCGGCCAGGCAGCAAGAAAGATGAGAGGTGATAGAGAAAAAGGCTGGGGATAGGAAGAAAGCAGAGGTAGGATAAAGAAAAGGTGGAAGACAAGCAAGTGGATCTCCCGTGACGCATAGAGATAAGATAAGGGAGAGCGTGCATGGGCCTGGACGCGTGGCGTGCGTGGGATGCGGATGAATTTTCCAGAAATCAGCTGGATGATTTAAACACTTTCCCTTCTTTTAATCCTTGCATGCATCAATTTAATCCATCTTAGAATGTGAACATGTGGTGGAAAGAAGTAAAAAATAAGACTTACAATATGGAAAACTCAAGAAAATGAGATGAGCCCAATAATTCGGAAAGGAGGGAGTATATAAGTAACCTTGCAACTCATTTACATCCCACCAAATCCCAATGCTACCTGTGAGGAAGAAGTTCTTGGCCTAAGCAGACTCGTTGGTCTTCAGACGACCGTCGTGTGTGCACCTGAAACATCGCTTACCCATCACTCGTCAGCCGCTGAACAGGCGAAGCCATGAAAAAAATAAGGTGCAGGATAACAGGGAATTCAGTTTCTTTTTTCGGAAGCACGGCTTACCAAATCAGCAGCAAAAGCCGAAGAGTAGATTGAAAAGGAAGATGATGCCATGCACGAATGCGGGCAAAATGTCCGCTATCATGTCCGTGCGCACCTGGTGGCGGGCCGCCCCCTCATCGTCCCCACGCTGGCGGCATCTGTGCGCCAGGTATTTGAAGAGTATCCAGAGACAAACCAGGAGTGCCAAGATACCGCCAAGAACGATGCCAATAATCTTCCAGACGTGATACATGGAGAAGAAGCCTGCAGTCGTTAAGTTAGATAAATACATAGTGAGTTCTTTCTCCGGCGAGCTGCAACTGTCAAACCTGGTGTCGATCGATGACTGACGCAAATTAAAGGTCGGCGTACCTGTATCAGTCGAAGGCGGTAGATGTGGCGAGTGGCTGAGGACGGAAAAAAATTAGGTGGGGTGTACTCTAAAGGAAGTAGGGGGCTTATGCCCCCCTCCTATGGAAATCAAAGTAGTCCATACACATTAAAATACACTCAAATGTTTCTACGTAATCTTAAACATAATGAACAAATAAAATGGAAATATAAATACCCTTAAATAAAAACAACTTAAAAGGATACACTTAATACTCCCTCCGTCCCTTTACATAAGGCGTATTTGTTTTTTGATAAAATTCCACAATGTAAGGTGCATTTGATCTAAGAATAAAACAACGGGAGTGCCCTACCTTTCTTTTGAAGAAAAAAAAAACATAATTTGCCAATATCAAGACTTCTAAATATTTTAGGCTCACCATTGTGTGGAGGGAGTGCGCCCGGCGGTGGGCTGTGGATGCACGAGCAAAACTCCTCGCGCAGAAGACACGTTGAGGACGAAGGTGTGAGGAACGTGAGAAGCACGAGCAAGACTGCAGGCTTGTGGAGCGTCATCCTTGAGCTTGTTGGGTTGTTGCATGGTGTGCGGTGGGTGCTCTCTGTCTCGCCGGCTTAAATGCCCCCGCGCTTGGGATCTAAAGCGAGCGCGTTGCGTCCCGTCGTCTCCATTTCCATGCAAGAAAATACCTTCATGACCAATCCGAAGTTCTTTATATTTCATTGGAGGAAGAAGATACCTTCATGAGAGGAAGAAGAAGCTTAATGTGGTTACTGGGCTTTAGCGGCTGTGGGAGTTAGGGTCAGGAACTAGTAGTGAGGGCAAAAATGGAGAAGCGCGGCATGCTTAGAGGGTGACCAGAATGTTTCCAATGTTACTATGGAGAAGAAGGGCTAGTCTTCTATATGGTCCTTGCAGGTCCCGTCGAAGCTCAAGGTTTTTACCTGGCGTCTTGCACAACATTCGTTGCTGACGGGCGGCGTACTTCACCACCGGGATATGTCACCGACTCATGTCTGTGCACTTTGCGGAGCAGAAGATAATTGGAGTCATTCGTTACTAGACTGCACTACGTCTAGGCCTTATCCAAGGAAGATATGGTACAACATATGTGCTCCAACAGAGAAGACAGTGCTAAGAAATGGCCTTTTGCGATGAGCGAGTCTCTCCCAATGGATGGGTTCACTGTCCTAATTGTCACGCCGTGGAAGATAATTCACGAGGAATTTTCCAAACTCCTTTTGCAACTCACAGCTTTATCACAAGTTATTTGACTGAGCTGCAAGTGATACACAAGCCGGGTGTTCGAGCTACACAGGCGAGCCCACGTCCATCAGGATGGATTCCTCCAGTGGCCAACCACTCGAAGATTAATGTTGATGCAGCTATCCCGCGTGCTGGAGGCTACAGAGCAGTAAGCACCGTGTCCCACAATTCGTCGGGGATCTTTTAGGAAGCTTCTGTGATAATCTTTAGAAATATCGATGATCCTGAAGTGTTGGAGACGATGGCTATTAGAGAGGCATTAGCATTGGCTGATTATCTATATATTCAAAGAGTTCATGTGGCATCAGACTGTAGGACGGCCGTTAAAGCCATCAAGGAAGGAGCAGCAACATCTTTTGGAGCTATTGTGCATGAAATCAAGGCATGAGCTACACCTTTTCTTTCTACTCCCTCCTTTCCGGTTTACTTCTTTCCATCACATGTTCACATTCTAAGGTTCATTAAATTGATGCATGCAATGATTAAAAGAAACCAACCAATGCATGTAATCAATCCTAATCATTTAGTAGTCATTCATGCATACACTGTAATTAATGTAGATTAAAGTTTGAGTAATTTTTTAAACTACGAGGTACATTCCTCCACTCATCATCTACCTTGGTTGATGAGATTTTAGATTTAAGCCCTATAAACCGAAAAGGAGAGAATATTATTTTTATCCATGAATTTAGAACCTCGAATGTCGAGGCTCATAAATTTGCAAAGCATACGCTAACGTTTAAGGTTGGCCGCCATGTTTGATTAGGTCACCCTGGCTATTTTTTGTTTATCCCTGTAAACTGTGTGACGGGTGCATAAAGCTTTGTTGGTTTGCCTAAAAAAACTAGGTGTAAGCGTGAACCTATAAAAAAAGACTAGGTGTGGGCCTGTAGGCGAAGTTGTTGCGACGCTGGGTCCTGTGGGAGCTGTGGTAAAACGGGGCTTGAAAAAACTAAACTGCTGGCAGCTAGTCGTGTGCATAAAGGTCAGGATAAGGCTGAACCTGCCAGGGTTTTACTTAATCAAGCCATATTATTATTAGCACAAAAACGTAGTGTGCCTTATCTAACTTGAGCTTCTTCTCATGACTTGTAAACCTCTTGTAAAAACCATATATAGTCACCGCATTTCTCGGCAAAGCAAGTTTAGTCACAGATGAACTGGGTAACCGAGCTAGGCATGCGACTGAGTGACAGTGCAGGGCGACGCGAACAGCGGCACCGCGCAACGCTACGTCCACGTACACACACATACATGTACTCCCTCTGGTCCTTTTTACTCTATGTATTAGATTTGAGTCAAGTCAAACTTTGTAAAATTTAATCAAATATATATTAAAAAGTATCAACTCTACCATACCGAATATATATTCGATGAAACTACATTTCATAATGAATTTAAACAATATTGATTTGGCATTGCAAATGTTGATATTTTTTCTATAAGTTTGGTCAAAATAGAAATGCTTTGACTCCAAACAAAACTTATATACATACTAAAAAGAACCAGATGAAGTACATAAGTCCATGATTAAGTGCACGTTGGTCCAATTCTCCACCATGTTTAAAGAAAGCGGCAAAAAACGCGAAAGTGAGAGGAGAGGACAAAAGGAACTCTCAATTCATCGGAAGTACACATGCCTACACCCCGCCGTTCCCGAGCTGCGTAGTGGACGGCTAGCCTGATGTGAGTCTACACCGGCATCAATGGGGAACACCCCCCTACTCAGACCTACTCACCGAGACCGTCAAATGGCACTTAGGCCTTGATGGGTGGGTTAGAAGGCATCCTACCTAGATTCTTACTTTCACCTTCATGCAAACACTTTTGAGATAATAGCAATGCAGGTCCTAGAACTTGTCTTCAATTTGATGGTTTGGTCCAACTTGCAAAAGGCAACTATTTGGTCCTAGAACTTGTCTCGGTTGTGCACATTTAGTCATCACGAGCAACCAAGTAGAGCCAGCTGGACTGAGTCAGTCAGTGCTGCATGTTTTGTAAATACCCCCTGCCGTTTATTGATTTCTTCATAAAGTCAAAATGCAAGCTTCTGTGAAGTGAACCAACCCTTCCTTTTGACTGATTTTAAAGTGTTGCGTAGTCTTGTCTGTTCGCGGGGCTTGGCATGTAGGCCTGCTGTGAAGAATTGGCTTGCCAATATGTGCACATCCACTTTTCCCTCTGGAATATGCAAATCCACTCGTCGAAGGATCAGTCACACACACACACACACACACACACACACACACACACACACACACACACACACACACACACACACACACACACACACACACTTCTTTTAAGAAACGCACGCTCACACACTGATGTAGGGTGGAACCCTAGATGGCCGATCTTTCATAAAAGGAGCGGATCCGTACGAAGAACGCGATGAACACGAGGGGAAACACGAGGGGAACACAAGGGGAACACGAGAGAGATCACTCAACCAACAAGAATAGATCACACATGCGCTAGATCGATGAACACAAAGGTGAGATACAAGATCCAAAGTCAACAACGGACGATACAAACGGTAACCGGTTCTTCTCCGTGAGGAGGTCTTGATGGGGGCCACCCAAGAGGGGGTCTTGAATCCAAGGTGATCTTCTCCGAAGAGGGGCCGCAGTCTCTCTCGAGGAGGAGATCCGTAATGGATGAGCAAAGCTCTATCTCAACTATGAGCTAAACCAATGCTAACCCTAGAAAGAGGAAGGGGATGGAGTATATATAGTCTAGGGGGCGAAGAGGTACATGGGCCTCGGCCCTTTACTGTGCGCAGACAGGCGGAGCCGGATGTCCGGGCATCGGGCCGGATGTCCGGAGCTTCGGGAGGGGCCGGATGTCTGGGCTAGGGGGGCAGATATCTGGGCTGACGGCGATAGCTTCTGTAGGTTCTGGTGCGTGGCGCCCGATTTCCGGGCTTCTGGACGGATGTCCGGGCTGGGGCCGGATGTCCGGGGCCTAGAGCTGTAGGGCGGCTGGTCTGCTGCGGGTGTGGACGCTCCAGGGGCCGGATGTCCGGGGCTTGGAAGGTGAACTTGCCTTCTTCCGTTGGTTCTCTTCATCCATGGACTTGGCGGCTTGTCCTTCTTCACGTGCATCTTCGGGAGAGTCCTCTTGACACCTGATCATGCATAGCATATCGGACTTAGGTAGTAGCCATGTCTCGAGTGGATCATATGTGATATCACTAAGGAAGCAAGTCACCTCGTTCTCGAGAGCTCTAGCTCGTGCTCTTGTCATGGGTCCTCTTGGCTCTTGATGAGACGATGGTAGGTCCATGGGTATGATCATAGGATGCTCCGCATCATCTCCCCTCCCTTGGGAAAGATCCAACCTCGGATTGAAATCCTCATCACCATGGTACGGGGAGAGATCCTTGATGTTGAAGATGTCGCTCACGGAATACTTGTCGCGTGGGATGTCGATCTTGTATGCATTGTTGTTGTAGCATGCTAGCACCTTGAATGGTCCATCGGCTCGTGGTAGAAGTTTGGACTTGCGCTCGTTGGGGAAGCGGTCTTTGCGAAGGTGTAGCCACACAAGATCTCCAACGTTGAATATCATGGGTTGCTTGTTGACACTGAGCTTGGTCGCGAGTCGTTGTACTTGGCGCTCGATGGTGTTCCTTGTATCTTCATGCATCTTCTTGAGGAAGTTGACTCGGGCACTCGCGTCCATGTTTGTGCGCTCTTGTAGCGGTAGAGGTAGAATGTCCAATGGTGACAATGGGTTGAAGCCATAGATGACCTCGAAGGGGGATTTGCCGGTAGTCGAATGTCTTGCACGATTGTAGGCGTACTCGGCGATGGGTAGGCACTCCGCCCACTCCTTGATGTTCTTCTTTATCAACACGCGTAGTAGAGTGGAGAGCGTGCGGTTCGTCACATCCGTTTGGCCGTCGGTTTGTGGATGGTATGCCGAAGAGAACAAGAGCTTGATTCCGAGCTTGGCGCACAAGGTCTTCCAAAAGTAACTTAAGAACTTGACGTCGCGGTCCGAGACAGTCATCTTTGGCACTCCATGAAGGCGCAATATTTCCCTACAAAACAAATTTGCAACATGTGAAGCACCGTCTATCTTGTTGCAAGGAATGAAATGAGCCATTTTGGAGAATCGGTCCACAACAACAAAAACGGAATCCTTGCCATTTCTAGTTCTAGGCAAACCAAGCACAAAACCCATGCTAATATCTTCCCATGGTTGATATGGAATTGGAAGTGGCATGTAAAGGCCATGAGATTGGGCTTTAGATTTAGCTTTGCGACATGTAGAGTATCGGTTGGTGAAGCGGCTGACGTCGCGAAACATCTTAGGCCAAAAGTAGTTCTTGGAGAGCGTGGCGAATGTCTTGTCGCATCCAAAATGTCCCATTAGTCCTCCTCCATGAGATTCTTGCAAAAGTAACAAACGAAGAGAAGACTCGGGGATGCAAAGTTTGTTATCTCTCATAAGATAACCATCCTTGAGGTAATATCGATCCCAAGAAGTATGCGTCAAACACTTGGCATAAGGAATAGCAAATGTAGGATCATGCTCATACAAGTCTTTTATGTGCTCAAAACCAATGACATTCAATTCAAGTTGAGTAACAAGCATGCATATACGGGAAAGCGCATCTGCCACAACATTTTCCTTACCTTTAATATACTTGATGACATAGGAAAAGACTCAATAAACTCACTCCATTTAGCATGACGCTTGCTCAACTTAGATTTACCCTTAAGGTATTTAAGCGTTTCATGGTCGGTATGGATGATGAACTCATGAGGGTGTACGTAATTTTCCCATTCATGCAAAACTCGCACTAAAACATATAGCTCTTTGTCATAGATGGGATAATTGAGTTGCGCTCCGGAGAGTTTCTTACTAAAGTATGCAATGGGGCACTTCTCTTGCGTTAACACACCTCCTATGCCATTACCACTAGCATCGCAATGAATTTCAGAAGGTTTTTCAAAGTTGGGCAATGCAAGCACAGGAGCATGAGTAAGCAAATTTTTAAGCTCATTGAAAGCGATGCCTTGGGATGTTCCCCAAACAAACGGTGCATTTTTCTTACTCAAAGCATGCAAAGCTGAAGCAATGGTGCTAAAATCCTTCACAAATCAACGGTAGAAACCGGCTAAACCAAGAAAACTACGCACATTTTGCAAATTGGTTGGTTGTGGCCAAGTTTTAATAGCATTGATCTTAGATTCATCAACATGAACACCCTTAGAAGATACTACAAAACCCAAGAAAACAAGCTTATCAACACCAAAGAGGCATTTTTTCATATTAGCATAAAGTTGCTCTTTTCGAAGAGTTTGTAGCACAGTGTGAAGGTGGGTGACATGCTCTTTGAGAGATTTGCTAAACACAAGGATATCATCGAAGTAGCCAACAACAAATTCACCAATGTAAGGGCAAAACACATAATGCATAAGACGCATGAAAGTACCGGGTGCTTCTGATAAACCCATAGGCATGACTAACCACTCATATAGACCAAACTTTGTTTTGAAAGTGGTTTTCCATTCATCACCCTCTTGTATGCGGATTTGATAGTAACCACTTTTAAGATCAATTTTGGAAAAGATAGTGGCACCGCTAAGTTCATCAAGCGTATCATCAAGGCGTGGAATGGGGTACCTATATCGAACGGTGATAGCATTGATAGGCCTACAATCGGAACACATGCGAAAGCTACCGTCTTGTTTTGGCACAAGAATGACCGGTATGGCACAAGGACTCAAACTTTCACGCACATGTCCATGGTCTATGATATGCTTTACTTGCCTTTGTATTTCTTTGGTTTCTTCAGGGTTGATGCGGTATGGGGCCTTGTTAGGTAGAGGTGCTCCGGGGATGAGGTCGATGCGGTGCTCAATGCCTCGTAGTGGAGGTAGACCCGGAGGTAGCTCATCGAGGAAAACATCTTGGAATTCCTGCAATAAAGAAGATAACACCAAAGGTAGATCGTGAGAGTTGTTAGTTTTTGGTGCCTCGTCCTTGCACAATAGGACATAGTGTAGGACACTTGATGGGTTCTCACACACTTCTCTCATCTCACGTTTGGTGGCAAATAGGACTAAGTTTTTCTTGTCGCTCATCGTGGAGGCAGTCAATTTGGTCTTGTGGCGCTCACTCTCTTTTTGGTGGTTCGCTCTCTCACTATTCTCTCCACGATGGGTGGCTTGCTTGTCGGCGAGTACTTGGCTTGGAGACATAGGTCGTAGAACAAACTCCTTTCCTTTCATCTTGAAGCTATAGTGATTTGTACGCCCATTGTGGATGACACCTTGGTCAAATTGCCATGGCCGTCCAAGAAGGAGGTGGCACACAGTCATCGGAAGGACATCACACTCCAAAGTGTCTTTGTAAGCTCCGATCTTGAAAGAGACTTGTACCCTATGCTTGATTTGTATGGTTCCGGTGTCGCTTAGCCATTGAACCTTGTATGGGTGCGGGTGCTTCATCTTGACCAATTGGAGTTTGGAGCAAAGTTCTTCACTTGCTAAGTTATGGTAACCCCCTCCATCGATGATGACCTTGACGGACCTTCCATTAATGCCGGCCTTTGTGTGGAATATATGGCATCTTTGGTCTTCATCTTGTTGATGTTGAAGAGTCAAGACCTTGTAGACAACAAGAGCGGGACTTGAATCTTCGTCGCAAAATACTTGATCATCTTCATCGACGTTGTTCACTTATCGGTGCATGGCCACTTGCTCAAGGGCTTCCATTTCTCCTTCACTCATTAAGTCATAGGTTCCGTCGTCATTGAGGATCATGGTGCGCTTGTTTGTGCACTCGAAGGACTTGTGGCCTCGGCCTCCGCATGTGAAGCATTTGATGGAACATGTCTTGATGGTATCATCGGTTGGAGTAGATGATGATGAAGCTTTCAGCTTGAAGTTGCTTGTAGAAGGAGGACGACTTGAGCTTGTCGAAGTCTTCTTGTAACTTGACTTGCCGCCGTTTCTTGTAGATGGCTTGGTTGAGGTAGAAGGTTTTGGAGTCGTTGGCGCTTGAGAGTTGGAGAAGCCATAGGACTTGGATGAGAACTTGGCATACTTGAAGTCGTCTTGTACTTGTCGTTCCGCTTTGGTGGCTTGGTGCAGTTGCTCGATGAGGTTCGAGTATGGTTGGAAGTCGGCAATCTTCTTGATAGGGTGATTGAGTTTATTCAAGAAACGTGCCATAGTTTGCTCATCATCTTCTTTGACATTGGCTCGTATCATGGCAATCTCCTTTTCCTCGTAGTACTCTTCAACGCTCTTGGTTCCTTGCTTGAGTTGTTGGAGTTTCTTGAAGAGGTCACGATTGTAGTAGTTTGGCACGAATCGTGCTCTCATGACATCCTTCATTTGTGCCCAAGTGGTGATGGGTGGTTCACCTCTTGTTGCTCGGCGCTCAATGACTTGTTCCCACCAAATGAGGACATAGTCTTGGAATTCAAGGGATGCCATTGCGATCTTCTTCTCTTCTTTGTAGTTGTGCAAGCGGAAGATTTTGTCAACCTTCAATGCTCATGATATGTACTCTTCGGGGTCGTTGCTTCCGGTAAACTTGGGCATGGTGAACTTTAGCTTGCCATATCGTTGCTCTTCATTGTGTTGGGGTCAGGTATGATGACGCCCATGTTGTTGAGGATTTACTATCTCATGTTGCTCTTGGCGAGGAGGGTTGTCTTCCTCATGTTGCTCTTGGCGAGGAGGGTTGTCGACCTCATGTTGCTCTTGGCGAGGAGGGGGTCCATTGTCTTCTTGTTCTCGATGGACTTGACGTTCTTGTCTCGCTTGAGGAGGAGCTTGTCTATCTTGATGAGGAGCTTGTCGATGCACACGTGCTTGGTAAATCCTTTCTTGAGCTTCGTCGTGAAGTGCTTCTTGATGTAGACGAGCTTGTCGACCTCGATTGGCTACGACTCGACTTGAATCTCGAAGAGCACGTTGCGCCTCAAGTGCTTGAGCTTCATGAAGTTCTTATTCTTGGTGTTGTGCCTCGGTGTCTTGTGCATCTTGATGTTGTCGCGCTCGCTCCTCTTGTACTTGTTGTCGTTGGCGTTGCCATTCTTGTGCTTGCGCGAATGTAGCTTGGTTTTGACGATGTCGAAGCTCTTGAGAGTCAGTGTCGTGTAGAGGATTGCGGTTTGCTTGATGGTCTTGACGTGCGGCACGACGAAGAGTGTTCGATGTCGGTTACTTGAACCGGAGAGGGTGTCATCGGAGTGACGACTTGAGCGGCTCCGTCTTGAAGAGGACGAAGTTGTAGAAGAGCGGACCATCATGGTTCGGATATATTCTTTGAGGGAACTCATGGATGTGTCAAACTAGTCTCTTGTACGTTGCTCGGATTGTCGTAGGTCGGTGGCGAGATTGTCGATGCGATCTCCCAAAGCAAGTTGTTCTTGATGCAAAGCTCGGTGTGCACCAAATAGTTGAGTCTTGGTGACGTAGGATGACATGTCGTCGTCTTGCTCCAAGAATAGTGGGTTGGTAGAAGTACTTGGCCTATCCATCATTCCAAACAAAAATATGTGAGTGGGAGAAAAAGAAGAACCAATACCAAATGTACGTTGACCGATGTTGAAAATGGATCAAAGATCACTCCAATGTGTATCAAGGAAATAGCACAATTGGTACCAATTCTTGTCGGTTTCTCACACCTACACAAGTAAAAGCTTATGGTGGAGCTTGGTTAGGATGGTGGCACAAAATTTATGCAATTGTAAGTGAGACTCAATAATGTTGGAAAAGATTCACGAATTTGCAAATGCAACAAGTAGACCAATAGCAAGATATGGTACACGGAAACACACACGAAAATAGATAATGTGGGGTTGTGCAACCAAGGGTGAGCCAAAATGTTGAATCCACCAAGATGCTCTTGTTGCACAACACTAGAGAGACGCTAGCATGATTGCACAATAGGTGGATACAAACTTGTGCACAACCTACTAAGCAAAAATGCAACGACTTCTATCCCAAGTATGCTATATGTATGATGTTCCTATGCTTTGATCCAAGATGATCGAGTATGACAATCTTAATGTTGTATGATGCTATGGTTCTTGCTTATAAGCTCTTTGCTTATCTTTCACTTTTGCTTAAAAGCTTGTTTGGCTCTTTGTTGTTTGAGCTCTTTTCTCATGCAATGCTTCACGAATCAAGATAGCAATTGTGTATGCGATGACAACTTTGTGACACAAGAGATGATACCAAGATATGCAACACGATGATGGTATGTATGCTATGGAAGATATGATCACTAATGTGCACAAGTCACGTTGCCGGTAATACTCAAAGGCTAGTCTCGATGGGTAAGCTACGCAAAAGTAAGGCTATGGGGTTATCAATGCAAATGCAAGAGAGTATGATGATATCACGATACCAAGATGATACCAATGTGAGGTTGATACCGAAGCGATGTAGCCGTTCGTAGTAGTCCTTGGCGAAGATGAGCGGTGATGATGTTGATGTCGAACCGTACCTAGATAGCCGAAACACAATAGGACACGGAAACCACAACTCAAATTCACAAAACAAAACGGGTCAAAGTTGTCGTAGTTGATAGCGGGAAAGGCTATGGTGGTGCTATGCGTAAGTGGTGGAGGTATGCGGAAGTGTATGTGGGTTCCGAGAAAAAAATTAGCGAGAGTTGGGCGGGAAACGGAGTGGAGGATGGAAGTAATGCTGTCAGGGGCCGGATGTCCAGGCTGATGGCCGGATGTCCGGGTCGGGCCAGATGTCCGGGCTCGGGATTCGTGGACGAACTCGAAGAACACCGCGTGGAGAGGTCAAATCCGGGGCAAAATTCGAAAGATTTTGTGGATGGGATTTGGGGAAAAGAAGGGGAAAAGCTAGATCTACCTGCAACACACGAAATCCACGGATCAAATCCAACAAAACTTCATCACCCCAACAAATCACAAAAAAAATGGAGGCTATTTTTGTGGGGCAATTGTCGGATTAGGACGAAAAACAACAAAATCAAGCTAGAAAACAAAGAGAGGGGGCTCCTAAATCGTGATCAACGTGGCTCTGATACCAAGGTGATGTAGAGTGGAACCCTAGATGGCCGATCTTTCACGAAAGGAGCGGATCCCTACGAAGAACGCGATGGACACGAGGGGAAACACGAGGGGAACACGAGAGATCACTCAACCAACAAGAATAGATCACACATGTGCTAGATCGATGAACACAAAGGTGAGATACAAGATCCAAAGTCAACAACGGACGATACAAACGGTAACCGGTTCTTCTCCGTGAGGAGGTCTTGATGGGGGCCACCCAAGAGGGGGTCTTGAATCCAAGGTGAACTTCTCCGAAGAGGGGCCGCAGTCTCTCTCGAGGAGGAGATCCGTAATGGATGAGCAAAGCTCTATCTCAACTATGAGCTAAACCAATGCTAACTCTAGAAAGAGGAAGGGGACGGATATAGTCTAGGGGGGGCGAAGAGGTGCATGGGCCTTGGCCCTTTACTGTGCGCAGACAGGCGGAGCCGGATGTCCGGGCGTCGGGTCGGATGTCCGGGCTGACGGCGATAACTTCTGTAGGTTCTGGTGCGTGGCGCCGGATTTCCGGGCTTCTGGCCGGATGTCCGGGCTGGGGCCGGATGTCCGGGGCCTGGAGCTGTAGGGCGACTGGTCTGCTGTGTGTGTGGACGCTCCAGGGGCCGGATGACCGGGGCCTTGGCCGGATGTCCGGGGCCTGGAAGGTGAACTTGCCTTCTTCCGTTAGTTCTCTCCATCCATGGACTTGGCGGCTTGTCCTTCTTCACGTGCATCTTCGGGAGAGTCCTCTTGACAGCTAATCATGCATAGCATATCGGACTTAGGTAGTAGCCATGTCTCGAGTGGATTATATGTGATATCACTAAAGAAGGAAGTCACCTCGTTCTCGAGAGCTCTAGCTCGTGCTCTTGTCATGGGTCATCTTGGCTCTTGATGAGACGATGGTAGGTCCATGGGGATGATCGTAGGATGCTCCGCATCACACACACATACTTTTTTTTTGAGAAACGCACACACACACTTTTTTTTTGAGAAACACACATGCACACACTTAGGCATGGTGCTTTGATACTAGATGGGCCGTTATTTCTGGCGTTTGTTGTATTGCCATGATTGAAGATGAATAAATTAAAAGTTTTCTCGCAAAAAAAAGACTGAGCTGAGTTTATAATCTTTATGATATAAATGAGACACATATTAAAAAAAACAGTGAGCATAAATCGGGTGGCCGCCCCCAAAAAAAGACCATAAATCGGGTATTCTTGAATATATTGAGCAGAGTGACCGTCACTGAATTTTACTCGTAATCTGAGTGCGGTATCTCATCTTTTAGATATTTTGGGGAATTTGTAACTAAGGCCAGGTGAACGAACCGACCCACGATGATCCCCTTTCGTTTTGTCCATTAATTTTTCAATCCATTCGCTCCCACTCAACCATATTCGTTCGGACTGACCTTCCCATCACTGCTAGCTCCACTTCCACTTTGAGTCGCCGATATAGTTAGTTCCTCCATTGCCGATCGATCAGGCCATCAAGGAGGAAGACGAAGCGGCCGTCGACGTCGCTCCATCAGGTCGGGTTCACGGCGACCAAGAAGGCTGCATGGACATCCGGATGAACGCTACCCAGCGCAGCAGTCTTCAGATCAGAGCTCCTACGGTGAGTAGCAGTGTCAAATCATAACCCCTTTCTGCTTTCAAACTCTCCTTCTCACTGCTCCAGTGCTCCGCGTCCTTTTTGAGTTCATGATCTGAAGTGCTCTGTTTCCTGCAATGCCGATCCGTCAGGTCGTCAAAGCACACAATGTCGATGTTGCTCGACCATGCCAGGTCCTCAGCGACCAAGAAGAAGACTACACGGCCGCGGACATCACCCTGGACAACGCTATCGAGCGCCACAAGCTTCGGATCAGGGCTCGCCGCGCTTCCGGCGGCACAGATCACCAGGCTCCTCTACCAGTGAGTCGCAAATCGTCGTCACTTACTCTTCTGCTTCAGCATTTTTGTTTTGTTTCAGAGGTGCTTTAGCATGTTTTGAAACTGGCACATTGTATCAAGCTACACATGACAATTTTAGCTTGCGTTGTTGTGTTCTCTGCACGGTAAGGAAGGCCAGCTTGGTGATTGTTCAGAAGTTCTTTTTTGCTTACTTGTTTCTCTGCTGCACATAGAAATAGTTTGTTGCTTTGTCAAATAGTAGAAAAATGACACTCGTTCTAGGATGGTATTTGTCTCAGCAAAATTTTAGCCTAGTCTTTTCATCCCCAAAATCAACAATTGATATGGATGTTTCTTTTTGCGAGATAATTGATATGGATGTTAGCCTAGTCTTTGCATGATTTTTTTGTCCCAATTAAGTGTTCACAAACAGTATGAAGAAAACAAGTTTTCCCAACAATGCTATACTTGTTCCTTGAAATACTGGAAATTTCTGAATAATGCAAACTTCTGCACATTTCGGAGACATGGTTCAGAGGAAATGATAGAAGTAGCTACCTCTAGGCATCGGTGCTTTCTGATTGAAACAGCCACTGTATGAAAGAAAGTTCTATTTATTTCAAAGAAAGCCACAGTTCGTAATTCTACTGCATCTATTCCATTGATGGCTAGTTGAGATCCTGTTAATTTCGTCTTTAATCTAGTGATGTTTTATGATAAGTTCGTCATTAAAACACATGGTAGGTGGAAAATTTGTGTAGTTAGAAAACTACTACACTTAACATGTATAAACTCCTGTTTGTACATCACATTTCCTGCTACACAAATTTAGTTTCAGAAGAAGAATTACTCCAGTAATTTCCTGCTACACTTGGTCTGTGCTCTCAAGATTTCTATGAATGGTCTTATTATTTACCTGCATCGGTTTTACAGTTCCATGCCACTGATATTGTTTCATTTTCCCCCGCAAAAATAAAAATAAAAAACTTGTTTCATTTTCCCTCTTCAGGTACAGAATCCAGCATCACTTCCTCCAGCTGCACCTGCGCATCGCGCAGGGACAAAGAGGCAAGCAACCTGGCCGCCTCCTGGTGTCTCCGGCGTTCGACAGTCGCCGCAGAACCAGTTCCAGGCGCTGGCACCGCCGAGGCAGCAATACCAGGAGCAGCAACCGCAGATGCAGTACGTGGCAGCGCCGGCGCAGGCACAGCAACCGCGGGCGCCGCCAGCGCAGGCGCTCCCACTCCAGAAGCAGAGGCCACGGCCGCACGCTGTGCCAGCGGCCGCAGCAAACGCCGCCGCCAGAACGCCGCCTCCGCAGGTGACTACCAGCTCCAAGCCGCCGCTTCACCCAAGGTCCCCAGCCAACCCGGCGGCAGGCAACACGCCCTCCATCGTTTGCCGCGTCTGCGGCGTGCCGTGCATGACGGCGTTCAACCTCAGGCAGCACGAGGAGGGGAGGAAGCACCGGAACAAGGTGGCCAACGCCGCCGGTGAGGTAAACGTGCGGTGCGAGATGTGCGACGTGGTCCTCTCTGGCAAGCTCAACGTCCAGGAGCACTACGCCGGCAAGCACCACCTCCATCGGGTCTTCGCCTCCGGTGCCAGTGGCACCGCCGGTGAGATAATCGTGCGGTGCGAGATGTGCGACGTGCTCATCTCAGGTGAGCTCAACGTCCAGGAGCACTACGCCGGCAAGCACCATCTCCGTCGGGTCTTCCTCTCCGGTGCCAGTGGCACCTCCGGCAACCCAGCAACCTGACATGGCCACTCTGCTAGTACCAGCTAACAACTTGCCTTTCGACTTGATTATCCAGTGGTTTTTTAACATTAAACTGTCCTGTAAGTGTGCATATATTACTGCATTCACAGTGTCAGTCTGACTGCTAAATTCGTCATTTGAATACTGTAACGGATTATATTTGTACCTTTGTATTGTGTGCGATTATGTTTTATTTGGATTTGCCTTGTTGATTTTTCTTAGTTGTATTATTTATTTACTTTTTGAAAAGGGGAGTACACGGCCTCTGCATGACAATATGCTCGTTCTCATGCAATTCATTTTGTGGACGATCCATGAAGCGCTGCTAAGTGATCAGGAAGGTATCCTTAAGACGGTTGGTGAGCATTTCTCAGGAGTCCTAGGAATCCCAAGCGAAATTTCGTCCGCTTTCTGCTGGGACTTCCTCAATATCAATCTGGCAAATCTCCAAGAGCTTGATCAAAACTTCACAATGGAGGAAATAAAAGAGGCAATTTGGGGCATGCCAACTGACAAAGCGTCCGGCCCGGATAGCTTCTCGGGTGCATTCTATCGTGTTTGCTGGGATATCATTAAGGAGGATCTACTCCTTGTCTTCCAGAGGCTGTTTAATCTTAATGTTCGGTCACTGCACAAAATCCATGATGCATTAATTGTGCTGATCCCAAAGAAAAAGGATCCAGTGGGGATTGGAGACTACCGCCCAATCAGTCTAATACACAGCCTTATGAAGGTCATCATGAAAGTTCTTTCTAGGAGATTGGCCCCAAGGCTGCCTGCACTAATTTCTAAATGCCAAAGCGCGTTCATCAACGGGCGCTGCATACAAGAAAATTTCATCTATATACAACACTTAGCGCAACACTTTCACCAAGCACATGTGCCCTCGGTATTGCTCAAACTTGACTTGGCAAAGGCGTTTGACTCTGTGTCGTGACCGTACATTCTGGACATCATTAGAGCTATGGGTTTTGGGGCTCGTTGGTGTGAATGGATTGCCCTAATCCTCTCCTCCTCCTCATCGATGGTCTTGGTTAATGGTGTGCCAACGGAACGAATCTGGCACAAGTGCGGGTTCAGGCAAGGCAACCCACTGTCACCGTTCCTATTTATCATCGCCATGGAGCCTTTGCACGGAATTTTTGACATGGCAACAGAACAAGGCTTGCTCTCTAAGCTTCGCGGCCGAGCGGCCACAATGAGAACATCACTTTATGCGGATGACTTGGCCCTCTTTGTAAACCCAATACAAGACGACATGAGGATGGTGGGCTACATCTTAGAAACCTTCCAGAAAGTAACTGGCCTAAAGACCAATTATGCAAAGAGTGTCGCATTGCCAATACGATGTGACAACTTGGACCTACAGGAGGTGTTGTCTCCACTAGGAGTACCCACTGGCACGTTTCCTTGCACCTATCTTGGGATGACACTCTCCATCAAGAAGCTTCAGAAGATCCATTATCTCAATTTCATGTCAAATGTTGACACAAGGATGGCCGGTTGGAAAGGGAAACTCATGTCCAAAGGAGATATGTTACTTCTCGCAAAGGCCGTCCTACAATACCTCCCAGTATATATGCTATCATCTCAGAAACCCCCAAAATGGCTGCTCAAATGACTCGATCAGCAAACACGAGCTTGGTTCTGGAATGCGGAGGATAAGTGCAATGGAGGGCAATGCAGAGTCAGATGGGATGTGGTATGCCGCCCAAAGCATCTAGGTGGGCTTGGCCTGCAGGACATGGAAAAATTTGCACGGGCTCTCAGGTTGAGATGGATTTGGATCAGCTGGACCACATCAAAGATTCCAATCATTGGCGCATATGGCCCTTGCGATGATGAGGACTTCACGGTCTTTGCAAGCGCCACGCGAGTGACCATCGGTGATGGCAAGACCGCGTTGTTCTGGAAAGACGCGTGGCTGGATGGCATGGCCCCACGGGATGTTGCGCCAGCGTTGTTTGCTGCCTCTTCACGGAAAGGAAGAACTGGCTGCGATGCTCTTTTACGGGATAATTGGCTGCATGATCTCGAGCGACAATGGCGAGATGATATGACTGAAAAATTCATTCAACTATCTGCATTATTGGAGCAAATTGTGCTGAACCCCTCTGTTAGCGACTCCATCACTTGGAAGCTGATGAACGATGGCTTATACACATCCAGCTCAGCCTACCACTTCCAGTTTGAGGGGATGGTCAAATCCGATATTTACACCACAGTATGGCGAAGTTGGGCTCCTGCCAAATGCAAGCTTTTCCTCTGGATGGCCATGCAACACAAAATCCTCACTGCGAATGTGCTTCTAAGGAGAGGATGGGAGAATAATTATTTCTGTCCATTATGCATGCGTTGTCTAGAAATAGCCGTGCACCTTCTTTCTGAATGTTCTTGGTCCCGAAAGGTGTGGGAAGACATTGCCACGATGGCAGGACATCGATCATTGCTGCCCTCGACATGGAACATGGAGACTACTTTCGACGAATGGCTACAGGGACTTAATAACCAATGCACTGATGCAACTCGAGCAAAAGGTGTGCAGGCGCTAGCACCATTAATCTGTTGGGAAATTTGGCTATAACGCAACAGAAGAATCTTCAACAAAAAGGAACTATCGGTGCCGACGATCATAAACCGAATCCGAGATGAAGCTGCAATATGGGAACTAGCAGGTTGCCCAATCCCGTTTGACCCGGGCTGAAATATTAGATGGTAATCCTATTATAGTTGCCTGGCGAAGCCGGTAATAGTTGTCTCCAGTATTTTGATTCTGGAACCTCAGGTCACTGACCTAACGTTGCACTTGGCCATCGGCCTTTCTTCTGCTTAATGAAATCAGCAGCTCTCCTGCTGCCTTTCAAAAAAAATTGGGACGATACTAAGGATAACATCACTTGAACTAGGCCGCCACTTCTGCATATAAAGCTCAATTCCTCGGCACAATCTCCCGCCCATGAGCTACGCGGTTTGAAAGGTTTAGACGCCTCCTAAGATTTTTTTTGCTTGGCTTGCAATTCAAAACCGGATTTGGACTGGGGACAAACTTGAAAGGCGCAGATGGCCAAATTGCGGGTTATGTCCTCTATTTAAGCAAACCTAGGAATTGGTGGACCACCTCTTCTTCAAGTTTTGGTTCACCATGAGGCTTTGGGGCATGATCAAGGATTGGCTCAACCTCGATGGTATTGACACTTCTCGTTGGATTGATGAGCGTACCATCAAGGGTTGGTGGATCAATATGTCCGAGAAGAATACGGCAAACTGGAAGGTGATGGCATCCCTCACCATGCTTACATGTTGGACAATTTGGTGTGAGTGAAATACTGGGATGTTACGGCACAAATCCATGCTCCCAACCATCATTCTCTCCAACGTAAAAAACAGGGCTACACTTTGGGCTACCGCCGTTGCAAAGCACTTGGGAAACATCATGCCGCGAGAGTAAAGGCTTTGAAATTTTATTTCTTTTTTTGTAAAAGCAACTCTAAACTCCTTAATTAATGGACGAGGCAAATCTTTCGCCTTCGATTAAAAATACGTATTATTAAACGTGAATCAAGTTAAAGTCACCGATACGGGACACTAATATAAATAAAAAGAAAACAGGACCGCAATCGATCAAACCCGAGATTACATAGCTCATCCACATAATCTACGAGTGACTCGTCGGCCAAAGTGGTTAAACAAACTCTGCGCTTGCCATCCACATCAGGGTGCACCAAGAGGCCATAAGCATCCGTGTGTCCACATGCTACAGTAATGACACATACAGATTGAAGCTGTAGCTTTATAGATAACCTGCAAGAAATTAGGAGTAGATGATCTATTAAAATGTAGTCATTCCAACATTCCATATTGCCCAGAGAAATGGCACAAAATCCCACACTGATTTCGTCCTACAGCTTATGATGAATAACACCTAACCAGTTTCCAAACAAATTGGGAAACCTTTGCAATGCTAAATTGCATGTAACATGAATCGTGCGCCAGGTCAAGGTAGTAAATGGGCATGGGAGAAATAAATGATGAAACACTCCTCCTTATAAAAAAACACATTATCTTTGGTAAGAACTAGATCCCTCCGCAAAAACCACATGGAAATTTTGATCTGGTAAGGAAACTCTGTTTTCGAAATATGTACTATGCGGAAAATAGGACCAGAATCCATAAGATCCACATACATAGACTTCACGGTGAAATTGTGCACTTTGCTTCACTCACAAATTGCCATGATCTAGTACCTATCTCAATGAGGTTGCATAATTCATATGTGCCTTCATAAGTATTAGGAAACATCAACAAATGATAAATGGGAAAATGGTGGTGCATTTCTGCACACCCCGAATACCTTCAGTGCCACGGACCTCCTGTCTACTAGTTAGAGCACTTGATAAACCCTCAACACATATGTGAAATAAATATCGTGGTGAGGGGTCACCCCGCCGGAGCCCCATACATGGAATAAAGCAATCCATTTCTCGACCATTAAATCTCACCGTATATTTCATAGATGTTACACATGTCATAATGAGATCAACAAATTTTTGATGAAACCCCAACTGTATTTCCACTCTCTCTAAAAGAAGCATCATTCCACATGATCACATGCTTTATGCACGTGAAGTTTCACTTCATAGTAAGATGCCTTCCCTTTCTTCTTATTATTAGTTGTGTGTAAACTCTTGTACGCAGATAGAATATCATATTTAACCAGGCTACCAGGAATAGAAGCACTTCGCGGATGGGAGACCACATCATTATCAAGGAAATATTTGAGACAGTGAGCTATCAAGTTTTTTGCTCACCTTGCATAAAGTATTACGTAAGCTTATTATCTTGTACACCTTCACCTTTCGTGCATTTTGAATTACCCTTTGGAATAAGGACAAGAATCATGTCATTCCATCCCTGATGGGTATAAGCACACACAAAAAATAAGCAAACTGAGAGCTTTTCTTAAAGAGAGAAAGTAAATGCAGAGTCGAGATTGCTTCACTCACAGTTAGCAATTAGTGAGTGAAGCGAAATGTTGATGTGAAAACCCAAGTATGTTCAAACTAATCATTCTGACAGAAGCTACTCTTTGACATATACCTTGGTCTTCCAGCTATGGTTGGTATTGATAGAACTAACAACATTGTCCATCTATTGGAAAGAGCTATTAATCACTTAAGAGGATGGAAGGGAAATTGTTATCTACCGTGGCAAAGGAGATTTCGTTGATGGCTATCATCCAAGTCATCCGAGCCTTTTCCATGTCTATTTTAAGTTCCAAAAGAAGGTATGCAAATGTATCATAGAAGCCAAGGCAGGTATTTGGTGGGAAGATACAGATGAACATAAATGGATGCATTGATTCGCCTCGTGGAAAATGGGTATCCCAATAAAGAATGAGATTATAGGATAGGGATTTGCATGCTTTTAACCTACCAACAATGCTGACAAAACAAAGCTAAAGATTGATTACTTGACTTGGAACTTTTTGTGCAGAGGTATGACATGCAAAATATTTTCCAAATGGAGATCTCTTGAAAACTAGAACTAAGAAGGGTTCATCATAATCTTGGCAGATATTAGTTTTTGGTTTAGAAAATTTCAAATGGGCCATATTTGGAGAGCTGGGTCAGGTACAAGAATTGGTATATGGGATGCTCACTAGGTCATAAATAGTTCGACCGTGAAGATGTGAAGTAGGAAGGGGCATGTTCTTTTGAAAAAAATGGCTGAGCTCATTGACCCATTTTTGGCACAATGGGTTCTAGCTTTAATTATTAGTAGTTTCTTGTTTTTTACCATAAAAGAATTTTGAGAATATCCTTGAATGATCATATGACATAGGATTTGTTTGCCTGGCACAAAACAAAGTCCTTTTCCACTTTTGCTCGATATATTACACTTAATGGGATCATCAAATCGTCTTGAGGTTAAAGAGTGATGATGAGACATGTGTCTTTTAGGTGAAATTCTGCATGGACATATAATATGGACATATCGTATTCCCAGCAAAGAAAATGATACTGGGAAGCCCTAGGGGTGCCCCGATCTTCACCATTGGAGCTGGATCCGGGGTGAAACACTATGTATATGAAGAATAAAGGTGGGAGGACTCAAGGGGAACACTCAAAAGGAAAAGATTCACCACCAAGCTTAATCAAATGTCAAGTAAATTGCAAAATGTTGAGGCTCAAAGGGGAATACAATCTGTTAGAAGGGAATAGAGAGGGATTGGTGGAATCAATGGATGTATTATTGAGCCTCGAGGGTGAGTATATATTGTGTACAAGACTTAGAGGGCAAGAAGCCTCTCCTGGAGATGAGGTAGGAGACGGATTCAAACCCTAGGCTACCAAATAAATGTAACCCAAATATATCTCTAACATCCCTCTGCAGTCATAGTGGTAGCATCGCAGACAATAGGACCGTCGCGGGCAGTCAAACTGGAGAGAATAGCAGCCGACGGGCTGACAGCCCCCTGCAGCCGCAGTGGGAGCATCATGGACGATGTCGCGTCACGGACGCGCTGACTATAGAGGAAGGCGACGAGTTGCTCAAGCGAATGATAGCCCTTTGTGCCATTTATCTAGGTAGCTGAGAGCGTAGGTGGTGTAGTCGTGGTCGTGGTGGCCGTGCGAATAATGTCGTGGTCGATGTCGAGTTGGGGTAGCCGGTGTCGAGGAAGTCACCATGGAGCCACGGGCGCAAGCAGGCGCCGAGTTAGTCATAGGCGTAGTGGTGTCGAAGTAGTGGTGCGCCGGGAAGAAGACGTTGTTGACGACGTGTCGCGCCGGGTTTGCCAAGCCCGAGGACACATCTTGGATGAAGGCACGCATCGGTGTTGCCAGCACCAGGCATGCGTAGACAGACGAAGACAAAGTTGACGAAGCATCGCACCAGGCTTGCCAGGTCCAGGGACACGTCGTGGACGAAGGCACACATTGGTGTTTTGCGAGCACCTGGCATGCATAGACGGGAAATCTGCATGAGTTGTACACCATGTCGAGGGGTCGGAGGGGCCATCAGAGATGTAGACTCAACAACGATTGTGGCACCAATCGGCGAGGGGCCGATGTCACCAACGGTGGTCGGAGTAGACGAAGTGGTTGGGGAAGATGATGGCAAAGGGCTGGTGCTGGATGAAAACGAATGAGGTGGACGGGTGGCGGCGACTATGGGGGTAGCGGCGGCAGCGACCAATGAAGAGCGGCGGTCATGCTCGAACTAGGCGGGGAACCCGATAGCATGACGAAGACCGGTGCGGACAGTGGTGTTCCTGCACGAAGGGGGGCGGTGTGGCGCATACCACAGGAAGTTGATGTGCGAGGACGATGGTGGACCATGGGCCGCGGCACCATGGCCCAAAGGGGCGATGTGGCAGCAGCAAGTGGGTTGGGGCGGCGGCGGTGACCGTGGTGCCTAGAGATCAAACACGTAGCTACTAGTACAAACCCTCAGCCTCGAGGATGGACTACTCACTCCTCATGGAGACCGCAAGGATGATGAAGATGGCCTCCGGTGATGATCTCCCCACTCTAGCAGAGTGCCAGAAAAGGGCTCTAGATTGGATCGTGGAGGTATAGAGGCTTGCGGCGGCGGAGTATAACTTCTAGGGTTATTTCTGGGGGCTTATGTATTTATAAGAATTTTTGGCATTGGAATCACGTGAAGATGGGCCATGAGGTGCCCACTACCCCCCCAGCCCACCACTTTGGCCCCTGGCGTGCCCTAATGGGTATTGGCCACCTCGTGGCTCTTCCGGCCCTCCCACGAAGCTTCAGTGGTCTCTTTTGTTCCAAAACAGTCGGCAAAAAGTTTCACTGCATTTGAACTTCATTTGATATGGATTTTCTGGAAAATAAAAAACAAGCAGAAAGCAGCAATTGGCACTGGGCACTAGGTCAGTATGTTAGTCCATAAAAAGCATACAAACTATAATAAACATGGCATGAATACTTCATAAATTATAGATACGTTGGAGAAATATCAGTTAGCACCGACACTCGGGCTGCCAAAGCAGCGCCGACGCCCGGGCAGCGAGACCCACGTGACCAACGGAGCAGCAGCGCCGAAGCTCGAGGCAGCTGACGAGCCTGACGCAGCTGACCCGACGTAGCCGGGGACGAGCCCGGTGTAGATCGACGGGCGGGCCGGTGCATGCGGGGCGGCTGTCATGGGCCGTCGGTTTGGGGCAATGCAGGAGTCCCGGACGGAGCAGGGCGTTGACGGTCGGCGCAGGGCGACGGGCGGTCCGATGCGCGGACGGCGGCTGGCCCTAACAGGCCGCCTGGGCACGTGTGGCCGCTGGGTCAGAGGATAGGCCGGCTAGCCACGCCATGTCGAAGTAGAGGTGCGCGGGAGTCGACGGACGGCGGCGGGCGGCGCCAACCGATCGTAGATCAGAAAACCAAAGAAGAAGCACCAATCAAGATGACCGGCGTGAGAGAAAAAAACCATATCAAGGGCTCGGGAAAAAGACTGTCTAGGGCAGCCGGTCAATGATGTCTACTACACAACCTTCTTCTTGTAGACATTGTTGGGCCTCCAAGTGAAGTGGTTTGTAGGACAATAGCAAATTTCCCTCAAGTGGACGACCTAAGGTTTATCAATCCGTGGGAGGCGTAGGATGAAGATGGTCTCTCTCAAGCAACCCTGCAACCAAATAACAAAGAGTCTCTTGTGTCCCCAACACACCCAATACAATGGTAAATTGTATAGGTGCACTAGTTCGGTGAAGAGATGGTGATACAAGTGCAATATGGATGGTAGATATAGGTTTTTGTAATCTGAAAATATAAAAACAACAAGGTAACTACTGATAAAAGTGAGCACAAACGGTATTGCAATGCGTTGAGACAAGGCCTAGGATTCATACTTTCACTAGTGCAAGTTTTCTCAACAATAATAACATAATTAGATCATATAACAATCCCTCAACATGCAACAAAGAGTCGCTTCAAAGTCACTAATAGCGGAGAACAAACGAAGAGATTATTGTAGGGTACGAAACCACCTCAAAGTTATCCTTTCTGATCGATCTATTCAAGAGTCCGTAGTAAAATAACACGAAGCTATTCTTTCCGTTCGATCTATCATAGAGTTCATACTAGAATAACACCTTAAGACACAAATCAACCAAAACCCTATTGTCAGATAGATACTCCAATGTCACCTCAAGTATCCGTGGGTATGATTATACGATATGCATCACATAATCTCAGATTCATCTATTCAACCAACACAAAGAACTTCAAATAGTGCCCAAAGTTTCTAGCGGAGAGTCAAAACGAAAATGTGTGCCAACCCCTATGCATAAGTTCACGAGGTCACGGAACCTGCAAGTTGATCATCAAAACATACATCAAGTAGATCACGTGAATATCCCAATGTCACCATGGATAAGCACATTCAAGACATATATCAAGTGTTCTCAAATCCTTAAAGACTCAATCCGATAAGATAACTTCGGAGGGAAAAATCAATCCATTACAAAAAAATAGAGGGGGAGAAACATCATAAGATCCAACTATAATAGCAAAGCTCGGGATACATCAAGATCGTGCCAAATCAAGAACATGAGAGAGAGAGAGAGAGAGAGAGAGAGATCAAACACATAGCTACTGGTACATACCCTCAGCCCCGAGGGTGAACTAATCCCTCCTCGTCATGGAGAGCGTCGGGATGATGAAGATGGCCACCGGTGAGGGACCCCCCCTCTGGCAGGGTGCCGGAACAGGGCCCCGATTGGTTTTTGGTGGCTACAGAGGCTTGTGATGGCGGAACTCCCGATCTAGGTTATTTTCTGGAGGTTTCTGTATATATAAGAGGTTTTGGCATCGGGAACAAGTCAGGGGGTCTCCGAGGCGGCCACGAGGTAGGGGGCGCGCCCCCACCCTCGTGGGTGCCTCGGGACTCCTCTGGTCCATCTTCGATGCTCCGTGGGCTTCTTCTGGTCCAAAAATAATCTCCGTCAAATTTCAGGTCAATCGGACTCCGTTTGGTTTTCCTTTTCTATGAAACTCAAAAACAAGGAAAAACAGAAACTGGCACTGGGCTCTAGGTTAATAGGTTAGTCCCAAAAAACATATAAAATAGCATATAAATGCATATAAAACATGCTAGATGGATAATATAATAGCATGGAACAATAAAAAATTATAGATATGTTGGAGACATATCAGTCAACATGACCGATGGACGAAACCTAGGTATGGGCAGCGCGGCCCCTGGCGGCGGTCATGGAGGCCGACCACCCCAAGGGCGGCGCGCGGGGCGGAAGCGGCGGGCGGTGGCTAGGGTTGGATCGGTTAGGCTGTTACCATGTTAGAAGGGAATAGAGAGGTATTGGTGGAATCAATGGATGTATTATTGAGCAGACTTAGAGGGCAAGAAGCCTCTCCAGGAGATAAGGTAGGAGAAGGATTACAAAACCTAGACTACAAAATACATGTAACCCAAATATATCTCTAACACAAACTAATGCGATCTTATTCACTTGGGCCTTTATAACCTATAATTTCTGATTTTTTTTTGGACCGAGTTGGAGAAGATTCTACTTGTGATTGTTCATCCTTTCTCAGCCGCCCACACCCTCTCTTGATAGTTGATACTCGTTAGAGTTATTATGTCTCCTTTCTCGGACTCCCACTCCCTCTCTTTGGCGTCAATAAATCACCTCTGGGGGTTTCCATAGGCATTATGTCACCTCCATTCTGAAAAGAAGCTTCTGACCGACAAGCATTGTGTCTATTCCTTAGTCTTCCACGCCCTCTCTTAGTCAATGGGAAGGAAGCACCTCCTCCATTGGTAGACAACACAACCTAACGAGGCTGGCCGCGCCCCCTCTTTCGTGGGCGTCCACGACCACACTTTTCTCCAAGCATAGGAGTGTAGTCAACATCACCACCATCACCACTATAGTCATCCTCATCATCATCACTTCTAATCTGTAATCCCTCAGATGGGTCCAAATTGAGATCCAACAATTTCTTGGGCTTGGTCGCTGACGCTGATGCATCGAATGGAGATGCGTCCTTGCGAGGGCGACTAGGGCCACGCTTGATGCTCCTTGACATTGCTTCTGGTTTCTTTCTCGGCCTCCCATGCCCTCTCTTTGTCATCTAGGAATCAAGTGTGGACACAGGCGGGGCCGCTCTTGATACTCGTCCACGACCGCGCTTCGTTCCCAGCATGTATGCTGCATGCGCATGAGTGTATTCATCATCGTCGTCATCACAACTTTAGTCATCGTCATCGTCATCACTGGAGGAGTTGTCATCATTGTTGCTCTCATGTAAGCCTCTAGATGGATTAAAATCAAGATCCAACAAATTCTTGGTCGCCGACACGGTGAGGGAGTCCTTGCGGGGCCGGGCCGGCGCTGGCAAGATGTAGGTGGATGCAAAGCTACGGACGACGCCCTTAGAGACGAGGCAGCGGAGGTGGGCCGATAGGAGCGCGTTGTGGGCAGCAGGGTGGTCGGTGAAGCGACCGAGGATGAATCTGGCGATGGTGTCACGACTGGAGGTGCCTCCTAGCTCGGTGAGTGCTTCCGTAATCATCTGTGTTGGATATTAGATTTAACCATTCTTGAGTGGGAAACGAGATGGAAAATAAAAGGGGTAAGTGTATGGAGAGGGAGGTGGGGAGAGAAGGATCTTGCTTACCTTGGTGTAGGTCGGGTGTGGGCTATCAGCGGCGGCGGCGGCCGGAGGCGGCGACGAAGGAGAGACAACCCCCATACCTCCTTCCTTCCTTGGTTTTGGGTGGGGGGATTATTGGATCCAGGAGGTGGCGAAGCTTGCTTGCCTTTGATTGCTTCCAATTTATTTACTAGGGATAGGGTTAGGGAGGCGTTACTGGGCCAGATGGATGGGCCATGTTTCACTCACCCACCACAAGACTTCACTTCTTACATATTCATTTAATTTCTCTCTCTATCTTCTAAACATACTTTCTATGTCTAAAAAAACAAAACCTCTCCATCTACCTTCACTACGAATAATAATTGATGTCAATTATAGATATGAAAGCTGCATGTACGAATGGCTTGCAAACTATTTTCTTTAACAAGTGGTTGCATGTCCTCGGTTAGTGATATATTGCTTGTTTGAATAGTAAAAAATAAAGCTAACCCAAGGTTAATTGAATATCCAAAAAAGTGACAGTGTATACGCAACGTTTATGCGACGTGACCTAAAAATAGATATATTATCATGAAAAGACCTTTTATTCTTGGAAGGCTGGTTACATATAACATTCTATTTACGTATGAGAGTTCAGGCATAATTAAAAACACGAAGAAATACAAGTCATGGTACCATGCTATGAAACTTGACATGCATATAGCATGCGATCATGTGGAATGATGCTTCTTTTAGAGAGAATGGAGATAGAGTTGGGGTTTCACCCAGAGTTTGTTGATCTCCTTATGACATGTGTAACATCTATGAAATTATGGTGAGAATTAATGGTCAAGAAACGGATGGTTTCCTTCCATATATGGGGCTACGGTGGGGTGACTACTCACCAACTTATTTGTTTCATATCTGTGCTTAGTGTTAATCAACTGCTCTGACTCGTAGAGAGTAGGTCTGTGGCACTAATGGTGTTAGGGGTGTGCAGAAATGCACCATCATTTTCCCATTTATCGTTTGTCGATGATTTCCAAATACTTATGAAGGAACATATGAATTATGCAACCTCATTGAGATAGGTACTAGGTCGTTATTGTGCAAGTTCAAGGCGAATAGTGAGTGAAACGAAGTGCATTATTTATTTTAGTCCAATTTTAAATGTTGGTGTGAAAACCCAAGTATGTTGAAACTATAATTATGATAGAAAGGTAGTCCCTGACATATATCTTGGTTTCCTAGCTATGGTTTGTGTTGATAGATTAACAACTTTGTCCATCTACTGGAAAGAAATATTAAGTACCTAAAAGGACGGAAGGAAAATAGTTACCTATGGGGGCAAAGGAGATTTCGTTGAAGGCTATCATGCAATTCATTCAATATTTTGCCATGTATATTTTTAAGCTACCAAATAAGGTATGCAATGATATCATAGATGCAATGGCAGGTCTTTGGTAGGGAGATACAGATGAACAGAAATGGATGCATTGATTCTCCAGGTGGAAATGGGTATTTGATACGTCTCCAACGTATCTATAATTTTTTATTGTTCCATGCTATTATAGTAACAATTTTGGATGTTTTATATGTTATTATATGCCATTATATACAAGTTTTTTGGGACTAGCCTATTAACTCAGTGCCAAGTGTCAATTGTTATTTTTTCTTGTTTTTGGTTTTCCAGGAATTCAGTACCAAATGAAGTCCAAATTCCACGAAACTTTTTGACGATTTTTTTCTGGACATAAGAGACACTAGAAGCTTCGAGAAGAGACTAGAAGGCGAAGGAGTGGGCCACGAGCCACTTGGGCGTACCTAGGGGGTAAAACATTGTCCACAATGGTAAAACCAATAGTTGTGTCATATTTGGGCATGTTATCATGGAGTTTGCCATGTATGTGGCCATTTCCATGTGCATATGCCTTGATCCACATAAGTCCATTCTAGATTGGCCATTTGTGAAGTTTTTTTAGATTTGTTGTATTGCAAGTTTAGTAATTGTTCCACAAACTAGTACGCATAAGATGGCTTAGTGCAAAGGGATTTGAATATTTTAGCCTTTTATCATTTTCTTTGTTTTTTTCAAATTGGGGTCAAACTTGCAGTGTTGAGCATTCATACAAAATGGTTTGGAATTCCTGCTTGCCTTGTCCCAAGTTCATCCACCATCAATATTGTAGCATAAAAATAATTTTTGGACATTTTTAGGACGGTACCTCCTGTTTGCCACACAAAAAACAAGTCTTCGATGGCAAGGGTCTCGGAGAAGGGTCAAAGTGGTATTTCCTTTTCTTGTTCAGTCCCTTTATCCTTCCAACCCAGTAAGCCTATTCATGCTTTTTTGCTATCCATCTTGATCAACTAGAATCTACATAACTCTTGTAGTGCAAATTTGGTCCTTTTCTGATAATTCACTAAAACTCAACTAAATGCATGGAATATAGCAATATTATTTTGAAATTGCTGAAACCTGGTGAGTGGCCATCAAATGTGGCCTTCTTTTGATGAATAATGAAATGGAAAAAGATTCAAAATTATTTGAGGCACTTCCTTCCCAAAGAAAATTCATTTCTAGGGCTTGGAAAATGGAAATTTTATTTTTTTTACAAAATAATTGCAAGTTCCTATGAAAAATTATCCACAATGGTATCACCAATAGTTGTGCCAAATATGGGCATGTTATCATGGAGTTTGCCATATATGTGGCCATTTCCATGTGCATATGCCTTCAAATCCACACAAGTCCATACTAGATAGGCCATTTTGTGAAGGTTTTTTTTTCAGACTTGTTGTATTTCAAGTTTAGTATTTTCCCCATAAACTAGTGCACATAAGATGATTCAGTGCAAAGGCATTTGAATTTATTTAGCCTTTTTCTCATTTTATTTGGTTTTTTCAAAATGGGGTCAAACTTGCAAAATTGACCAGTCATACAAAATGGTTTGGAATTCCTGCTTGCCTTGTCACAAGTTCATCCACCACCAATATTGTAGCATAAAATGATTTTTGCAAATTTTCAGGACCAATCTACATCACACTTGTAGTGCAAATCTTGTCATTTTCTGTTAATTCACTGAAACTCAACTAAATGCATGGAATATAGCAATATTACTCTTAAATTGCTGAAACCTGGTAAGTGGCATCAAATGTAGCCTTCTTTTGATGAATAATGAAATGGAACAAATTTCAAAACTATTTGAGGCACTTCCTTCACAAAGAAAAGTTATTTCTAGGGCTTGGAAAATGGAAATTTTATTTTTTTATTACAAAGTAATTGCAAGTTCCTATGGAACATTGTCAACAATGATAACACCAATAGTTGTGCCAAATTTGGGCATGTTATCATGGAGTTTGCCATGTATGTGGCCATTTCCATGTGCATATGCCTTGCAATCCACACACGTCCATTCTAGATAGGCCATTTTGTGAAGGTTTTCTTTTCAGACTATTTGTATTGCAAATTTAGCATTTTCCCACAAACTAGTGCACAGAAGATGGTTCAGTGCAAAGGCACTTGAATTCTTTAGCCTTTTTTCATTGTCTTTGTTTTTTTAAATTGGGTCCAACCTGAAGTGTTGACCATTCATACAAAATGGTTTGGAATTCCTGATTGCCATGTCCCAAGTTCATCCACCACCAATATTGTAGCATAAAATGTTTTTTCGGAAATTTTCAGGACCAATCTACATCACACTTGTAGTGCAAATTGGTCCTTTTTAGATAATTCACTAGATCTCAACTAAATGCATGGAATATAGCAATATTACTCTGAAATTGCTGAAACCTGGTCAGTGTCCATCCAATGTGGCCTTCTTTTGATGAAAAATGAAATGGAACAAATTTCAAAATTATTTGAGTCACTTCCTTCACAAAGAAAAGTCATTTGTGGGGCTTGGAAAATGAAAAAAAATATTACAGAATAATTGCAAATCCGTATGAAACTTTGTCCACAATGGTAACACCAATAGTTGTGCCAAATTTGGGCATGTTATCATGGAGTTTGCCATGTGTGTGGCCATTTCCATTTCCATGTGCATATGCCTTGAAATCCACACAGGTCCATTCTAGATAGGCCATTTTGTGAAGGTTTGTTTTTCAGACTTGTTGTATTGCAAGTTTAATATTTTTGCCAAGTTCATCCACCACCAATATTGTAGCATAAAATGTTTTTTGGAAATTTTTAGGACCAATCTACATCACGCTTATTACTTTGCTTGTCCCAAGTTCATTCACCAAACCAATATTCAGGACTAAACTAATTTTGTTGACTCAAGTGCATCCGCTACACCAAATGGTTTGAACAAAACTATTAACACCCCGATGGTATACTATATATAGTGACTAAACGGTTGGTTTATCCTTCGCTTTGTTTAGTGCATAAAACGGTGAGGACAGTTTGAAAAGTCACATACACATACTTGGTCGGTTGGCTCTTGTGCCTCTCTTTGAGCATGTGGTCTCGGGTTTGAGTACTCTTCCTGGCTTAATAAGCCACCTCTCTTTTTTCGGTTGCCGCTGCCGCTGACAAAGGTGTCCCACAAGCCAATAACTGCGCCCAGCACCTATGACCGTGAAGCCACTGACAAAGGTGTCCCACGCACCAGTAACTGTGACCACCACCTACGATCACGTAGCTGATGACAGAGTTGTCCCACGCGCCAGTAACTGCGACCACCACCTACGATCACCCAGCCACTGACAGAAGTGTCCCACAAGTCAAAATATGCTCCCACCATCTACGACCGTGCAGCCGCTGGCAGAGGTGTCCCACAAGTTAGAATATGCGCCCACCATCTACGACCGTGCAACTGCTGATAGATGTGCCCCACAAGTCAGTATGTGCGCCAACCATCTAAGAGCGGGCAGCTGCTGACAGGGGTGTCCTACGTGTCAGTAACCACACCCAGTAACGGTCAAACACTTTGACCCAACGGCAAACCCTTGTTCGGGCTTTGCGAGGATGGGCCGCGCGATGGAAGGGAAAATTGAGGACTGCCATAGAGCGTGGGCAAAACTGAGGAGAACTAAGCGATGGCATTTGGATGTCTTTGAATCAAATCTGGTCACTGGTTTTAAGGACCATCATAAATGATGCTTAATCTTCAAGGAGCATATGCTGGTTCAGATAGAACAATGCTACCTGCACCTTCAACACCTACTGGGAAAACCAACAAAACTAGCGTTGGGATGACAGAGAGTGGAGCCGTTGGGGAAGCCCATCCACACCTGGACAAGCATGGCAGCAGAGGCATGTTGAGTCGAACTTCCACCTTGGACTTCATATGATCGCCGATCTCCTTGACGCCACTGCCGCTGGCTTAAGCTTATTCACTGTTGTTTCCCCAGTTGTGTGTTAAAAAGAAGCTCCTATATACCTAGGTGTCGCAATTATCTTCACTACTATAGCATGCTTCTAATGTGACACTACGATCAGAGACCCTTCGACGAAACTGTGTGCGATGCAATAATCACAAACGATGGTGTAAAGAAACCATCAAAAAGGTGCAAAACGTTTGCGATGACTGATGCATCAAACACGGTTCAGATTTTAGTTGCGTGTGCGATGCAGGGCATACGGTTCAGTTGAATTAACTATTTGCGATGAGGAGGAACAAAAGAAACGGGCATCCAGATGAAGGTGTGTGCGATATACAACATACGGTTCACTCGGATGAATTGTTTGTGATTAGGCAACACAAAAGAAACGGTCAGCAGATCAAGGTGTGTGCGATATACGGCATGCGGTTCACTCGGATGAACTGTTTGCGTTGGGACAAGAGAATAGAAACAGTTCAATATAACAAGATGTGTGTGATACGTGGGAAACATGTCTGTAATCAGAAATTTGTGCGAAGACCGATAATAACACAGATGATTGCTGCTAATAAGATGTGTGTGTTGTGCAATGGGATTGCATACAGAACACCAACATATATATTCACACACTTATAAGGACATGGTTGCATAACCAAATTAAACATCCACTTACATAGGTGGCTACTACAACCATGGCATGTGCACACACCAAATTAGACTATTACATGCATAATTACATAGGTGGCTACTACACACATGACATTTCCACACACCAAAGTAAACTATATATTAGATGCATGATTAACTAGGATAAACGATCATCTGATCATCATCTACTTCTTGTGACGCTTGATCTGCTTGTGCCTCGATCCGGCCTTGTCGATCTCGATAACAAGGCACTTCCTCATGTCAACGATCCGCGTGTGCATCTCGTAGCATGTGCACGCTCTTATCCATGAACCTGAGGTGAGGTTCATCCAGGTGTCGCATCCAGGCCCCATATCAGGATACAAGACATGTTCTGTTGGCATCCTGCTTCATCTTTTTGTAGTATATATGGGTCGATGGTGGCCGACGCGAGTTCAACCAGGGACTCCTTCTTCGTGCTGCCCCAGACCCTGTAGTGCTCACGGATTTTGACAAGGTTCTCGCAGGCCAATCCTGTAACCCTGAGTGCTTTTACATCGTCGGTGGTTTCCACCATAGCGAACTTGTAGTGAGTGCTTTTGACAAACCTGGCGAGATGGTCGAAAGGCTCTATGGCCATGCAGTAGTGGTAGATGAGTACATGATGGCGCACACACAATTGGGTGACGGCAACCTTCTGATCTATGTTGGGACGACCAGTGGTGTACTGGAGATCGATGCCGACCACCTTGTACTTGTCTCGAGCAAGCAACTGCTCAACGTTGTTGATGTAGTCGTCCACCACGGCCGGGTCGATGGTGTAAACCACCGAGAGATCTGTCTCCTTTGCGTGGGTCTCCACTTTATGCTTGCCGAACTCCATTGGAGCACCGCTAGACATCCCCTCTCTATGTGTCGTCGTGGGTGTGCTTGTTGTGTTGTGGGGCGTGATCGAAAGGTTGAAGAGACTAAGGTTATAATGGCCACGGGAATTAAAGGGGAAGCCACACGCCCTGGATTATCGGCATGCCTTGATGCCAGTTCTTATTTGGAGCGCTTAAGTCCATCGTGCCGCACGTAACTGCATCGTGTGGCAGCGCGCGCGGCGCAAACGCATGCACATGGGCCCCCCGATGTGATCGTGCGCAGGCCCAAGCGCTGGCAGAGCGTGCGCGGAGAGACACGAGCAAAGCGCTCTACGATCGCCTCAACGGCGAGCAACCATATATATGCATATAGCAGTTGAACACGCAAGGAAAAGCTGTCCACAAGCCGAGCACCGACGGACGCGAGCAGAGCGCTGCTACCTCTTGAGCACTGCGTTGGATTTCCCCGAAGAGGAGAGGATGATGCAGCAAAGTAGTGTAAGTATTTCCCTCAGTTTTTGAGAACCAAGGTATCAATCCAGTAGGAGGCTACGCGCAAGTCCCTCGTACCTACACAAAACAATAGCTCCTCGCAACCAACACAATTAGGGGCTGTCAATCCCTTCACGGTCACTTACGAGAGTGAGATCTGATAGAGATGATAGATAATATTTTTGGTATTTTTGGTATAGAGATGCAAAGTGAAAAGTAAAAGGCAAAGTAAAAAAGCAAAGCAAGATTAAAGTGATGGAGATTGATATGATGAGAATAGACCCGGGGGCCATAGGTTTCACTAGTGGCTTCTCTCAAGAGCATAAGTATTCTATGGTGGGTGAACAAATTACTGTTGAGCAATTGACAGAATTGAGCATTGTTATGAGAATATCTAGGTATGATCATGTATATAGGCATCACGTCTGAGACAAGTAGACCGACTCCTGCCTGCATCTACTACTATTACTCCACTCATCGACCGCTATCCAGCATGCATCTAGAGTATGAAGTTAAAAACAGAGTAACGCTTTAAGCAAGATGACATGATGTAGAGGGATAGTTTCATGCAACATGATAAAAAACCCATCTTGTTATCCTCGATGGCAACAATACAATACGTGCCTTGCTGCCCCTTCTGTCACTGGGAAAGGATACTGCAAGATTGAACCCAAAGCTAAGCACTTCTCCCATGGCAAGAAAAACCAATCTAGTAGGCCAAACCAAACTGATAATTCGAAGAGACTTGCAAAGATAACCAATCATACATAAAAGAATTCAGAGAAGATTAAAATATTATTCATAGATAGACTTGATCATAAACCCACAATTCATCGGTCTCAACAAACACACCGCAAAAAAGAAGATTACATCGAATAGATCTCCACAAGAGAGGGGGAGAACATTGTATTGAGATCCAAAAAGAGAGAAGAAGCCATCTAGCTAAAAACTATGGACCCGTAGGTCTGAGATGAACTACTCACACTTCATCGGAGGGGCTAGGATGATGTAGAAGCCCTCCATGATGACGACCCTCTCCGGTGGAGCTCCCGAACAGGCCCCAAGATGGGATCTCGTGGGTACAGAAGGTTGCGGAGGTGGAATTAGGTTTTTGGCTCCGTATTTGATCGTTTGGGGGTACATAGGTATATATAGGAGGAAGGAGTACGTCGGTGGAGTACCGAGGGGCCCATGAGGCAGGGGGCGCGCCCCCACCCTCGTGACCGCCTCTTTGCTTCCTTGGAGTAGGGTCCAAGTCTCCTGGATCACGTTCAGTGAGAAAATCACGTTCCCGAAGGTTTTATTCCGTTTGGACTCCGTTTGATATTCTGTTTCTCAGAAACTCTAAAATAGGCAAAAAACAGCAATTCTGGGCTGGGCCTCCGGTTAATAGGTTAGTCCCAAAAATAATATAAAAGTGGAAAATAAAGCCCAATATAGTCCAAAACAGTAGATAATATAGCATGGAGCAATAAAAAATTATAGATACTTTGGAGACGTATCAGGCATCCCCAAGCTTAATTCCTGCTCGTCCTCGAGTAGGTAAATGATAAAAAGAGAATTTTTGATGCGGAGTGCTACTTGGCATAATTTCAATGCAAATCTTCTTAATTGTGGTATGAATATTCAGATTCGAAAGATTCAAGACAAAAGTTCATATTGACATAAAAAAAAATACTTCAAGCATACGAACAAAGTAATTATGTCTTCTCTAAATAACATGGCCAAAGAAAGTTATCCCTACAAAATCATATAGTCTAGCTATGCTCTATCTTCACCACACAAAGTATTTAAATCATGCACAACCCCGATGACAAGCCAAGCAATTGTTTCATACTTTAACATTTTCAAAACTTTTTCAATCTTCGCGCAATACATGAGGGTGAGCCATGGATATAACACTATATGTGGAATAGAATGGTGGTTGTGGAGAAGACAAAAAGAGGGGAAGATAGTCTCACATCAACTAGGCGTATCAACGGGCTATGGAGATGCCCATCAATAGATATCAATGTGAGTGAGTAGGGATTGCCATGCAATGGATGCACTAGAGCTATAAGTATATGAAAGCTCAACAAAAGAAACTAAGTGGGTGTGCATCCAACTTGCTTGCTCATGAAGACCTAGGGCATTTTGAGGAAGCCCATCATTGGAATATACAAGCCAAATTCTATAATGAAAAATTCCCACTAGTATATGAAAGTGAAAAAATGAGAGACTCTCTATCATGAAGATCATGGTGCTACTTTGAAGCACAAGTGTGGTAAAAGGATAGTAACATTGTCCCTTCTCTCTTTTTCTCTCATTTTTTTATTTGGGCCTTTTCTCTTTTTTATGGCCTCTTTTATTTATTTATTTTTCGTCCGGAGTCTCATCCCAACTTGTGGGGGAATCATAGTCTCCATCATCCTTTCCTCACTTGGGACAATGCTCTAAAAAATGATGATCATCACACTTTTATTTTTCTTACAACTCAACAATTACAACTCGATTCTTAGAACAAAGTATGACTCTATATGAATGCCTCCGGCGGTGTACCGGGATGTGCAATGAATCAAGAGTGACATGTATGAAAGAATTATGAACGGTGGCTTTGCCACAAATACAATGTCAACTACGTGATCATGCTGGCAATATGACAATGATGGAGCGTGTCATAATAAACGGAACGGTGGGAAGTTGCATGGAAATATATCTCGGAATGGCTATGGAAATGACATGATAGGTAGGTATGGTGGCTGTTTTGAGGAAGATATATAGTGGGTGTATGATACCAGCGAAAAGTGTGCGGTATTAGAGAGGCTAGCAATGGTGGAAGGAAGGGAAAAAGTGCGTATAATCCATGGACTCAACATTAGTCATAAAGAACTCATATACTTATTGCAAAAATCTAGAAGTTATCAAAGCAAAGTATTACGCGCATGCTCCTAGGGGGATAGATTGGTAGGAAAATACCATTGCTCGTCCCCGACCGCCACTCATAAGGACGCTAATCAATAAATAAATCATGCTCCGACTTCATCAATAACGGTTCACCATACGTGCATGCTACGGGAATCACAAACTTTAACGCAAGTATTCTTTAAATTCACAACTACTCAACTAGCATGACTCTAATATCACCATCTTCATATCTCAAAACAATGATCAAGATCCAATCTTTTCTTAGTATTCAACGCACTCAAAAGAAAGTTTCACATATCTTGAATACCAAGCATATTAATATTAAGCAAATTACCATGCTATTAACGACTCTCAAAATGATCTAAGTGAAGCATGAGAGATCAATAGTTTATTTAAAAAATCCACCACTGTGCTCTAAAAGATCTAAGTGAAGCACTAGAGCAAAAATTATAAGGCTCAAAAGATATGTGAAGCACATAGAGCAAAACTACATAGCTCAAAAGATATAAGTGAAGCACATAGAGTATTCTATCAAATTCCAATTCATATATGGCTCTATCAAAAGGTGTGTACAGCAAGGATGATTGTGGCACACTAACAAACAAAGACACAAATAATACAAGACGCTCCAAGCAAAACACATATCATGTGGTGAATAAAAACATAGCTCCAAGTAAAATTACCGATGTAAGTAGACGAAAAAGGGGATGCCTTCCGGGGAATCCCCAAGCTTTGACTTTTTGGTGTCCTTGGATTATCTTGGGGGTGCCATGGTCATACCCAAGCTTAGGCTCTTTCCACTCCTTGTTCCATAATCCATCAAAAGAATTTACCCAAAACTTGAAAACTTCACAACACATAACTCAATAGAAATCTCGTGAGCTCCGTTAGAGAAAGAAAACAAAAAATCACTTCAAGGTAATGTAATGAACTCATTCTTTATTTATATTGGTGTTAAACCTATTGTATTCCAACTTCTCTATGGATTATCAACTATTTTACTAGCCACAGATCCATCAAAATAAGCAAACAACACACGCAAAACAGAATCTGTCAAAAACAGAACAGTCTGTAGTAATCTGTAACTAACGCAAACTTCTGGAACTCCAAAACATATACCAAAATAGGAAGACCTAGACAATTTGTTTATTGATCATCAGCAATTGGAATCAGTATTTTATCACGTTCTGGTGATTTTTAACAATTGTTTTCGTGAACAGAAAGATTCTGGAAATTACAGCAAGATCAAATAACTATCATCCAAGAAGATCCTATAGGTTTAACCTGGCACAAACACTAATTAAAACACAAAACCACATCTAAACAGAAGGTAGATGGGTTATTTATTCCTAAACAGAAGCAAAAACAAAAAAAACTAAAATAAAATTGGGTTGCCTCCCAACAAGCACTATCGTTTTACGCCCCTAGCTAGGCATAAAAGCGAGGGTAGATCTAGGTATCGCCATCTTTGGTTGGCAATCCATAAGTGGCTCTCATGATAGATTCATATGGCAATTTTATATTCTAGAAAAGTGTTACAGGCCCTTTTTTTAATGTAAATTGAAATCTAATATTCCCTTCCTTCATATCAATAATTGCACCAACCATTCTAAGGAAAGGTCTACCGAGAATAATAGGGCAAGAAGGATTGCAATCTCTATCAAGAACAATAAAATCTACGGGCACATAATTCCTATTTGCAACAATAAGAACATCATTAATCCTTCCCATAGGTTTCTTAATAGTGGAATCCGCAAGATGCAAGTTTAGAGAGGAATCATCAAAATCATGGAAATCTAGCAAATCACACAAAGTTTTGGGGATAGTGGAGACACTAGCACCCAAATCACACAAAGAATGGAACTCATAATATTTGATTTTAATTTTAATAGTAGGTTCCCACTCATCATAGAGCTTTCTAGGTATAGAAACTTTCAACTCAAGTTTTTCTTCATAGGATTGCATCAAGGCGTCAAAAATATGTTCGGTAAAGGCTTTATTTTGACTATAAGCATGAGGAGAATTTAGCACGGATTGCAACAAGGAAATACAATCAATTAAACAGAAACCTTCATAATTAAATTCCTTGAGATCCAATATAGTGGGTTTAGCAACATCTAGATTTTTATTTCTTTCCATCCCACTTTTATCAATTTCATCATCAAGATCTAAATACTCTGAATTTTTTGAATGCCTTCTAGGTAAAGGAAGATCATATTCAGCTTCATCAAGATTCATATTGCAAAACAAAGATTTGATAGGGGACACATCAATAACTTTTAGATCTTCATCTTGATTTTCATAGGAACTAGAAGAATACACTTTAATAAAGGCATCTTTGGAAGCACGCATCCTAGCGGTTCTTTCTTTGCATTCATAAATGGAAATTCTCATGGCTTTGAGAGACTCATTGATATCATGCTTAGGAGGAATATATCTAGGCTTTAAAGAATCAACCTCAAGAGAAATTCTATCAACGTTCCTAGCCAAATCATCAACTTTAAGCAATTTCTCTTCGAGCAAGGCATTAAAATTCTTTTGTGAATTCATAAACTCTTTAACACTACTCTCAAATTCAGAGGGCATCTTATTAAAATTTCCAAAAGAGTTGTTGTAGGAATTTCCGTAATTATTAGAAGGATTAATAGGATAAGGCCTAGGATTAAAATTCCCTCTATACGCGTTGTTACCAAAATTATTCCTACCAACAAAATTCACATCCATAGATTCATTATTATTATCAATCAAAGTAGACAAAGGCATATCATTAGGATCAGAAGAAACACTCTTAGTAGCAAATAATTTCATAAGTTCATCCATCTTTCCACTCAAAACATTGATTTCTTCTATCGCATGCACTTTTTTATTAGTAGATCTTTCAGTATGCCATTGAGAATAATTAACCATAATATTTTATAGGAGTTTAGTAGCATATCCTAAAGTGATTTCCATAAAAGTGCCTCCTGCGGCCGAATCTAAAAGATTTCTAGAAGCAAAATTCAATCCGGCATAATTTTTTTGTATAATCATCCACAAGTTCAAACCATGAGTAGGACAATTACGTATCCTTAATTTCATTATCTCCCAAGCTTGTGCAACATGTTCATGATCAAGTTGCTTAAAATTCATAATGTCGTTTCTAAGAGAGATGATTTTAGCGGGAGGAAAATACTTAGAGATAAAAGCATCTTTGCACTTGTTACAAGAATCAATACTATTTTTAGGCAAAGATGCAAACCAAGCTTTAGCACGATCTCTAAGCGAAAAAGGAAATAGCTTCAATTTAACGACATCATTATCGACATCTTTCTTCTTTTGCATATCGCATAAATCAACAAAGCTATTCAGATGAGTAGCGGCATCTTCACTGGGAAGGCCAGCGAACTGATCTTTCATAACAAGATTCAACAAAGCAGTATTGATTTCACAAGATTCAGTATTGGCAAGTGGAGCAATCGGAGTGCTAAGGAAATCATTATTATTGATATTGGTGAAGTCACACAATTTGGTAGTATCTTGAGCCATCGCGACAAACAAGCAATCCAATACACGAGCAAACAAAAGGCACACGAGAAAAAGGCAAACGGGAAAAAGAGGAGGAGATTAGGAAAGAGAGGGCGAATAAAATGACAAGGGTGAAGTGGGGGAGAGGAAAACGAGAGGCAAATGGCAACTAATGTAATGCGGGAGATAGGGATTGTGATGGGTACTTGGTATGTTGAATTTTTGCGTAGACAACGACGCCAGAAGTGGCTCGTTGTTAGGAGTCCAAATCTTGACTTTCTCTTGCGTAAGCCTCTCCGACAACGGCGCCAGAAATTCTTCTTGCTACCTCTTGAGCACTGCATTGGATTTCCCCAAAGAGGAGAGGATGATGCAGCAAAGTAGCGTAAGTATTTCCCTCAGTTTTTGAGAACCAAGATATCAATCCAGTAGGAGGCTACGCACAAGTCCCTCGTACCTGCACAAAATAATAGCTCCTCGCAACCAACGCGATTAGGGGTTGTCAATCCCTTCACGGTCACTTACGAGAGTGAGGTCCAATAGAGATGATAGATAATATTTTTGGTACTTTTGGTATAGAGATGCAAAGTGAAAAGTAAAAGGCAAAGTAAAAAAGCAAAGCAAGATTAAAGTGATGGAGATTGATATGATGAGAATAGACCCGGGGCCATAGGTTTCACTAGTGGCTTCTCTCAAGAGCATAAGTATTCTATGGTGGGTGAACAAATTACTGTTGAGCAATTGACAGAATTGAGCATAGTTATGAGAATATCTAGGTATGATCATGTATATAGGCATCACGTCTGAGACAAGTAGACCGACTCCTGCCTGCATCTACTACTATTACTCCACTCATCGACCGCTATCCAACATGCATCTAGAGTATTAAGTTAAAAACAGAGTAACGCTTTAAGCAAGATGACATGATGTAGAGGGATAGTTTCATGCAATATGATAAAAAAAACCCATCTTGTTATCCTCGATGGCAACAATACAATACGTGCCTTGCGGCCTCTTCTGTCACTGGGAAAGGACACCGCAAGATTGAACCCAAAGCTAAGCACTTCTCCCATGGCAAGAAAAACCAATCTAGTAGGCCAGACCAAACTGATAATTCGAAGAGACTTGCAAAGATAACCAATCATACATAAAAGAATTCAGAGAAGATTCTAATATTATTCATAGATAGACTTGATCATAAACCCACAATTCATCGGTCTCAACAAACACACCGCAAAAAAGAAGATTACATCGAATAGATCTCCACAAGAGAGGGGGAGAACATTGTATTGAGATCCAAAAAGAGAGAAGACGCCATCTAGCTAATAACTATGGACCCGTAGGTCTGAGGTGAACTACTCACACTTGATCGGAGGGGCTTGGATGATGTAGAAGCCCTCCGTGATGACGGCCCTCTCCGGCGGAGCTCCGGAACAGGCCCCAAGATGGGATCTCGTGGGTACAGAAGGTTGCGGCGGTGGAATTAGGTTTTTGGCTCCGTATCTGATCGTTTGGGGGTACGTAGGTATATATAGGAGGAAGGAGTACGTCGGTGGAGCACCGAGGGGCCCACGAGGCAGGGGTGCGCCCTATTGGGGCGCCCCCACCCTCGTGACCGCCTCTTTGCTTCCTTGGAGTAGGGTCCAAGTCTCCTGGATCATGTTTGGTGAGAAAATCACGTTCCCGAAGGTTTTGTTCCGTTTGGACTCCGTTTGATATTCCCTTTCTCCGAAACTCTGAAATAGGAAAAAAAACAGCAATTCTAGGCTGGGCCTCCGGTTAATAGGTTAGTCCCAAAAATAATATAAAAGTGGAAAATAAAGCCCAATATAGTCCAAAACAGTAGATAATATAGCATGGAGCAATAAAAAATTATAGATACGTTGGAGAGGTATCAAGTGCGCCGTGGCGCCTAACGGCGAGTAGAGGTAGCCGAGAGACGCGAGCAGAGGCTGGCACAATGATACGTGGCAAATAAGACAAACTGTGCGAGCAATGTCGGAGACATCAAGCACAAATCAGATTAGAGTTGCGTGTGCGATACGTGGCACACAGTTGATCCATCCGAGTTCTTTGTGATGGAATAAGCCATGTGTGTTGTGGGCAAACACTTTTTTGGTATATAAACTTAAATTTAAGCAACAAAATGTTAATGTATGTTACAAAAATTATATAACTGGAAACTATATTAAAATACGAATCCAACGATATAATCTTTGGTGACTGATGTCTAATACACAACCTTCTTCTTGTAGACATTGATGGGCCTCCAAGTGCAGAGGTTTATAGGACAGTAGCAAATTTCCCTCAAGTGGATGACCTAAGGTTTATCAATCCGTGGGAGGCGTAGGATGAAGATGGTCTCTCTTAAACAACCCTGCAACCAAATAGCAAAGAGTCTCTTGTGTCCCCAACACACCCAATACAATGGTAAATTGTATAGGTGCACTAGTTCGGCGAAGAGATGGCGATACAAGTGCAATATGGATGGTAGATATAGGTTTTTATAATCTGAAAATATAAATACAACAAGGTAGCAAGTGATAAAAGTGAGCGTAAACGGTATTGCAATGATAGGAAACAAGGCCTAGGGTTCATACTTTCACTAGTGCAAGTTCTCTCAACAATAATAACATAATTTGATCATATAACTATCCCTCAATATGCAACAAAGAGTCACTCCAAAGTTATTAATAGCGGAGAACAAATGAAGATATTATGGTAGGGTATGAAACCACCTCAAAGTTATCCTTTCTGATCGATCTATTCAAGAGTCCGTAGTAAAATAACATGAAGCTATTCTTTCCGTTCGATCTATCATAGAGTTCGTACTAGAATAACACCTTAAGATACAAATCAACCAAAACCCTAATGTCACCTAGAAACTCCAATGTCACCACAAGTATCCGTGGGTATGATTATACGATATGCATCACACAATCTCAGATTCATCTATTCGACCAACACAAAGTACTTCAAAGAGTGCCCCAAAGTTTCTACCGGAGAGTCAAGACGAAAACATATGCCAACCCCTATGCATAAGTTACAGAACTCGCAAGTTGAGCACCAAAACATACATCAAGTGAATCACATGAATATCCCATTGTCACCACAGATAAGCACATGCAAGACATATATCAAGTGTTCTCAAATCCTTAACGACTCAATCCGATAAGATAACTTCAAAGGGAAAACTCAATCCATTACAAGGGAGTAGAGAGGGAGAAACATCATAAGATCCAACTAGAATAGCAAAGCTCGCGATACATCAAGATCGTGCTGAATCAAGAACACGAGAGAGAAAGGGATCAAACACATAGCTACTGGTACATACCCTCAGCCCCGAGGGTGAACTACTCCCTCCTCATCATGGAGATCGCCGGGATGATGAAGATGGCCACCGGTGAGGGTTCCCCCCTACGGCAGGGTGCCGGAACAGGGCCCCGATTGGTTTTTGGTGGCTATAGAGGCTTGCGGCAGCGGAACTCCTGATCTATTCTGTTCCCCGATGTTTTCAGGGTATATGGATATATATAGGTGAAATAAGTCGGTCAGGGGAGCCACGAGGGGCCCACGAGGGTGGGGGGCGCGCCCAGGGGGTAGGGCACGCCTCCCTGCCTCGTGGCTTCCTCGAAGCTTCCCTAACGTCTACTCTAAGTCTCCTGGATTGCTTCCGTTCGAAAAATAACTCTCCCAAAGGTTTCATTCCGTTTGGACTCCGTTTGATATTCCTTTTCTTCGAAACACTGAAATAGGCAAGAAAAAAACAATTTGGGTTGGGCCTCCGGTTAATAGGTTAGTCCCAAAATAATATAGAAGTGTTTAATAAAGCCCATAAACATCCAAAACAGATAATATAATAGCATGAATACTTCATAAATTATAGATACGTCGGAGACGTATCAGCATCCCCAAGCTTAATTCCATCTCGTCCTCGAGTAGGTAAATGATAAAAGAAATAATTTATGAAGTGTGAATGCTAGAAGGTGCACAAGTTTGATCAATGATAATCTCAATCAACTTTTCTAGCATCATTATATGTCAAAACTCATAAAACTTTTCATGATCAAGTAACAAGCTATTCACATGTAAAAGTATAGATCATAAACTTTCTTGAAAACTAACAAACAGTTTTCAGTCGTCAAACAATTGCAATTCATCTTATTTTCAGGAAGGGTATATGTAAGAGCTTTGATTTAGAAAATCCCACATATTCAACTATCATATAGTCTTCCATGATTGCTACCACTCAAAGCATATTTTTAGAACAAATAGCATCCATCGTACAGAGAAAGGTAGGGGCTTAAAGTTTCGCCTCCCAACTTATTTATCATATAGATAATTGTCAACAATAATAATTCATGATCAAATATATTTGAATGGTCATATATGCTTAGATCTTTCTCCACCACGTGATGCTTGCCAAATAAAAAAAGTAGGTTGGAATGAGAAGGAATACTATTGACTCTTGCATAAAAGTAAAAGATAGGCCCTTCGCAGAGGGAAGCAGGGATTTGCAGAGGTGCCAGAGCTCGAAGCTAAAACAGAGATGAAAATAATTTTGAGAGGTATGCTTTCATTTTCAACATAACAACCAAGAGTTCCCAATATCTTCCATACTACATACATTATAGGCGGTTCCCAAACAGAAAGGTAAAGATTTTACTCCCCCTCCACCAACAATCACACTCCACGACTTGTCCGAAACAACGGGTGCCGTCCAACTTTCAACAATCCTGGGGGAGTTTTGTTTAAATTAATTGCGATTTTGTTTTTGATCTTTTAACCATAGGACTGGGCATCCCAGTTACCAGCCATTTTCTCGTGAATGATGAGCGGAGTCCACTCATCGTGAGAATAACCCACCTAGCATGGAAGATACTGACAGACCCTAGTCGCTACATGAGCGATTCGGGCATACAAAACAGATTATTATTTGAAGGTTTAGAGTTTCGCACATGCAAATTTACTTGGAATGGCAGGTAAATACCGCATATAGGTAGATGGTGGACACTCATGGAAGAAACTTGGTTCAAGGAATTTGGATGCACAAGCAGTATTCCCACTTAGTACAGATATTTTGGCTAGCAAAGGATTCTAAATAGCAAGCACCACATGTTAGAGGATCCATAACAATATAACTTCTATACAAATATACCCAAGCATAACTCATTATGTTGTCTTCCTTGTCCAACTTCAACTAATTTTCTCAGGTTTGAAAATAATTAATGGGGCTCACAATCATAGAAGATGTCCAATATAGTATATTTATATGTGAAATCTTTCTTCCTTCAATATTCTTTCATGAATTGTTCAAGTGACCAATACAATGTTTGCTAACCTTCAAAAGAATTACCACCTCTACTTCTTATATGTGAAGGCATTACTCCCCATGGGAAAGGCATATGAAACATATATAATTTCAGATTTATGACATTCAAATCATTCAACCATTTACTCATAGGATAAAAGTGAAGCAGACGAGTAAATAACAAACTACTCCAAAAAGATATAAGTGAAGATCAATGAGTAGTTAAATAATTATGTAGTTATGTGAAGACTCTCTCTCATTTAAGAATTTCAGATCTTGGGATATTATTCAAACAGCAAGCAAAACAAAATTAAATGACATTTCAAGGATAGCACTCATCATGTGAAGAAGCAAAAACTTAGGCTCAACCGATACTAACCGATAATTATTGAAGAAGAAAGGTGGGATGCCTACCGGGGCATCCCCAAGCTTAGATGCTTGAGACTTCTTGAAATATTATCTTGGGGTTCCTTGGGAATCCCCAAGCTTGAGTTTTTGTGTCTCCTTAATTCCTCTCATATCACGGTTTCCTAAATCTCGAAAGCTTCATCCACACCAAACTCAACAAGAACTCGTTAGATAAGTTAGTATAAACCAATGCAAAAACCTTATCATTTTCTACTGTAACAAATCACTAAAATTATTATTCAACATTTCATACTAAATGCCTCTGCATATCTAATACTCCTATCCTCAAATAGAATCATTAAACAAGCATACATATGCAACCAATGCAAACATAACGGCAATCTGCCAAAACAATACAGTTTGTAAAGAATGCAAGATTCATCATACTTTCCTAACTCCAAACATTATGAAATTCTACCACACTGTAGAAAATTTATCAGAGCTCAATATTCAAAAAGTTTCACCATTTTATCATATTCTGACTTTTCTAGGGAATTTTTGCAACAGCGATAAACTTTCTGTTTTGAAACAGCAACATGTATACTTGCAAAATAAGCATGGTAAAGGCTATCCTTGACATTTTTATTGAAAATAGAGATGCAAAACATTATTCTAAATAACCGCACGCAAATACTAACAAAATAAAATGACGCACCAAGCAAAACACATATCATGTGGTGAATAAAAATATAGCTCCAAGTAATGTTACCGATGAACGAAGATGAAAGAGGGGATGCCATCCGGGGCGTCCCCAAGCTTAGGCTCTTGGTTGTCCTTGAATATTACCTTGAAGTTCCTTGGGAATCCCCAAGCTTAGGCTCTTTCCACTCCTTATCCATAGTCCATCGAGTCTTTACCCAAAACTTGAAAACATCACAACACAAAACTCAAGAGAAAATCTTATGAGCTCCGTTAGTATAAGAAAATAAATCACCACTTAGGTACTGTTGTGAACTCAATCTAAATTCATATTGGTGTAATATCTACTGTATTCCAACTCCTCTATGGTTCATACCCTCCGATACTACTCATAGATTCATCAAAATAAGCAAACAACACAATGAAAACAGAATTTGTCAAAAACTGAACAGTCTGTAGTAATCTGTAGCAAACGTATACTTCTGGAACTCCAAAAATTCTTAAATAAATTTGTGGACCTGAGGAATTTGTCTATTAATCTTCTTTAAAAAGAATCAACTTAAAAGCTGTAAAAAATGACAGCTAAACTCGTGAGTGCAAAGTTTCTGTTTTTATAGCAAGATCACATTAACTTCCACCCAAGTCCTCCCAAAGGTTCTACTTGGAACTTTATTGAAACAAAAGCTATAAAACATGATTAATACAATAGCTTAATCATGTGAACACGCAAAAATAGTAGGGGTAAATATTGGGTTGTCTCCCAACAAGCACTTTTCTTTAATGCCTTTCTAGCTAGGCATGATGATTTCAATGATGCTCGCATAAAAGATAAGAATTGAAACATAAAGAAAGCATCATGAAGAATATAACTAGCACATTTAAGTATAACCCACTTCCTATGCATAGGGATTTTGTGAGCAAACAACTTATGGGAACAATAATCAACTAGCATAGGAAGGCAAAACAAGCAAATCTTCAAGATGTTCAACACATAGAGAGGAAACTTGATATTATTGCAATATGTAGAAGCATATGATCCTCTCTCATAATAATTTTCAGTAGCATAATGAATGAATTCAACCATATAACCAGCACATAAAGCTTCTTTTCATGATCTACAATCATAGAAATTTTACTACTCTCCACATAAGCAAATTTATTCTCATCAATAGTAGTGGGAGCAAACTCAACAAAATAACTATCATGTGAAGCATAATTCAATTGAAAATTAAAATCATGATGACACGTTTCATGGTTATCTTTATTCTTTATAGCATACGTGTCATCACAATAATCATCATAAATAGGAGGCATTCTTTCATCATAATAAATTTGCTCATTAAAACTTGGGGGACAAAAAATATCATCTTCATCAAACATAGCTTCCCCAAGCTTGTGGCTCTGCATATCATTAGCATCATGGATATTCATTGAATTCATACTAACAACATTGCAATCATGCTCATCATACAAAGATTTAGTGCCAAAAATTCTAATGCATTCTTCTTCTAGCACTTGAGCACAATTATCAGAATCCTTATTTTCATGAAAGACATTAAAAATATGAAGCATATGAGGCATCCTCAATTCCATTTTTTGTAGTTGTCTTTTATAGACTAAACTAGTGATAAACAAGAAACTAAAAGATTCTATTGCAAGATCTAAAGATATACCTTCAAGCACTCACCTCCCCGGCAACGGCGCCCGAAAAGTGCTTGATGTCTACTACACAACCTTCTTCTTGTAGACATTGTTGGGCCTCCAAGTGCAGAGGTTTGTAGGACAGTAGCAAATTTCCCTCAAGTGGATGACCTAAGGTTTATCAATCCGTGGGAGGCATAGGATGAAGATGGTCTCTCTCAAACAACCCTGCAACCAAATATCAAAGAGTCTTTTGTGTCCCCAACACACCCAATACAATGGTAAATTGTATAGGTGCACTAGTTCGGCGAAGAGATGGTGATACAAGTGCAATATGGATGGTAGATATAGGTTTTTGTAATATGAAAAAAACAACAAGGTAGCAAGTGATAAAAGTGAGCGTAAATGGTATTGAAATGATAGCTAACAAGGCCTAGGGTTCATACTTTCACTAGTGCAAGTTCTCTTAACAATAATAACATAATTGGATCATATAACTATCCATTAACATGCAACAAAGAGTCACTCCAAAGTTACTAATAGCAGAGAACAAACGAAGAGATTATGGTAGGGTACGAAACCACCTCAAAGTTATCCTTTCTGATCGATCTATTCAAGAGTCTGTAGTAAAATAACATGAAGCTATTCTTTCCTTTCGATCTATCATAGAGTTTGTACTAGAATAACACCTTAAGATACAGATCAACCAAAACCCTAATGTAACCTAGATACTCCAATGTCACCACAAGTATCCGCGGGTATGATTATACGATTTGCATCACACAAGATTCATCTATTCGACCAACACAAAGAACTTCAAAGAGTGCCCCAAAGTTTCTACCGGAGAGTCAAGACGAAAACGTATGCCAACCCCTATGCATAAGTTCACAATGTTACGGAACCCGCAAGTTGATCACCAAAACATACATCAAGTGGATCACATGAATATCCCATTGTCACCACAGATAAGCACATGCAAGACATATATCAAGTGTTCTCAAATCCTTAAAGACTCAATCCGATAAGATAACTTCAAAGGGAAAACTCAATCCATTACAAGAGAGTAGATAGGGAGAAACATCATAAGATCCAACTATAATAGCAAAGCTCGCGATACATCAAGATCGTGCTGAATCAAGAACACGAGAGAGCGAGAGAGAGATCAAACACATAGCTACTGGTACATACCCTCAGCCCCGAGGGTGAACTACTCCCTCCTCGTCATGGAGATCGCCGGGATGATGAAGATGGCCACCGGTGAGGGTTCCCCCCTCCGGCAGGGTGCCGGAATAGGGTCCTGATTGGTTTTTGGTGGCTATTGAGGCTTGCGGCGGCGGAACTCCCGATCTATTCTGTTCCCCGATGTTTTCAGGGTATATGGATATATATAGGCGAAAGAAGTCGGTCGGGGGAGCCACGAGGGGCCCACGAGGGTGGGGAGCGCGCCCAGGGGGTAGGGCGCGCCTCCCTGCCTCGTGGCTTCCTCAAAGCTTCCCTGACGTCTACTCCAAGTCTCCTGGATTGCTTCCGTTCCAAAAATAACTCTCCCGAAGGTTTCATTCCGTTTCGACTCCGGTTGATATTCCTTTTCTTCGAAACACTGAAATAGGCAAGAAAACACTAATTTGGGTTGGGCCTCCGTTTAATAGGTTAGTCCCAAAAATAATATAAAAGTGTTTAATAAAGCCCATAAACATCCAAAACAGACAATATAATAGCATGAATACTTCATAAATTATAGATACGTTGGAGACGTATTAGCGACATGCATTCGTATTTTATTAGTTAAATCCTACTTATAAACGAGGATGGGGGTATAGTAGGTAATTAAATTGCAAACGTTTTTTATTAACCGTATGTGTACGTGCCCTTTCGTTCTCCTCTCGCACGTCTTGTCACCCTGCTGCCGTAGACGGCTTCGAGCGCAAGCTTGAGCAGCGCGCGGGGGCGTTCTTTTGGCCAAATGGCGGTGAGCCCGTTCCCGCGCAACCGTGCAGGTCCACGCGCAAGCTTCCCTCCTGACTCGGTTAAATCCTCCAAAATCCCAATGCTTACCAGCCTACTATAGATACCCTCACGGCCGGCGAGTCCTGCGTCACATTTTCCCCTCCCTCCCTATAGCTTATCTAGTCTGCTTCTCCCACAATTGGCAATGGCACCGGTTCAACATCGTTGCTCCGCCACTCCGCCATCATTAGAGACAACTCTAGCTGGGAGGCTACATCATGGCGGCGACGCAGTCCCCGGCGTAGTGTAGCGCGCGTGGCGTCCCTGTTGGGTGCACGCAGAACACCCACCACACGCTCCGCCGCCGCTGCTCGTCCGCAGCTGTTGTCGGCCGCCGTTGCCGCCACACCGCCGTCAAAAGCCAGGGCCATCGCCCGCTCCGCTACCACGGTCCAAAGGTGGGAGGTGGCCGTCGTGGCCGCCACCCCACTGCCGGCCACCGTGGCCATCACCCGCTTCACCACCGCGCCCCAAAGGTGGGAGGTGGTGGTCGTGGTCGCCACCCCATAGTCGGCGCCGTGGCCGCCAGCCCACCGTCGAACGCCGAGATCATCACCCGCTCAGCCACCACCGCTTGAAGGAGGGAGGCAGAGGTGGAGGCCTGCACGTGCGTCAGCGACCTTGTGCGCTACATCGAGTTCCTCCGGGAGGAGGAGGAGCGCCTCGTCGAGCATGCAGAGAGCCTTACCGCAGCTGTGGCCGCAGCACATGCCGACGCAGAGGCGAGGAATCAGGAGATCTACGAGCAGTCTGGCCGCTTCGAGAGGGGTCATCTGGAGCGGCAGACGGCGTTCGAGGTGAGCATCGCTGAAGGTGCAGCAGCGGCAGGCACCGTATTGCAGTTGTCCAGCTCGTCGGCAGGCTCCTCCTCCTCTTCCTCTTACTGAGCGTGCTCGGCAGAGGAGAGGCTGCCGGAAGTAGTACAAAGCCCTCCGTAGTAGTAGTATTTAGGGGCTATTTTGTTTAGTTCATCTGACTATAGATGTGGTGGAACTTTACAACGTACTTAAAATTAGCTAGTATATATAGTTGAACTAGCTATTTCAGTACATGGTTGGCAACAATTGGGGAAAAGTTTGGCCGGTTCAGCTATCGAGTGGAACTGTTTGTATAAAATAAGAACGACTGCTTAATCTATGAATGAAATCTATGCTTCATTACTGAATTTTAGTTGCAAAAATTAGATAGTGCTAGTGATTTTTAGCTGCATATTTTGACAAATCGCAGTGTTACAAGGATTGCCAAATGGCAATGTTACTAGATCAACAAATGTCAATCTTTCCAGTTTGACAAATGGCAACATACCCAATATGACAGATGCAAATCTTACCAAATTGTTTGTACGTGGTTGCACATGGGTCATCCAAAACAACCATTTGCGTTGAAGGCATGTACAAATCCTGCTTGGCACATTTTCTCTTGGCTTAGCGCCGAAGTCTGGCTTTACGTACCGTATTCAATCTGAATCGTTTGCATTGAAGAGATGCATAAATCCTGCGCTACGAATTTTCCCTTGACTTAAGGGGGGAAGACCATAGCTCTCACTTTGCATACGGGTGTTCTATCTAAAACGTTTGCGATCAAGAGCTGCACAAATCCTACTCGGCACATTTTCCCTTGGCTTCATAGGGAAGCTATCGGTTTGCATACGGGTGTTCTAACTAAAACGTTCGTGATGAGTGTTTTATATTTAAAAATTGTATTAAACTATGGCTTGGGCGCCATTAATGCAGAGGATGCGAGAAAGGGGGAGGCCATGGAAGTCAAAGGGCTTGCTTCCCGGTGAGCCTGCACGACATACAGCCCGCACGCCGAGTGAGCCTGCACATTGAAATACAGCTCGCACGCCTCCCTTTTATTCAAGCACATGTCCGCACGACACCTCCTAGCCATTAAAAGAGTGAGGCGTGGAGTCACGTGAATGGTTAACAGAATGCACACTATTTAAATTATAAAAAACGTTTGAGATGTTATAGTGGCAACTATTTGTTTCAAAATGCCTTTGTTGACTGTTATTCGAGTGCGCCTTCTCTCATAATGGACATGAAAAATACCACAACATGTCGGGTGCATTCCATGATAGCATGCCAAGTTTCATAAATTTCAAATGAGTTTTGGATTTACTAGAATTTAAAAACAAAGTATCTCAATGTTTTGCCGGCAATCAACAGTGCCCTGGTGTTTGAAATTCATTCCCATTTCTTGCATGGGACCAAAGCATGCACCCAAGGACACAGATTTGATTTTTCAACCAATTTACATGCACTGGAGCATGTGCATGTAGTTCAAATTTGAATTATGTACATAAAATGCCTAGAAAACCTAGTTAATGTATAAAAAGTCCAAACGAACCCTGAAAAATTCCAAAATTTAACATAACACTCTTGATGTTCTATGTTGACACTAGAAAGTTTTTTAAAGCAATAAGAGGCAACATATATTATTTTGTCCCCAAAGGTGGCACTTCCCTACCGAAACCATCAGGCTTGTTGTGAGAAGCTCTGGTTTGTGAGAAGCTTATACCCAAACCTGCTCCAAATGGGACAAAAAAATTACCATGGCATGTTGATGCCACTCCATGATAGCATGCCAAGTTTCATGAATTTCAGACGAGTTTTGGATTTACTATAATTTAAAAACCAAGCATCTCAATGTTTGCGGCCGAGTGACAGTGGCAGGGTGTTTGACATTCATTCCCATTTCTTGCATGGGACCTAAGCATGCAACCAAGGACACACATTTAAATTTTCAACCAATTTATTTGCATTAGAGCATGTGTCTGTAGTTCAAATTTGAATTATGCACATAAATGCATTGAAAACTCAATTAATGTGTAAAAATGTCCAAACGAACCCCGAAAAATTCCAAAATTTAACTTAACACTCCTGTTGTTCTATGTTGACACTAGAGAAAAAATTGAAATCAAGAAGAGGCAATGGATATGGTTTCGTCCAGAAAGGTGAAACGTTCCCTACCGTAACCATGAGGCTTGTTGTGAGAAGCTCTGGTTTGTGAGAAGCTTATACCCCAACCCGCCCCAAATGGGTCAATATTTTTACAACTGCATGTTGATGCCGTTCCATGATAGCATGACAAGTTTCTTGAATTTCAGACGAATTTTTGATTTACTAGAATTTTAAAACCATGTATCTCAATGTTAGCGGTCGAGCGACGGTGGCAAAGGTGTTTGACATTCATTCCCATTTTTTGCATGGGACCTAAGGTTGCAACCTAGGACACACATTTGATTTTTCAACCCGTTTATATGCACTGGAGCATGTGCATGTAGTTGAAATTTGAATTATGCACATGAATGCATAGAAAACTCAGTTAATATATAAAAATGTCTAAGCGAACCCTGAAAAATCCTAAAAATTGCACAACGCTCATGTTGTTCTATGTTGACATGAGAAAAGTTTTGAAAGTAAGAAGAGGCAACAGATACCGTTTCGTCCCCCAAGGTGGCATGTTCCCTACCAAAACCATCAGGCTTGTTGTGAGAGAAGCTCTGGTTTGCGAGAAGCTTATACCATAACCTGCCCCAAACGGGACAATATTTTTGTACTCCAGCATGTTGATGCCGCTCCATGATAGCATGCTGATAACCCACAAGTATAGAGGATCGCAACAGTTTTCGAGGGTAGAGTATTCAACCCAAATTTATTGATTCGACACAAGGGGAGCCAAAGAATATTCTCAAGTATTAGCAGTTGAGTGGTCAATTCAACCACACCTGGATAACTTAGTATCTGCAGCAAAGTATTTAGTAGCAAAGTAATATGGAAGTAACGGTAACGGTAGCAAAAGTAATATTTTTGGGTTTTGTAGTGATTGTAATAGTAGCAACGAAAAAGTAAATAAGCGAAGAACAATATGTGAAAAGCTCGTAGGCATTGGATCGGTGATGGAAAATTATGCCGGATGCGGTTCATCATGCAACAATCATAACATAGGGTGACACAGAACTAGCTCCAATTCATCAATGTAATTTAGGCATGTATTCCGAGTATAGTCATACGTGCTTATGGAAAAGAACTTGCATGACATCTTTTGTCCTACCCTCCCGTGGCAGCGGGGTCCTAATGGAAACTAAGGGATATTAAGGCCTCCTTTTAATAGAGTACAGGACCAAATAATTAACACATAGTGAATACATGAACTCCTCAAACTATGGTCATCACCGGGAATGGTCCCGATTATTGTCACTTCGGGGTTGCCGGATCATAACACATAGTAGGTGACTATATACTTGCAAGATAGGATCAAGAACTCACATATATTCATGAAAACATAATAGGTTCAGATCTGAAATCATGGCACTCGGGCCCTAGTGACAAGCATTAAGCATAGCAAAGTCATAGCAACATCAGTCTCAGAACATAGTGGATACTGGGGATCAAACCCTAAAAAAACTAACTTGATTACATGATAAATCTCATCCAACCCATCACCGTCCAGCAAGCCTACGATGGAATTACTCACGCACGGCGGTGAGCATCATGAAATTGGTGATGGAGGATGGTTGATGATGACGATGGCGACGGATTCCCCTCTCTGGAGCCCCGAACGGACTCCAGATCAGCCCTCCCGAGAGGTTTTAGGGCTTGGCGGCGGTTTCGTATCGTAAAACGCGATGAATCCTTCTCTCTGATTTTTTTCTCCCCGACCACGAATATATGGAGTTGGAGTTGAGGTCGGTGGAGCGTTAGGGGGCCCACAAGGCAGGGGTCGCGCCCCCACCCTCGTGGATAGGGTGTGGGCCCCCTGACGTGGATTCTTCTTCCAGTATTTTTAATATTTTCCAAAAATACTTCCGTGGAGTTTCAGGTCATTCCGAGAACTTTTGTTTCTGCACATAAATAACACCATGGAAAGTCTGCTGAAAACAGCGTCAGTCCGGGTTAGTTCCATTCAAATCATCCAAGTTAGAGTCCAAAACAAGGGCAAAAGTGTTTGGAAAAGTAGATACGACCACTACTAGGGAAAACCTTATACACAGAATCTTAGCAGCAGCACGGCAAAAAAAGAGGCGCTGCTGCTAATTAGTAGCAGCGCGGCTATGGAAAGCTCGCTACTGGTGCGAACTTAGCAGTAGCGCATGATGCTTAAACCGCGCTGCTACAAAAATCCACCGATAGCACACAACGACATAAGTTTACCGGTAGCACGGCGTCAGGAAGCGCGTTGCTGCTAATGCCATAGTAGTAGCGCGCTTTTTTGTCACTTCGCTGCTGCTAATTTTGAAATTGTGCACAGGGTTGGCCCGTTTAGCAGTAGCGCGTGACAGTAAAGCGCGCTGCTGCGACGCTCTTAACAGCAGTGCGCTTTTGCTCCCGCGCTACTGCTAAGACGCAGCACCCACCACCTTTTTCCACCTCCCCCTCCCCATCTCCTCTCCTCCCTTTTCCCTACCTCCCACATCCTCCCTCTCTCACTCTTCTTCTTCCTCAATACTTCTCCCCCCATTACTCTCCCTCTTCTACCTACCTTTCTCTCTCTTCATTACTCCTAGCTATAACTACACCACCTCCATTAATTCATCTCCTTTCTCTTTTTCCTCCCCCCTCCACTAGGTAGCATTTAGTTAAGTGACCTATTTGCCCCCTAACTAGATCTTTCTTTGTCAAGAAGAGCTTTGTGCACTTTTGACCTCCCTACATCATCATCTCCACCGTGTGCTCGATCTCGAGATAGAGGTGTGATTAATATTTCATGCTTTTGCAAAATGGAAATATGTTTATGTGTGTGTGATATGTTTATGGAAATTGTGTGTGTGGCATGAGTTGACGCCAAATTGTGCTTTTGAGTTGCCTATGTTTTGCCGAAATGTCGATTTATTTCTGTTTCGGCGAATTCTGGGCAAACTCTAGATCTATATATGTCCTATTTTTAAGGAAGGTCATGCCGAATTTTTGTATGACTTTGATGAATGCACGCATTTTTATAATCAATTTGTTTATTATTACCGTGCAGAGTTGACGATGGTCAGTGGAACGATGGTGGACAGGTGGTTGCGGTCGGCGGTGCAGGACATGAAGGAAAATAACCTGACAGAGGTTTTATGTCCGTGTCGAAAATGCGAAGGAATAGTTTGGCTTGACCCCCATGACGATGGTCATGTCGAAGCGCACCTGCTCATGACTGGTTTCATGGATGGCTATACTCGGTGGATAATTGAAGATGAGGATGACGATGTTGAGGATGCCGACGGGGCAGGCAATGATGACACGGGGCAAGACGAAGAGATGATCGATAATGGCGGCGGGGAAGAGGCCGGACATGGCGGCGGAGAAGGGGTCGGACATGGCGGCGGAGAGAATGACATGGACTCCACGCAGCAGAGTTCGTCGGTACTAAGTTCAATCGTGCGGGACCCTCATGTTCAAGCATTGCTTCGCAAGGAGACGAGTACTGAGAGAGCTGCTTCTAGAGAGGAGGCTAAGATGGAGCAACTGGTGGTAGACTCGAACACTCCATTGTATGATGGTTGCAATCCTGAGGTGACCTGCTTGAGTTTCATGCTCCAACTCCTGAAGACGAAGGCTAAAAACAAATGGACCGACACTAGCCTCGATGAGCATCTCAAGTACCTAAAGGATGTTCTTCCCGAGGGTAATCTATGTCCTAGTAGTGTTGATGAGGCCAAGAAGATCGTGTGCCCTCTTGATCTGCCACACGTTAGATACCATGCATGCATCAACGATTGCATAATTTATCGGAAGGAGCACACAGAAAAAACAAGTTGTCCGGTGTGCAATGCTTCTCGATACAAGAAGGCCGGGAAGAAATGTCCCAAGAAAGTGGTATGGTACTTACCAACCACTCCTCGTCTCCAGAGGTATTTTGTAGATCCCAAGGAAGCAAAGCTAATGCGCTGGCACGCGGAGAGGAAGAATCCCGATGATGGAGATGATCCGGAGCTAAGACACGTCAAGGATGGAAGCCAGTGGAGAGCGTTGAACAACTTCTATCGGTATTTTGAATGTGATGCAAGGAACATCGTGCTCGGCGCGTGTACCGATGGCATGAATCCGTTTGGCAACCAGAGCACCAACCATAGCACATGGCCCGTGTTTGTATGGATGTACAAACCTCCCCCCTGGTTGTGCATGAAATCTAAGTACATTCACATGAGCATGCTTATTCAAGGGCCGAAACAACCAGGAAATAATATTAATTTGTATCTGGGGCTACTTCAGGAGGAGTTAGACACGTTATGGAAAACACCGGCCAAGACATGGAACGCCAGCAAAGGCGAGTATTTCAACATGAGAGCCGCGCTGATCACGACAGTGCAGGACTATCTCGGTTACGGATATGTGGCAGGCCAGGTGTGCCAAGGATATTGCGGATGCACGCGGTGCATGGATGATACGACGTCTCAGCAGCTAACGTCAAGGAAAGATGGCGGGTCTGGGAAAATCGTGTACATGGGGCATCGAAGATGGCTCGAACAGGACGACCCGTGGAGAAACCGTGGAGATCTATTCAATGGTCACGCTGAGCATCGAGGACCTCCACGTAAGCGGAGCGGTGCCGAAATCGATGAGCTGTTGAAAAACTGGAAGGAGTGCCCCGCGCCGGGAAACATGATGAGAAAGGCGCCGGAGCCACTGGTGAAGGTATGGAAGACGAGGTCTGTGTTCTGGGACTTGGAGTACTGGCACAAACTCGATACACCTCATTGCCTTGATCAAATGCATATATGTAAGAATGTCCTTGAGAGCTTGCTCGCAACACTGATGAACATGCCGGATAAGACCAATGATGGGCCGAAGGCAAGAAAAGACTTGCAAGATTTGAAAATGAGGGAAGATCTGCACATGCCGCCCCGTAAAATGTCAGACGAGACAGAGACGGAGATAGAGGCACCGGAGAAGAAGGGCAAGAAAATAAAGAATGAGGATTATTGCCCCCCTTCTTGCTTCACCTTAAGTCAGGCTGAGATCAATCAATTCTTTAAGTGCCTTACCGGAGTCAAAGTTAGTTCCGGTTACTGTGGCAAGATAAGTAGATATCTAGACACGGACAAGAAAAGGTTCAGCGGGATGAAGTCTCATGACTGTCATGTGATGATGATGCAGATACTACCTGTTGCCCTTAGAGGGATAATGGACAAGCACGTCCGTGACACGCTTATTGGTCTCTACAACTTTTTCGACGTCATCTCTCGAAAGTCGATCAGTGTGAAGCAGCTCCGAAGGCTACAGGAAGAGATCGTTGTGATACTGAATGAGCTTGAGATGTACTTCCCACCCGCGTTCTTTGACGTGATGGTGCATCTGTGTGTCCATATTGTGGATGCCATAATAGACCTGGGGCCGTCATTCCTGCACAACATGATGCCGTTTGAGAGGATGAATGGGATCATCAAAGGATTCGTTCGTAACATGTCCCATCCGGATGGAATCATCGTCCAGGGCTATTTGACACAAGAGTGCATCTCTTTCTGTGAGAATTTTCTATATGGTGCAGACCAGCCGCCTGGTGTTAGTGTTGGTTTGCCCGTTAACAAGCACGATGGGAGGCTCGAAGGAGAAGGTCACTGCAACGGTCGCAGGGAACTGCATGTGGCATACTCAGATCGACGCAGCGACTTTGACAGAGCAAACTTGGTAGTGCTACAACACCTAGACGAAGTAGATCCTTTCGTGGCACTGCACAAAGAAATTATCGCAAAGAAGTATCGTGACCGGGGGGTATGCAGGACGGACGCCGAAGTTACTAGAGAGCACAACTCCACTTTCCTGCATTGGTTCAAAGAGCATATTATTGCTAATCCCCCAGAGGAGGGCTCTAAGGACGGATTGCTCATATACGCCTTAGCACATGGCCCCTCTCCCAACCTCGTAACCTATCAAGCATATGATATCAACGGATACACGTTCTACACGGAGGCCAAAGATATGGACAGTGATGATCAGAACTCAGGGGTGACGATGGAATGCATGACCGACAGCGACAACGGTGCAACTGAACGATTTTATGGAAGGGTCGAGGAGATATGGGAGCTTGACTACTCTGGACTGCACAACACGACGATGTTCCATGTCAGATGGGCTAAGAATGTCGAAAGAGAAAGCCAGATTTTCAATACCATGACTATAGCCAACGCCAAGAGCTCTACCGTGAACGCTATCGCAAAAAACGAGCCATGGGTACATGCTAAGCACGTGACACAATGCTTCTGCATAACCGACCCATGCAATCCCAGTCGTGTTGTCGTGAGGAAAGGCAAAAGAAACATCATTGGAATGGATGGAGTCGCCAACGAGGAAGACTATGATCAGTACGGCAACCCAATGAGGGAAGATGACGATGATGATGAAGTATACGTTAAAAGAAGAATCAACACTACATTACCAAAGAAAAATCGTACTCCATGGAAAAGGCAAAGTCACAATGAGGGGCTCAATTATTCGTCGACGAACAAGAAGGGAAAGAAGCTGACTCAAAAACGAAAACGTCAACGCTGAGGAATCGGTCAAATGATGTAATATATATATATATATATATATATATATATATATATATATATATATATATATATATATATGTTCCTATTTTGCATACATATTTAACCGTCAAATGATGCAATATATATCCCCTTCCCTTCGTTCAGCGCCGAGGAAAAGAAAAAGGGAAACTGGTTATAGCAGTAGCGCTTTACTGAAAAAGAGCTACAGCTAGTCAAGATAGCAGAAGCGGTTTCTGTAGAAAACCGCTATAGCTGCCCGTAATAGTAGTAGCACGCTTCGTGTAAACGCGCTATTGCTACGTCCACTTAACCCAAAATTCTCACTCTCCCTGCTTCATCCCGCCTCTTTTCCCCCAAATCCCCACTCTCTTCCCCGGCCCCGTCGCACCGCTGTGCTCGACCAAGGCGCGCTCGCCCCCGACCCCGCCGCGCCCGACCCAGGCGCGCTCGCCCCCGACCCCGCCGCGCTCGCCCCCGGCACCGGCGCTCGCCCCCGACCCCGGCGCGCTCGACCCCGACCCGTCGGCCCTCGCCTCCCTCCTCTGCTTCCTCCCCTCCCAACCTCGGCCGTCGTCGGGCCTGCCTCCTCGCCCCTGCACCCTCAGTAAACCCCCCCTCTCTCTCTGCTAGCTAGGGTTCTTCGGTTAATTTACTTAGGTTTTAGTTATGTTAATTAGGTTATCTATTTAGTTATGAATTTAGATAGGTTTCAAAATTAGCTGAATTTATATGCAAATTTGAACTGGACATGTGATATGTGGATATGTCATGTTTTGGTAAATGGTCCAAGTGGCCTATGTTACGCCGGAATGTTGATTCATTTCCGTTCCGGTAAATTTCAAGCGCTCGATATGTCCATTTTTAGCAAAGGTCATGCCGAAATTTCCCGTGAATAAAGGCATGATTTGTGCTACATAGTTGGCATATCGAGTGCTGGCACATAGATATCTTTTTTTATGTCATTTCTCATTTACTCATACTTTTAGAAATAAGTGATGACACTTAATCATAGGAAACATGTCGAACAATGAAGAAACTGGGCCTTCTGACCAAGATGCATACGAGATGGATTATCAGGGCGAACAAGACTACCTCGACTTTTTGACTGCTAAGCAAGGTTTGCAGGTCCGCCTCGATGATGGTACTGACGCCGACATCGACACCGACGGCGCCGACACCGATGGCGGCGCCGAGACCGGTGGGGAAGGTACCGGCGGGGAAGGTACCGGTGCCGATGCCGGTACCGATGAGAGGAAGCATAAGAAGCAGAGGATACGAAAACCTAACAAACTAGGGATTGGACGACTTGTGATCACAAAGATGGCACATGGCAAGTTTGAGCCGTTAGAGCCGGAAGAACCTCGCAAGTGCTACGGGAACCAAGTAGGATGCATCCTACGGGAATGCGCGAGCATCAACGACGATGGCTTAAGGAGTAAAGAACATTTGACGTAGTTGCTCCTAACGAAGTTGCACAAGAGATTCAAGTTCCCCGACCGGGATGATAACATAGAACAACCGTGGGATGATCCGAAGATGAAAAAGATTAACAATCACGCCATGGGCATGTTCAGCAATGATTTGGCCTCGTGGAAAGGGAGGGTGAAATGAGCTATTGAGGCTGAGGAACCCCTGTCCAAGATTCTGGAGGAAAATCCGACACTTACGGAAGAGGAGTTCGAAAAGTTCAAGGACACTTGCGCTACCGAGGACGCCAAGGCTAAGGCTGCGAAATTCAAGAGCCTTCAGCAAAGGAACACGGGGAAGCATCGCCTCGGAAGCCATGGCTACCTCGGTAAAAGGCCCATATGGGATAAGGAGGACGCGGAACGTGAAGCCGCGGGTCTCCCAGACCCCTTCGCGAAGTTCACCAACCCCTTGGAGCGTGACTTCATGAGGGCCCGCTACAAGTGGGACAAGGAGAAAAAGGTTTTTTACACGGACCAGATCACGAGGAAATTGATTAGACTACTGGAGAAGCAACACCAGCTTGCAGCCAAAAGCCCTACTTCTCCGATGAGGCCCAAGTGGGACACCCCTCTCAACCGGGCCTTGAACGAACTTAAGGGACTCCCTTTGGGCCAGCGGCCGCAATATGGTCATGTGCACGGCGCTGGAGATGGCGCCACGTGGAAGGTGTTTTACAACAAGGGCCCGGAGGCCAAGAAGCAGAAAAAGAAGTTTAGTCAGGCAGACATCGACGCGAAGGTGAAGCTTGTGGTCGAGAAAAAACAGCTGAGGACGCGAAAAAAGCAGCCGAGGACAAATATGAGTTGTTACAGCAGGCAGTCAATGCAGCTGTAACTGCCTGCAGAAATGATTTTGCTACTAACTTGGTTCCAGTTATCATCAACTGGATGAAGGAAAATCCAGACAAGACAGTACATGATTTCCCGTTGCCCAGTTTCGTCAGGAGCAACTCCATGAACAACAACATCATCACACCATCACTTGCCCACGCAACCGGGCCTCCCCTCGCTGCCGCTCCCGCTCATAGCAGCCCATCCTCAGTCTCTGGCGCGCTCGGTGGGCCTTCATCTTTGGCTGAGCTCGACGCCATCACGGTAATTACATGTCGCACCACTATATATATATATAATATTCCATTTTTGTTGCCTTTCGGATGTTTTACGCCACAGACATATGTGTTTGCAGGCGAAAGAAACCCCGTGCACCATACTCTACTTGATCAAAGGCCAGAAGGTGGACGTGGGAAAGGGGATGATAATGGACCCCTTGCAACCCACGTTCCACAACCAGCCGATCCCTGCTGGGTACTTTAGGGTTAGCTTGTCCAGTGTGAAATCAGGGCACGAGGATTTGCCTCCTCTAGTACAGCATGTGGGACCGGACGACAAGACCCCGCCGTGGATTGGAAGCTGCAAGGGTTGGGTGCTGCTATGGTCGAAGAATCTTATTCGTCTGGAGCCGGCCGAGAGCACACCAATAACCACACATCAACAAGCATGTGCGGAGACCACCACCCCGCCTACGTAATTACCAGCTCCTGTAGTGCCGGGTGAGAGTGGCAGACGACATGATGAAGGGGGTGCAATAGTGCCGGCTGATGTAATTTGTCCTGTAGAACAGAGAATGGATGATGAGCCGGAGGTTGACCCTATGGATTTCCTCAATACAAACGCGTATGACTGTGACATAGAATTGATGAGTCAACCATATGACGAATCGGGCTATCAGCTTGCTAATGAGGATATGGATGATATGCCCGGGCAGGAAGGTCGTAGCAGGGATTGCAAAAAGTCTCTCTTCATGAAATCCTCATAGGACACGCCTGAAGATGCCGCCTCAACACAAGCTCAACTATCTAGGCGCGAGGGTCATACAGTACTTAGCCCGGGAACACTAGGGCAGGGGTTAAGGAAGGTTCTAGAAGGTGTGCCCAAGAAAAAGGAGAGAAAGAGATCGGGGAAGATAGCTGCCTCCAAACAAGCCAGAGCACATAGCAGCCAGATGATGCATTCTGAAGAGCGTGTACCTGTGAAAGGTGCGGCCATGTTCCATCTCATGAGTGAGCTGATGCTACCGCCGAAACCCCTGGAGGCACTATCAGGGGATCTCAGGAGACTGCACGACCATGTGATGTCAACTGAGAAAAGCCTACTAGCCTCAAAGGATCCAGGATATCCGACATACGCGGCTCGTGTGCCTGAGAAGAAGTGCTACGTCGAGACACGGCCCGCGGAGGTGTTCTTCCTGCGGTTTGACCATATCTTTGAGATGTTTTTGACAAGGCGGCTCGATTTTACAATCGTCCGCCTTTTTGCGCTACATATGAGCTCCGTCATGAAGAGTGAAGAAGTCTCGCAAATCTGTGTGGCGGATTCGTACTACATGCACGAGTCTTTCTTGAGTCTCGGCGACTTTCAGCGAGAAACTGCTAGGGACTACCTCCAAAACTTCATGGTACAGAATAAGGACCGGGAAATTGTCCTCGTGCCTTATCATCCAAAGTAAGTCAGTTTCGAACAACCCTTTCATACACTTCAATCATTCCTCCTCTCTCTATGGGGAATAATTTGAGGTGTCTTTCCCCGCAGCAACGGGCGCGCCGTCCTTATCGTTCTTTACCCGCAAGTCTCCCACACCGTGTATTTTGACCCTTCCAGAGACTACGAGAAAAAAGACTACAGTCACATAATGAATATTCTAGATGATGCTCTCCAAGGCTTTAGCTTTAGAGGTGGCCACATGCAGATCAGGAAACAAAGGAACAAGAAGATGGGTTTCGCGCATAAAACTAACTTCTCCTGCATCCATGTCCCAAAACCAAGCAAGAAGGATGGATTCTACATCCTCCATCTCATGATTCAGTTCAACACGGATCACCAAAAGCTTCGCATGAGAAACAGAAATGATGATCATATCCACAAGTGGCTAGAAGCTCATGGAGAAGCGGATTATGAACTTAGAGATGACTTCTTTCGCATCCAAAGCAAAATTGCGACGATCATCATGAAAGAAGTCGTCGATGAGAAGGGGATGTTCCACCATGGCCCTATATCGCGAGGTGACGTCCGAACTCACATAGGCATGCAACGTCTAGACCTCACGCCGTTCAAGAAGCTAGGGTCCATCCTCGATGATATGGAAGGATGGAACTTCTAGTGATTTATGATGCCGATGATGATGATATGTGTCGGTTGAACTTGTATACTATTTGTAGCGATGAAACTTTGTGATGTCCACGATCCCTGCCGAACTTGCGTAACGCTACTTTGTTAGTTTGCGTACGATGACCTGCGTACCTCTAGTTAATTAATTTGTGTACTGTATGTTGCATCTAGTTTCTAACCCTTTCTTTTTCAGTGTTCTCTAGTATATTTTGTTGCATATATATGATTGTACATCCTCTTCATGAACATGCATCTCTAGCAGGTACCTAGTTTCTTGGTGGCGAGATGGAACTGTTATGTCGTGTACAAAGGGAAGGTTCCGGGGGTGTACAACGAGTGGCATGAGTGTCAGGCGCAAGTGAATGGGTTCTCGGACGCCAGCCATAAAGGCTTCAGAAGCAGACAAGAAGGAGAAGCTAGTTACTTTAGGTTCACGCTAGCGCGAGAGAGGACTCGTAACCGCCATCTCATGTACTGCATAGTTCCGCTCTCACTCATAGTGATAGCTCTTCTCGCGTATACCTTTGTTTAGATGGATGACGTTGTAGTTGCAAGTATTCGAGACTTGCATGTATGCTATTTTCGAGATGATGACAAGATACCACTTTGTGTTGGATGATGATTATGACGAGACTATTTGTATGTATATGCTATGATTACATTTGTGGTCTCACAGGCATTTTTATGTGTATCATGATGACATTTGTATGTGCTAAAGATTCTTCTATAAAACCTGTTCAAATACAAAACAAATATGCCGAAAAAACTACTAAAATTAGCAGTAGCGAGTGGAGAAAAGTTAGCAGCAGCGCGGTAGTAGCAGTAGCGCGCACAGGCGAAGCTCGCTATAGCTATTAGCAGTAGCGAGCTTCCTTTAAGCGCGATGCTGCTACACTTGTGTAGCAGTAGCGCGGGTGAGCACGCGCTACTGCTACGTGTTAGCTATAGCGCCTTATTAGTAGCGCCTGTCCCCGCGCTACTGATACACCTAAAACCCGCGCTGCTGCTAGCCTTTTCCGTAGTAGTGGACGGAGACGTATCAACTCCCCCAAGCTTAAACCTTTGCTTGTCCTCAAGCAATTCAGTTGATAAACTGAAAGTGATAAAGAAAAACTTTTACAAACTCTGTTTGCTCTTGTTGTTGTAAATATGTAAAGCCAGCATTCAAGTTTTCAGCAAAGATTATGACTAACCATATTCACAATAATTCTTAGGTCTCATGTTTACTCATGTCAATGGCATAATCTACTAGCGAGCAATAATAACAAATCTCGGATGACAACACTTTCTCAAAACAATCATAAAATGATATAACAAGATGGTATCTCGCTAGCCCTTTCTGAGACCACAAAACATAAATGCAGAGCACCTTTAAAGATCAAGGACTGACTAGATATTGTAATTCATGGTAAAAGAGATCCAACCATAGCCATACCCGATATAAATTAATAGTGATGGATGCAAATGACAGCTGCGCTCTCCAGCTAGTGCTTTTTAATAAGAGGGTGATGACTAAACATGAAAGTAAATAGATAGGCCCTTCGCAGAGGGAAGCGGGGATTTGTAGAGGTGCCAGAGCTCGATTTTAAAATAGAGATAAATAATATTTTGAGCGGCATCCTTTCAATGTCAACATAACAACCAAGAGATGGCGATATCTTGCATGCTACACACATTATAGGCGGTTCCCAAACAGAATGGTAAAGTTTATACTCCCCCTCCACCAACAAACATCAATCAATGGCTTGCTCGAAACAACGAGTGCCTCCAACTAGCAACAGCCCCCAGGGAGTTTTGTTTGCAATTATTTTGATTTAGTTTGCATAAAGCATGGGACAGGGCATCCCGGTGACCATCCATTTTCTCGTGAGTGATGAGCGGAATCCACTCCTCTTGAGAATAACCCGCCTAGCATGGAAGATACGAACAACCCTAGTTGATACATGAGCTATTCAAGCATACAAAACAGAATTTCATTTGAAGATTTAGAGTTTGGCACATACAAATTTACTTGGAACGGCAGGTAGATACCGCATATAGGAAGGTATAGTGGACTCATATGGAATAACTTTGGGGTTTAAGGGATTGGATGCACAAGCAGTATTCCCGCTTTGTACAAGTGAAGGCTAGAAAAAGACTGAGAAGCGACCAACTAGAGGGTGACAACATTCATGAACATGCAATAAAATTAATAAACATTGAGTACAAGCATGAGTAGGATATAATCCACCATGAACATAAATATCGTGAAGGCTATGTTGATTTGTTTCAACTACATGCATGAACATGTGCCAAGTCGAGTCACTTAAATCATTCAAAGGAGGATACCACCCCACTATACCACATCACAACCATTTTAATAGCATGTTGGCACACAAGGTAAACCATTATAACTCATAGCTAATCAACCATGGCACGAGCAACTATAATTTCTAATTGTCATTGCAAACATGTTTATTCATAATAGGCTGAATCAGGAACGATGAACTAATCATATTTTACAAAAACAAGAGAGGTTGACTTCATACCAGCTTCTCTCATCTCAGTCAGTGCATCTTATATCATCATTATTGCCTTTCACTTGCACGGCGAACGATGTGAAAATAATAAGAGTGCACGTGCATTGGACTAAGCTGGAATCTGCGAGCATTCAATAAACAGGAGAAGACAAGGCAATATGGGATGTGGTTAAATCAACAATAATGCATATAAGAGCCACTTCAACAATTTAATTATGGTCTTCTCGTATCGACCCCCAAAGAAAAGAAAACAAAGAAAACTATTTACACGGGAAAGCTCCCAACAAGCAAAAGAAGAACGGGAAATCTTTTTGGGTTTTCTTTTTAATTATTACTACTACAGCGAGAAAAGTAAACTAGATAAAACCTACACTAATTTTTCTGGTTTTTCTTAAAGTTTAACAAACACACAAGAAGAAAGCAAGAAAAAGGAAAATAAACTAGCATGGATATTACAGTGAAAGAGTATGAGCACCGACATCTAGCAATAAGTGTGTGAACATAAATGTAATGTCGGTGAGAAATACTTACTCCCCCAAGCTTAGGCTTTTGGCCTAAGTTGGTTTATTGCCACGGATGCAGCGGCTATCGCCTCCTGAGCTGCAGTGTGGCGGCGAGCTGCCTCCGCCCTCCTCTCGTACTCATCTGCCTCCTCTCTGGTAATAAAATGTCTTCCTTTTGCCTGATAATCAAAGAAGGCAGGAGCAGGGAGAGTAATATGGACAACACGACGTCTGTCAAAGTTCAAGCGATACTGAAGAGGCGATTCATTCCTCTCGACAAACTGGTGGTGAACCATAGCATTAAAGTCTAGGTAAGTATGAGGCAATTCAATATCATCATTACGTATGGTTACACCAAGAAAATCAGCTAAGCGGGTTGCATAAATTCCACTGAAGAAATCTCCATTAAATCTATTATGATGCAACCTACGTGCAACAATGGCTCCCAAATTATAATATTTGTCTCCTAACACAGCACTCCTAAGAATACTGAGGTCAGAGACACACATATGACATGATTCATCTTTACCATTTATGCACCTACCTATGAAGAGAGCAAAATAATGTATAGTAGGAAAATGAATGCTCCCTATGGTAGCTTGTGCTATGTCTCTAGATTCCCCCACAGTTATACTAGCAAGAAAATTTCTAAATTCAGATTTGTGAGGTTCACTAGCACTACCCCATTGTGGAAGTTTGCAAGCAGTGGTAAAATCCTCTAAGTCCATCGTATAAGATTTCTCATAAAGATCGAACAGGACAGTTGGAGAATTGCGTGAAGATGAAAATTCAAACCTCCTCACAAAGGAACTAGTGAGATAGTGGTACTTGCGGCACTTTTCCTCCTCGAAGCTCAAAAGATCAGCGTTACACAAATATGCGTTAAATTCTTCCTTGATTCCCGCTCGATCCATAAAGTTTTCTGAAGGCCATGCATAAGGCCGCACTGGAGCATCCCTTGGTGGCTCATCGTCAGCATCACGCATTGCAAGCCTGGGTCCTTGCTTCCTTGAAGAACCACCTTGGTACATTTTCCTAAGAATATTTCTTCCTCTGAAAAATTTCTAAAATTTTTTGTAACTTCAAATAAAAGTCAACCAAGCTCAACAAAATTTATAGCAACTACTTCTACAAGTGCCTAGAGCCTATATCAAGCATTAGAACTACTGGGAACCATATAAATTTGACATGCAAGCTCAAGAACATGGTCATCTAGGCAGCACAAATTTGCAATGAATAAAGCACTAGAACAAAAACTAATTGGACCAATGGAGGAGTCACATACCAAGGAACAATCTCCCCAAGCAGTTTTGTGAGAGGTGCTTTGAGCAAGGAGATAAAAAATCGCAGCAAAATGAGCTAAAACTCGTGCTTGAGCTGGATGGTGATTTTTTTGGGAGGAAGAAGAAGGGTGTGGGTGCAGGAATAAGGGGAGGGGAGCCACCGTGGGCCCACGAGGCAGGGGGCGCGCCCTGGACCCTCGTGGCCAGGTGCTTGCTCCCCCTGTTGTGTTCTCAGTGCCATATATTCTCAAATATTCCAGAAAAAATCATATTAAATTGGCAGGGTATTTGGAGAAGTTTTATTTTCGGGGTATTTTTATATTGCACGGATAAATCAGAAAACAGACAGGAAAAATACTATTTTTACTTTATTTCAACTAAATAACAGAAAGTAAAAGGAGGGTACAGAAGATTGTGCCTTCTAGTTTCATCCATCTCATGCTCATCAAAAGGAATCCACTAACAAGGTTGATCAGGTCTTGTTAACAAACTCATTCCGAATAACATGGAACCGGAGAAATTTCGAATAACACTATGTTACCTCGACGGGGATATGCACATCCCCAATAATAAGAATATCATATTTCTTCTTGACAATAGGAAGAGGAAATTCAAAACCTCCAAAAATAATCGATGGAATTTTTCCAATGGAGTTGATACTGTGGACTTGAGGTTGTTTCCTCGGAAAGTGTACCGTATGCTCATTACCATTAACAAGAAAAGTGGCATTGCCTTTGTTGCAATCAATAACAGCCCCTACAGTATTCAAAAAAGGTCTTCCAAGAATAATAGACATAATATCGTCCTCGGGAATATCAAGAATAACAAAGTCCGTTAAAATAGTAACGTTTGCAACTACAACAGGCACATTCTCACAAATACCGACAGGTATAGCAGTTGATTTATCAGCCATTTGCAAAGATATTTCAGTAGGTGTCAACTTATTCAAGTCAAGTCTACGATATAAACAGAGAGGCATAACACTAACACCGGCTCCAAGATCACATAAAGCAGTTTTAACATAGTTTCTTTTAATGGAGCATGGTATAGTGGGTACTCCTGGATCTCCTAGTTTCTTAGGTATTCCACCCTTAAAAGTATAATTAGCAAGCATGGTGGAAATCTCAGCTTCCGGAATTTTTCTTTTATTTGTAACAATTTCTTTCATGTACTTAGCATAAGGATTCATTTTGAGCATATGAGTCAAACACATACGCAAAAAGATAGGTCTAATCATTTCAGCAAAGCGCTCAAAATCCTCATCATCCTTTTTCTTGGATGATTTGGGAGGAAAAGGCATGGGTTTCTGAACCCAATGTTCTCTTTCTTTACCATGTTTACTAGCAACAAAGTCTCTCTTATCATAACATTGATTCTTTGATTGTGGGTTATCAAGATCAACAGCAGGTTCAATTTCTACATCATTATCATTACTAGGTTGAGCCTCATCATGAAAATCACCATTAACATTTTCATTAGGTTCATGTTCATTACCAGATTGTGTTTGAGCATCAGAAATAGAAATATCATTTGGATTCTCAGGTGTTTCAGCAATAGGTTCACTAGAAGCATGCAAAGTCCTATCATTTTTCTTTTTCTTCTTTTTAGAAGGACTAGGTGCATCAATATTATTTCTCTGAGAATCTTGTTCAATTCTCCTAGGGTGGCCTTCAGGATACAAAGGTTCCTGAGCCATCTTACCAGTTCTAGTAGCCACTCTAATAGCATAATCATTATTCTTACTATTCAATTCATTGAGCAAATCATTCTGAGCTTTGAGTACTTGTTCTACTTGAGTGGTAACCATAGAAGCATGTTTACTAATGAGTTTAAGTTCACCTTTAACTGTAGACATATAATCACCCAAGTGTTCAAGCATATAGAAATTGTATTTCAATTGTCTACCAAAATAAGCATTGAAGTTTTCTTGTTTGACAATAAAATTATCAAACTCATCTAAGCACTGTCTAGCAGATTTATAGTGAGGAATATCACCTTCATCAAATCTATAGAGAGAATTTACCTTTACTACCTGTGTCGGGTTATCAAGACCATGTGTTTCTTCAATAGGTGATGGATTAAGATCATATGTTTCTTCAACAGGCGGTAAATTAAGACCATGTATTTCTTCAATAGGAGGTAAATTCTTAACATCTTCAGCTTTAATACCTTTTTCTTTCATAGATCTCTTTGCCTCTTGCATATCTTCAGGACTGAGAAATAGAACACCTCTCTTCTTTGGATTTGGTTTAGGAATAGGCTCAGGAGTTGACTCAGGAAGTGTCCAATTATTTTCATTTGTCAACATATTATTCAATAGAATTTCAGCTTCATCCGGTGTTCTTTCCCTGAAAACAGAACCAGCACAACTATCCAGGTAATCTCTGGAAGCATCGGTTAGTCCACTATAAAAGATATCAAGTATTTCATTTTTATTAAGAGGATGATCAGGCAAAGCTTTAAGTAATTGGAGAAGCCTCCCCCAAGCTTGTGGGAGACTCTCTTCTTCAATTTGCACAAAATTATATATATCCCTTAAAGCAGCTTGTTTCTTATGAGCAGGAAAATATTTAGCAGAGAAGTAATAAATCATATCCTGGGGACTACGCACACAACTAGGATCAAGAGAGTTAAACCATATCTTAGCATCACCCTTTAATGAGAACGAAAATATTTGAAGGATATAAAGGTAGCGAGATTTCTCATCATTAGTGAACAGGGTGGCTATATCATTTAATTTAGTAAGATGTGCCACAAAAGTTTTAGATTCATAACCATAAAAAGGATCAGATTCAACCAAAGTAATTATATCAGGATCAACAGAGAATTCATAATCCTTATCAGTAACACAGATAGGTGAAGTAGCAAAAGTAGGGTCAGGTTTCATCCTAGCATTAAGAGATTGCTGCTTCCATTTAGCTAATAACCTCTTTAGATCATATCTATCATTGCAAGCTAAAATAGCTCTAGCAGCTTCTTCTTCCAGAACATAACCCGCAGGAACAACAGGCAATTCATATTTATTAGGGGGAGAGTCTTCATCATCACTATCATTAATATTATCAGTTTCAATAATTTCATTCTCTCTAGACCTAGCAAGTTGTTCATTAAGAAATTCACCAAGTGGCATAGTAGTATCAAGCATAGAAGTAGTTTCATCATAAGTATCATGCATAGCAGAAGTGGCATCATCAATAACATGCAACATATCAGAATGAATAGCAGAAGCAGGTTTAGGTGACGCAAGCTTACTCAAAACAGAAGGTGAATCAAGTGCAGAGCTAGATGGCAGTTCCTTACCTCCCCTCGTAGTTGAGGGATAAAATTTTGTTTTCTCGTCTTTCAAGTTCTTCATAGTGACCAGCAGATATAAATCCCAAGTGACTCAAAGAATAGAGCTATGCTTCCCAGCAACGGCGCCAGAAAATAGTCTTGATAACCCACAAGTATAGGGGATCGCAACAGTTTTCGAGGGTAGAGTATTCAACCTAAATTTATTGATTCGACACAAGGGGAGCCAAAGAATATTCTCAAGTATTAGCAGTTGAGTTGTCAATTCAACCACACCTGGATAACTTAGTATCTGCAGCAAAGTATTTAGTAGCAAAGTAATATGGAAGTAACGGTAACGGTAGCAAAAGTAATATTTTTGGGTTTTGTAGTGATTGTAACAGTAGCAACAGAAAAGTAAATAAGCGAAGAACAATATGTGAAAAGCTCGTAGGCATTGGATCGGTGATGGAAAATTATGCCGGATGCGGTTCATCATGTAACAATCATAACATAGGGTGACACAGAACTAGCTCCAATTCATCAATGTAATGTAGGCATGTATTCCGAATATAGTCATACGTGCTTATGGAAAAGAACTTGCATGACATGTTTTGTCCTACCCTCCCATGGAAGTGGGGTCCTAATGGAAACTAAGGGATATTAAGGCCTCCTTTTAATAGAGTGCCAGCCCAAAGCATTAACACATAGTGAATACATGAACTCCTCAAACTATGGTCATCACCGGGAGTGGTCCCGATTATTGTCACTTCGGGGTTGCTGGATCATAACACATAGTAGGTGACAATAGACTTGCAAGATAGGATCAAGAACTCACATATATTTATGAAAACATAATAGGTTCAGATCTGAAATCATGGCACTCGGGCCCTAATGACAAGCATTAAGCATAGCAAAGTCATACCAACATCAATCTCAGAACATAGTGGATACTAGGGATCAAACCCTAACAAAACTAACTCGATTACATGATAAATCTCATCCAACCCATCACCGTCCAGCAAGCCTACGATGTAATTACTCACGCACGGCGGTGAGCATAATGAAATTGGTGATGGAGGATGGTTGATGATGACGATGGCGACAGATTCCCCTCTCCGGAGCCCCGAACGGACTCCAGATCAGCCCTGCCAAGAGGTTTTAGGGCTTGGCGGCGGCTCCATATCGTAAAACGCGATGAATCCTTCTCTTTGATTTTTTTCTCCCCGAACACGAATATATGGAGTTGGAGTTGAGGTCGGTGGAGCGTTAGGGGGCCCACGAGGCAGGGGGCGCGCCCAGGGGGGTGGGCGCGCCCCCACCCTCGTGGACAGGGTGTGGGCCCCCTGACGTTGATTCTTCTTCCAGTATTTTTAATATTTTCCAAAAATACGTTCCGTGGAGTTTCAGGTCATTCCGAGAACTTTTGTTTCTGCACATAAATAACACCATGGAAAGTCTGCTGAAAACATCGTCAGTCCGGGTTAGTTCCATTCAAATCATGCAAGTTAGAGTCCAAAACAAGGGCAAAAGTGTTTGAAAAAGTAGATACGACGGAGACGTATCACATGCCAAGGTTCATGAATTTCAGACGAGTTTTATATTTACTAGAATTACAAAAGCAAGCACCTCAACGTTTACTGGAGAGCCACGGTGTCATGGTGTTTGAAATCCATCCCCATTTCTTTAATGGGACATATGCATCAACCCATGGACACATATATCATTTTACAACCCATTTTGGTGCACCGAAGCATGTGTATGTAGTTTAATTTTAAATTGTACACCAGAAATGCCTAGAAAACCAAGTTAATGTATAAAAATGTCCAAACGAACATGTGAATAATTCCAATTTTTTGGTGCACCGAAGCATGTGAATAATTCCAATTTTTTTAAGACACACCTATAGTTTTATGTTCCTGCAGATAAAAGTTCTAGCAATTCAAACACCTTAGTTGGCAGATGTGACCCCATTATGTAATTCAAACCAAGACGAAAAATCAAGTAGATCGCACACAGTTTATTATCACCAACCGTGTGAGATGCGGTATAAAATATCCTGAGCACTGTCGGTGTATACTACGCATACGGCTTTTGCGAGAAGGTGCTGAAATTCCTCGATTAAGAAGTGTGGGTGTGCTGTAGTCTCCTTTCTGTATGCAAATTATGCAATGACGTGGATGACCACTCTAACTAGGGAAATTCGAACTAAAATTTCTGACGTTCAAACTCATCACACATAGGTTAAGCTATCTGAATCGTTTGTGATGTTCACATAACATACACAGTGTTGAATAAGGGACCGTGTCTGATGACACTTTGCGCGCCAGTTTTTACGCTGAGCCGATATAAATTTTTCGGCTTCTGCGGAAATATCTACCTTCCCGCCCCCTCCCCCTTACCAAAAGCCACATTTCCCCTGTTTTTGCCTTCCTTTCCATGTTGAAACCTTCACTCCTTGCTTGTAGCACTGCCTCCTCACCAGCGACCCTCCTTCATGTTGTTCGGCCTCGTCTATCCAGGCAGGTAATCCACACCTGACTCCATCCTCCTCCTCCTTCCACATCCCACATGCCCTGGCCGCCGGCGCGAAACCTTCCACCCAAATCACTGACCCCTCCACCAAATAAGCGCCGCCCTAAACCATGGTGCATGAAGTATAGCCAGGAGCTCAAGGAGCATTTGGCAGCGGAGAAGCATATCGTGGCCGCACGCGCAGATGAGGTTGCGATGGCTGCTATTCATGCCAACCCCCAGATCTTGGAGGAGCACCTCGCTGTTGAGGTCACCGTCGACACCTCGTACGCCGATGCCGTGACGCGGTTAGCTGCTTTAAACGGCAGTTCGTGGCATTTTCTCGAGGCCACGCTCAGTTCCTTCGACAAAGACTACGAGGTGTTTTCTCAGCATGCAAATGCTTACCTCAACTCGAGAGCCAACAGGTTGGTGCCGGGAGCGGCTCAGGCAACTAACCACTATGATGAGGGCACCCACGATGCGGAGGCCTCGCCCTATTCCATGTTGTGACGCCCCTGATTCAATCGTACACTAATCATACACGCAAACGTGTACGATCAAGATCAGGGACTCACGGGAAGATATCACAACACAACTCTAAAAATAAAATAAGTCATACAAGCATCATAATACAAGCAAGGGGCCTCGAGGGCTCGAATACAAGTGCTCAATCATAGACGAGTCAGCGGAAGCAACAATATCTGAGTACAGACATAAGTAACAAGTTTGCCTTAAGAAGGCTAGCACAAACTGGGATACAGATCGAAAGAGGTGCAGGCCTCCTGCCTGGGATCCTCCTAAACTACTCCTGGTCGTCGTCAGCGGCCTGCACATAGTAGTAGGCACCTCCAGTGTAGTAGGAGTCGTCGTCGACGGTGGCGTCTGGCTCCTGGGCTCCGGCATCTGGTTGCGACAACCAGGTAGAAGGGAAAGGGGGAAAAGAGGGAGAAAAGCAACCGTGAGTACTCATCCAAAGTACTCGCAAGCAAGGAGCTACACTATATATGCATGGGTATATGTGTAAAGGGCCATATCGGTGGACTGAACTGCAGAATGCCAGAATAAGAGGGGGATAGCTAATCCTGTCGAAGACTACGCTTCAGGCCACCTCCATCTTGCAGCATGTAGAAGAGAGTAGATGGTAAGTTCACCAATTAGCATCGCATAGCATAAACCTACCCGGCGATCCTCCCCTCGTCGCCCTGTGAGAGAGTGACCACCGGGTTGTATCTGGCACTTGGAAGGGTGTGTTTTATTAAGTATCCGGTTCTAGTTGTCATAAGGTTAAGGTACCACTCCAAGTCATCCTGTTACCGAAGATCACGGCTATTCGAATAGATAAACTTCCCTGCAGGGGGTGAACCACATAACCCAACATGCTCGATCCCATTTGGCTGGACACACTTTTCTGGGTCATGCCCGGCCTCAGAAGATCAACACATCGCAGCCCCACCTAGGCACAACAGAGAGGTCAGCACGCCGATCTAAATCCTATGGCGCAGGGGTCTGGGCGCATCGCCCATTGCACACCTGCATGTTGCAAGGGCGGCCGGAAGCAGACCTAGCCTAGCAGGCGTTCCAGTTCAATCCTGCGCACGCCGCTCAGTCGCTGACGTCACGAAGGCTTCGGCTGATACCACTACGTCGAGTGCCCATATCTTTCCCGTGTAGTTGGTTAGTGCGTATAGGCCAGTGGCCAGACTCATATCAAATACCAAGATCTCGTTAAGCGTGCTAATTGAAGTATCCGCGAACACCGACCAAGGCCAGGCCCACCTCTCTCCTAGGTGGTCTCAACCTGCCATGTCGCTCCGCCACAAAGTAACAGTCGGGGGCCGTCGGGAACCCAGGCCCACCTCTACCGTGATGGAGCCACCTGCCCCTTCAGCCCCCATCTCCAAACAGTATCATAAGTAATGTAACAGTATAAAGTATATAGCATATGCCCGTGATCACCTCCCGAAGTGATCGCGGCCCAGTAGTATAGCATGGCAGACGGACAAGAGTGTAGGGCCACCGATGGAATACTAGCATCCTATACTAAGCATTTAGGATTGCAGGTAAAGGTAACAACTATAGCAACAATGACAGGCTATGAAGCAGAATAGGATTAACCAAAATCAGTAACATGCTACGCTACTCTAATGAAAGCAGTATAGAGAAGGAATAGGCGATATCTGGTGATCAAGGGGGGGCTTGCCTGGTTGCTCTGGCAAGAGAAGGGTTCATCGTCGATGTAGTCGATCACAGGGGTACCGACAGCGGTCTTGGGGTCTACCGGAAAGAAGTAACGGAGGGGGAACATAATAAATAACAGAGCAATCAAAGCATCACAAAGCATAACATGGCAATACGCGGTGCTAGGGGCGACCTAACGCAGTAGGAGGTGATACCGACGAAGGGGGGAAACATCCGGGAAAGTATCACCGGTGTTTCGCGTTTTTGGACAAATGGAACGGAGGGGGAAAGTTGTGTCTTTGCTATGCTAGGGATGTTTGGCAGATGAATGGGCCGCGTATCCGGATTCGTCTCGTCGTTCTAAGCAAATTTCATGTACAAAGTTTTTCTAGCCGAGCTACGGTTTATTTTATATTGATTTAAACATTTTTTGAATTTATTTAATTATTTTAATTCAACATTATCCAGAATAGTGTATGCTGATGTCATCATGACATCAGCATGATGTCAGCGGTCAATAAGGCGTTGACCGGGTCAAACTGACATGTGGGTTCCAGCTGTCATTGACTGTTAACTAACCTAACAGATAACTAAACAGAATTAATTAGTTTCAACTAGTGATTAGGTTAATCTAAACAGTATTAATTAACTTAATTAATTAATTAACATTTATATTTCTTATTTTTTACTTATTTTTAAACGTTCTAAGGGTCGGGCCCCACTTGTCATTGGCCAAAGGGCCTTAATGGGCATGGGCATGCGGGCGCAGCCGCAACGGGCACAGCCCAGCAGAGTGCTGCGGGGCGCCGGCCAGGCGGCCGGAGCGGCAGCACAACGGGGCTAGGCAGGGAAGCTCGACGGAGCACGCGTGCCGGACGAGTGCGGTTCGCGGGCGGCGACTGCGGGGCCGGCGGCGAGCGAACGTGGCGCATGGGGGGCGCGAGCGCTCGCGCGCGACAAATGCCGGCGGAGGCGGGCGGCGGCAGTAGCAGCCGGCAACGCGGGAGCAGCGGGCGAGGTCGACGGGTGGGGAAGAGGGCGGCATCGCGGTGGGGGTAGAGCAGCAGCAGTGGGCCGGCCATGGCGCGGGCTGGCGCGGTGGAGGGCGAGTGCGGCCTGGAGCGGGCGGGCACGACGACGGTAGCGGAGCCGTGGGGAGGATGCCATGGCCGTGAGCGCGTGCGCGCGAGGGAGAGAGGAGGAGAGGGGGAGCTCACGGGGGCCGTAGGGATAGGGCAGTGGGGCGCGGGAAGGAGGTCGGAGACGAGGCGACGATGGCGAGGCGGTCCCGACGAGGTGGCTCCGGCGAGCGGACGAGCGGCGCGGGCTCCGGGCGGCATCCTGGACGGTGAGCGCCAGAGTTGGGGCGTCGTGCCCAAACCAGTTCGGGCAGAAGGGGAGTGCGAGGAGCGAGGGGAGTGGGGGTTTCGCCCCGATCCAGATTGGATAGGTAGGGGGAGAGGGAGTGGCGTCGTGGGGAAGGGGAGTGGGAGAGCGGTAGAGGCTAGGGTTTCGGGGATGGGGGATATGGGGAGTGGGGTGTGGGTCGGCCGGTTGGGCCATGTGGGTCGTCTGGCCCAGTTGGCCAGGGGGCTTTTCTCTTTTTTGTTTTCTTGTTTTCTGTTTTGTATTCTTTTCCCTTTTCTTTATTTTCTTTACTGCTTTGTCACATTTCTTTTTAGTTTTGAAAAAATACATAGGTTGCACCTAATTTAGTAAACCTAATTATGTCATATTCCGAACATTTTTGTTTTGATAATTGAAAACTTTTATTGTTTTTCAAAAACTCAAATTAGATTTCGAAACGTTTTGATCTAACGCGGGGTTAGTAACAGTAACGGAGGTGACATGGCATCATTAGCGTAGGTTTACTGTAGCTTAATTATCCGGGCGTCACACATGTCCAAGGAGTCAATCGTCATCGATATCTCTGACAATGAGGAGTAGCTTGTCTTATTACCTCACTATAAGGACCCATGTTCAGTTTGCTAGCTACTGCCTTTCCTTAACAAATTCTAATGAATTGTGCTATCTATTTTACCGTGCAATCTGTTGCTCTAGTGTATATGTTCTATATGTCATGCAATGTGGTGCTCACTTATTAACTGATTGGTTAATTAGTTGTCGTGTTCAATTAACTATTTGGTTCAATTCTGCAAATATGATCTTCAATTCTCCAGGGTGCAATTTTGTATTGTCTTCCATGTGAGAAATAAATCAAATTTTTCTATACAAAATACATGAGAAACAAATACAATTGCTATATTTCCAAGTTGTCAAGCATGCTTGGTTTGGTTAACTGTCTGACCTTCTAGTATGTTATACATTGTGCAATGTGGTGCTGAGTTAACATTTGGTTCATTTGTTGTGGTGTTTAGTTAACTGTCTGGTTCAATTCTGCAATGCGATGTTCAATTGTTGTGGGTGCATTCTGTTATTGTATACCAGTGAGAAATAAATCAAATTTGGCTGTACTAAATACATGAGAAACAAATACAATTGTTGTGTTTCCAAGTTGTTAAGCATGCTTGGTTTGGTTAACTGTCTGATCTTCTATTAGGAGTATGTTATATTGTGCAATGTGGTGCTCAGTTAATGTTTGGTTCATTTGTTGTGGTGTCTAGTTAACTACTTGGTTCAATTCTGTAATGCAATGTCCAATTGTCGTGGATAGAATTTTGTATTGTTGTGCATGTGAGGAATAATCGAATTTGGGTGCACTTAATACATGAGAAACATATACAATTGCTATATTTCCTAGTTCTTAATCATGCTTGCTTTGGATAAATGATTTTCCATGTGGCTTAAATTAATCTGATGAATCTACAATGTGCTTATTTTTCATCAACATATTTTACTAATAGCATGCAAACCCTCATTTAATCTAATCACTAACTACCTTATATGTGTTATATGGAAACAATGGGAAGCACTGAGGTTTACAATCGAGGTTTGCACATGCATGGTCCTTTGTCTAATAGCACATTATTGTGCAATTGCAGGAACCATTCTAATATTTAGGTTTTTAACAATTTGATCTTGCACATGTAGGTCCTGCTGTCAGAGGTTTTGACCCACTGTTCGACCCTTTCTGCATATGGGGAAATGAGTTATCCATGAATGTCAGTCAAGTCAAGAAACTCAGAAAGATTGTTAGGATAAAGAAATTAGCGACAAAAAATAGCAAGCTCTTTGTCTGCACAATGAAGAAGACATCAGTTCACTATAGGATGGTACTAACTATTATACCTTGCCTTTTTTCATTCCTTTGCCCCATTTCCAATACAGAGAAGATATTTATGGACATCCTTGTTTTCATGTCTTTCCAAAGAAGTTCACTGATGATTACCTCTCAAACCATCTCTATGGTCAGGAGACGAGGAAGTTATTCATACAACACCCACGGTTCAATATTGAATTGTTCCTGAAGAGGACGAATATGGACGGTCAATCATCCACATGCACTAGCCTAAAGTTCCAAAGACCTTCAACATCAGTGAAGGCTCAATATTCGCCTTCTTCTTCAGTAGTTTTCCAAATGAGATACATCTGTGTATGTACCGTCTATGATGCTAATTTCGAAAGGTTATAGATGTTGCATGTGAAACTTGGTGTTGTGCAGTTGTGTAATGAGGTAGCTGAGTGCTGAAGATATATGATGTTGTACTCTGATGTATTTAAATTATGAAAATGAAATATATTGTGTGTTTAATATGAAATGTCAATTAGATTAAAAATGGATTATTAATAATAAGATAATTAGCCTGCTAATTGGGTTTTTCTATTATAAACGGTTATTGAGAAAACATCTTGAGCGATGACCTCAGTCAACGCACACAGTTTCTAGTAATAAACCAGTTGGATTAAAGAACAATCACACACGACATCCTTTTAAAAACTATTTGCGTTAGGCCACCTGGCGCAAACGTTTACCACATAAAAACTGTGTGTGATGAAAAACCTGTGCCACACTATTTTTTCTACGCACCGTGTGTGGTGCATTCAATAACGCAGACGATAAAATTGTTAATACCGTGTGCAATGGAAACGATATGACAAACGATTTAACGGAGAAAATTGTGTGTGATGTACCTGCGAATAGAAATGTTTTCCTTGAGCAACTGTGTGGAATGTATGCACGAACAGAAACATTTAGCGAAGACTAACTGTGTTCATGAACTGAAATGCTCTGTCCTGCAATGCCGATCGTCAGGTCGTCAAAGCACACATTGTCGTTGTTGCTCGACCATGCCAGATCCATAGCGACCAAGAAGAAGACTACATGGCCGCGGACATCACCCTGGAAAACGCTATCGAGCGCCAAAAGCTTCGGACCAGGGCTCACCCCGCTTCCTGCGCCGCAGATCACCAGGCTCCTCTACCAGTGAGTCGCAAATCGTCGTCACTTTCTCTTCTGCTTTAGCATTTTTTTGTTTCAGAGGTGCTTTAGCATGTTTTCAAACCGGCACATTGTATTAAGCTACACATGAGCTTGTATCATTGTGTTCTCTGCACGGTAAGGAAGGCCAGCTTGGTGATTGCTCAGAAGTTCTTTTTTGCTTACTTGTTTCTCTGCTGCACATAGAAATAGTTTGTTGCTTTGTCAAATAGAAAAATGACTCTGTTCTAGGATGGTATTTGTCTCAGCAAAATTTTAGCCTAGTCTTTTCATCCCCAAAATCAACAATTGATATGGATGTTTTTTTTTGCGATATAATTGGTATGGATGTTAGCCTAGTCTTTGCATGATGTTTTTGTCCCAAATAAGTGTTCACAAACAGTATGAAGAAAACAAGTTTCCCCAACAATGCTATACTTATTCCTTGAAATACTGGAACATAAATTTCTGAATAATGCAAACTTCTGCACATTTTGGAGACATAGTTGAGAGGATATGATAGAACTACCTCTAGGCATCGGTGCTTTCTGATTGAAACAGCCATTGTATGAAAGATTGTTTTATTTAAAACAACCACTGTATGAAAGATAGTACTATTTACTAGAAGGGTTGGGCGTGCTTTACTGCGCTGTTGATGGTTTTGAATTTTCATATTTTTTTACTCAATCTATCTTACAATATAAGGTGTATTAGTTTTTTGAAAAGTCAAACCTCTTTAAATTTGACCATAGTTTTTAGAAATATATCAATATTCGTAATATCAAATCGGATTCTTAGATTCATCATGAAATGAATTTTCATATTTTTAATATTGTTTAGTATTGTGGATGTCGATAATTTTGCCTCTGAACTTGGTCAAAGTTAAACAGTTGACTTTTCAATAAACTAATACACCTAATAGTTAAGAATGGAGTGAGTATTAGATTTGGTTAGTGGGGAAAATGATAGAGTGTGTTTTCTTTTTTATTCATATAATGTTGTGTTCTGGTGGGCTTTCCGGGGTGATTTCATGTTGTGTGCTAATCAACTCATACTTATGTGGAAAAATTACTTCGTCGATGGCTGCATGTACTATATTGGTGCTACAGTAGCACATGTTGACGTTATTTTTTCAGGTGATGATAGGGTGCCTAGGTTTGATATGTTTTATAGGCCGGTTTCTTTCAATTAATTTGAAAAATTGTTGATCCAATCAAAATCATGAATCAAATCCAATATTTAATTTCTCAATGGAATATGAGAGCTCTAAAATAAGAGAGCATGGTGAATTAAAATAACTGAGTGAGAGATTGTTGACCCGGTCAAAATCGGTGACCTTAGTTGAATAAGAGGCCTCCAATTCTAGGGAGCTTAGTGATATAGTATAAAATAATTGAGTGAGAGATTGTTGACCCGGTCAAAATCAATGACCCAATTCCAAATTGGTGACCTCAATAGAATAAGAGCTTGCAATTATAGGGAGCTTAGTGATATAGTACTAGAAGGGTTGTGCGTGCTTTGTTACGCCATTCGTGTTATTGGGTTTCTTAACAAAATTATCACTCTGCTTCAAAATGTAAGGTGTATTACGTTTTTAGAAGTCAAACCTTTTAATTTTGATCAAATTTGTAGAGAAATATATCAAAATCCATAATATCAAATCGGTACTTTTAGATTCAACATGAAATGAATTTCCATACTTCTTTTTATGTTGTGGATGTCGATATTTTTCTCTGGACTTGGTCAAAGTTAAATAAATTTGACTTTCTAAAAAATAATATCCCTTATATTTTATAATTGATGGAATAATTCGATTGGCGGGTGGAGGAGATGATAGTGTGTTTTATTTTTATTTATAATGCGGTGATTTGGTGGGCCTCTCGTGTTGTGATTATGTGCTATCCGCTAACCAACCTATATTTATATTTATATGGAGAAATTTCCATGCCGATGGTTGCATGTACTATATTGATGCTATAATATCACATGGCGGCGCTTTTTTTTTAGATGGTGGCAGTTGTGCAGGATTGATATGTTTTTATAGGTTGGTTGCTACTGATTGCTTTGAAAAATCGCTCGCCCAGTCAAAATGTAAACCAAATCAAAATTGAATACCTCAGTTAAATGAAAGAGCTCCAAAATTTGACAACATAGCGAATTAAAAGAATTGAATGGGTGAGCTTGAGAAATTGTTGACCCGGTCAAAATTGGATGACCCAATTCTAAATTGGATACCTCAATTAATTGCGAGGCCTTAAAAATTAGGAAGCATAGTGTATAGTATAAAAGAGTTTTTTTACGAGAAGTATAGTATAAAAGAGTTGAATGATGCAGCTTTGAGAAATTGTTGACCCAGTCAAAATCGGGTGACCCAATTCTAATTGAAAACCTCAATTGAATGTGGGATCTTTACAAATAGGGAGGTTAGTGTTACATAGGATATTTCAAAGAAAGCGACAGTTCATAATTCTACTGCATCTATTCCATTCATGGCTTTAGTTCAGATCCCGTTAATATCCTCTTTAATATGATAAGTTCGTCATTAAAACACATGATAGGTGGAAAAGTTGTGTAGTTAGAAAACTACTTCCTCCATCCCATAATATAACTTGTGTAAAAAACGCTTTATATTATGGGACAAAGGGAGTACTATACTGACATGTATAAACTCCTGTTTGTACATCACATTTCTTGCTAGATAAATATAGTTTAAGAATTACTCCAGTACATTTCCTGCTACACTTGGTCTGTGCTCTCAAGATTTCTATAAATGGTCTTATTATTTACCTGCATCGGTTTTACAGTTCCATGCCACTGATCTTGTTTCATTTTCTCCTGCAAAAATATAAATAAAAATATTTACCTGCATCGGTTTTACAGTTCCATGCCACTGATCTTGTTTCATTTTCCCCCGCAAAAATAAAAATAAAAATATTGTTTCATTTTCCCTCTTCGGGTATAGAATCCAGCATCACTTTCTCCGGGCAAATAGCTCCCATGCGACATCTTTTAGTTGAATTGTCTCTCATGCGACGTCGTTGGTTGTAATGGCTCTCATGCGACGTCTCCCAGCGCAGAAATAGCTCAAGCAAGACAACCCGTTTACGCGGCTAGTTGGCTGTTAGTTAGACTGAGGTTTGGTTAGGACACTGGGGGTTATGTGCTCTGACTGGTGGGGTCCACCTAGGGCCACGTAGTCAAGAGTCAACCGTCCACGACTCGACCGGTGACTGTGTGACCGTGCTCGGCTCGCCTGTGCTGGACTGGGCGAGCGGCGCCGCCGTAAGCATCTTCTCCGGCAGCGGTTTCTTCTCCGCGGTGGTGGAGAGCATTTCTCGGCAGTGGCAGAGCTATTGCGAGTGAGCCCGAAACCCTAGTCCCACTCCCCAGAATTTTGGGGGATCTGTGGCCTCATGCTGCCCCTCTGTTTGTTGGCGATTTAGAATCTCGATTGGATCCGGGGGTTGTTTCTTCTCCGCGGCCCGGTGGTGGAGCGCCTTTCTCGGCAGCGGCTGTTGCGAGTGAGTATTTTCCAAACACTAGTCCCATTCCATTGAATTTTGGATAAATCTGTGGCCTCATGTTGTCCCTGTTTCTTGGCGTTTTAGAATCTCGATTGGATAGGAGATGGAGCGAGGGCTGGATGAGATGGAGCGAGGAGACAGTGCTTCAAATCGGTAATGCCACCCTCTTTTCTCTTTTAGCTGTTACCGAACTTGATTTGGTAGTGACTGTCGCTTACACTGTCGCCACTGCCTGCCATTGAAAAAACAGGGGAGGTTCAGGTTCTGCCACCACATTCGCAATTATAGTGGAATATTTTTTCCCTGTAAAGCCAAGCTCAGTGATGGCAGTGTGCAAGACATTGATAGAGATACCACCGTGAGGTTGGATGTCGAATTTGCAGATGTTGATCCCCAGGAATTGGAGAGCATGAAGGAGAAGGCCGTGGGCAATTTGGTGGAGAGAATTGGGGAGAGTATTGTTTGGGGTCCAGAACAAGAGGTATCTCTGCAACGTTTCGATAACAATAATGGTGAATATGTGAGAATTGAAGATGGAGAATCCATGGTTGCTGAAATTGATCAGCAAAAAGGGTGGGCAAGCAAATAAGTAACATTTTATGCAGAGCTAATTGATCTGCAAACTCATTCCAGAGTTGGTTATATGCTATCAAAGATGGCTGCACAGGTGGAAGATGATGAGTGGGTTTCACAAAAGAAGATGTTGGTATTGTTGACTGAACCGACTGTAGTAGTTGAAGATACATGGATTGATGCAGATGGAGAGGAGGGAACCCATGGTGCTAGGAAGATTGTTGTTGACTGGAATGTAGTAGAGTTGAATGAAAAAACCGATTTGGTCATTACACCAATATCTGACATTGATATGGCCGAAATGTTTGGCATTCAAATTGATGACAGAGATAAGGAGAAGGATGACAGTTCTTTGCCTGCTGATGGTAACACAGGCCCTAGAAATGCAAATGAGGATGAAGAAGAGCTGATGAGAGAGGTTGCAGATGATGTGGATGATGCAGATGATAATGAGCTGGTTTGTTTGTATGACAAAGAGAACCCAGTTATTGAGGTGGGAAAGTTGTGGCCAAGCATGAAGGAGTTTACGATGTCTTTTAGGACCTATGCATTGAAAAAAGAGTTTGATGCCAAGACTATGCGGACTGATCGAAAGAAATTTTATGCTCAGTGCAAAGGTTATGATGGTGGTGGCAATCCTTGCAAATGGTACTTGTCTTCCAGACTACAACCTGATGGTAGTACAGTAAGGGTAAATCAAATACCACACCAGCATACATGTATGACCACTTCACAGAGAGTTTCAAAGATGACATCACAGCTTTGGGTTACAGAGAAGATTACTCCTATTTTAGCCAAGACTCCAAACACTATTGTGAAGAGGCTTAAAGTTGACTCGGAGAAGCTGTACCCCATCCAGCTGCAATATACCATAGTGTGGAAAGCAAAACAAAGGGCCATGAAATCATTGTATGGTGACTGGGCAAATACATTTAGGATGTTGTATAGTTTTAAAGCAGAGGTGGAGAAGAGGTCACCTGGGAGTGTGGTGGAGATAGATAAAGAGGTAACAGAGGATGGCAAGGTTTTATTCAGCAAGTTTTTTATGTGTTTGAAGCCTTGCATAGATGGATTCAAAGCAGGTTGTCGTCCATATTTGAGCATAGACTCGTCTTTTTTGACTGGAAAGTGGAATGTCAGTTGGCTGCATGCAATGCTCTAGATGGACACAACTGGATGTTCCCAATTGCAATAGGAATGTTTCAATCAGAGACAGAGGCATCATGGATATGGTTCATGATGCAACTGAAAAGATGCATAGGGCCAGTTTCTCCTTTGGCCATCCACACAGATGCATGTAAAGTGTTGGAAAATGCAGTAAAAAATGTTTTTCCCCCATGCTGAGCAGAGGGAGTGCTTTGGACATATGTGGATGAATCTGATAAAAATTTTAGAGGAGATGAATTTGGGCGCATGTGGCCAGCAGCAAGATCCTACACCAGACAGACACATTCCTATCACCTTGGTAAGATATTGGCATCATGTAGTGATAATGAATTTGCTTCATGTTTGAACACCCACCATTCTCTGTTATGGTATAGATCAGGTTTTAATACTGCCATAAAATATGATCATATCAATAACAACTTGGCAGAAAGTTTTAACAACAAAGTGAAGGATTTGAAAGACTTGCCTATGCATGACATGGTGGACCAAATAAGGATCATGATCATGCGTTTGTGGGAGTTGAGAGGAAAAACTGCTAATATTTTGGAAGGGGACAAGCTTCCAGCAGTGGTACAACAGGTGGTCAACAGGAGTAGAAATCTTTCACATCTATCTATTGAGAAATCTTCCTTGTGGGGTGCTGAAGTTAGAGATATAAAGAGTGGCAAGAGGCATGTGGTAAATACTGAGTTGCATGAGTGCACTTTCCAAGAGTGGCAACATACTGGAAAACCATGTGAGCATTCCATACTTTATTTGGCATCTAAACCCAGGTTAAATATGCACCCATATTTGCATGAGTATTATTCAGTACAAAAACTCAAAGTTGCATATGCAAGTCCAATTCCTGCACTAACTGACCAATCTCAGTGGCCTGAGGTGGAAATAGAATTCACCTTGTGCCCCCATGTCACTAGAAGAAAGGCTGGGAGGCCAAAACAGAGCAGATTCAAAGCTTGGTTTGAGAAAGGTGGTTGTAGTAAGAAGGGGAAAAAGGAAAAGGAAAAGAATGATAAGCCCAAAAGGGCTCAAAAAGGTAACAAAAATAGGTGCAAGTTGTGTGAGGTACTTGGGCACAGAATTGGTTCATCCAAATGCGTCTACACTCCTCAGAGGCCAAAGTATGTTTATGTTACTATTTTTCCAAGTTTTTGATTTTGCTACTTGTTTTAGTATCTAACCAAGTCAAATGCTTTATTTTTTAGGAGGAAGCGTGTAGAAAAAGCCCCACCTCTTGTTGTTGAACAATGTTGGCCAGTTAAAAAAGCAAGACTCAGTGGCTTTAGAAGGAAGAGCACTAAGAAGATAATGTTTGGTGACAAAGATATGGAGCAAACTGAAACTATTACTGCTGAACATGAGCTAAGTGTTCCTATTTTGGACGGTGTGATGCATACTGAATCTGTTTTGCAGGCGCTAGGGCAATCTGAAACTGTTGCAGATGAAGCAACTATTGTGCTGCCAAGTGTTGACAGCTGTGTTGCCATGTTAGTAGGTTGTGCTACCAAGTGTTGAGTTGCAAACTGAAGTAGTTGAACAATGTGTGCCATCTACTCAATCTGCAGAAGTGCAAACTGAAGAAGTGGGACATGGTCAGGTGCAAAAGTTGAGGGGGCCTAGTGGAGTTGGCAAGAAAACAAAGGGGCCAAAAAGCAAGAGCATCAACAACAACAAACTATGCGCCGTGGAACCAAACGGTGGAAAAAAGGAGAAGAAATCGAGTGGTAGAAGAAGCAAAAGAAATAGAGTCGAAATCATTCAAATTTGATGTGAAAACTTAAGCTTGTTGTCATTTGATGTGAAAACTTATGTTCTTTCATGTGAAAACTTATGTGCTATGATGTTGATTTGACTTGAAATAAAATTCAAATTTGAACCGACATTCAAATTTGAACCTATCTCCAATGTTTTTGGAGTTCATTTGTTTGTTCTGTGATTTTGCATTGTTTTATGTACTACTATGCACTTTAGTTCATAAATCCAACCCTTTTTGTGAAGTCCAACTCATAGTCACTGAAAATGTTGTCCAAACAGGCTCCAAAGCAAGGGAAAACGGCCCCATTTCTAAGCAAATTTTTTTTCGACCTTCTCAAAATCACCCAAAAAGATTTTCTTAGCTTATATTATACCTATATAGGATCAATACGAAGTCTCACCTTTTTCTGAATAAGTATTCATATTATTAATTTATTTTGAAAAAACACCCTTTAATACAAAGTCAGCAATAAAACAAGTTAAAAAATTTTAAATGCAAAAATAACTTCAGATCCTCCTTAGTCACTCCAAAATGAAGCTAAGGTGAGGTTTTTGATTTTTTTTGCATTTTCAAAACCTCAAACCCTCTTCTCACTCCTTTGAACTCTATGCAACCTCAGTCGAGATAGTTCAATTTGTGAAGGTTTTTTCATGCAAAGATCATTAGATCAAGTTTATCATTTTATATCATAACTATGTAACATAACAAGACTATATGCGCAGGTTTTTCATTTTTTAGATTTTTTTGAATTAGTTATACACATTTGAATGTTCGGTCAAACCTTTCAAAACCCCGTTGACTGCCTCAAAAACCCATGTAACCCTAGCGCCAAACGTTCACCGTCGATCTAACCCTAACGCCAAACTGCAGCCGTTGGATAGGCCTTCTAGAAGGATTCCGCGGGGGCGATCCGTGGGAGCCCTGATTCTCCAATCTGATTGGCCACCGTTTTTTCTCTGACGAACAGATAACGTTGAGCGGGGGAGCATCTCAGTGACCGTTGGGCCGAGCGGATCGGGCCCAGCAGAGGCTAGCGTGCGGACGCGTCGGTGGTGCAGCTCCTTTTTCAGTGTCACACGCGGATGAACGGCCCTGTTTCCCACGCGGCGTCACCGCCGATGCAAGTCCACGAAACGATGCATCTCGCCTGCGCCGCCCGTGCCTCTTTGGATGCTCTGCCCACCGTTTTTGAATTAATGCCCGCGGTTCCTTATGCCAGTACGAACGGAGAAGAGAAAATGATCGAAGGCACCATGTACATTGACTAGGGCTGCAATGCGGCTATAAAAGGGCACCATTTCCTCATCCCTCTCACACTCATCTCTCAAGCCTCCTCCGCTTCTTCTTTTCGAGCCAAATCCACCACTCGAGCCACCATGCAGTTCCACGGCCCTACCTACCGTCGCCCTCGCACCGTGCCGGAGAAGGAGTACCCGGCCGGAGTCATCGTCGAGAATAGCCTGAGGGTGTGGGCCATCTCAAGGTGGAGGGGCCCTAGAGAGTTGGCTCGCTTCTTCCTCCAAGCCGGCTACAGCCACCTCCCTCCGGGAACTCTGCCCATGTTCCACCTCCACGAGCAGTACGATGGCAACGCCAACGGCTTCGTCATCGGCCTCTACGTCACCTTCACCAACCCCTACGACGCTCACCCCCTCCTCGGCCAGGTGTTCTGGTGTGGATGCGAGTTTATCGCGTTCACGACCTACAACATCTTCACCAACTTCCACCACATCTTCCCCCACCCCAACGGCATGCACACCCTCCCCTACCAGATGCCGAAGAACGACGAGTGAGGGGTGCCGGCTAAGGAGGGGCCAAGGAGTTGTTCGAGTGCGAGTCTTCTATCTATCTAGCTTGTGTTTGTGTTGGTTGGGGCGTGTGTGCCCGTGTCTTCTATCTATCTAGCTTTAATTATTTTCCTTTCATGTTTTATGAACTATATGTTGTAAGGGGATGCCCCTCTATATGTTCTATCTATCTATGCTACTAGGGTACCCGATGCCCCTCTATCGTGTTATCTATTAATGTTTTTTCGGGCCTAAAGTTTCTCCATTGCATTTTATTTATGTGGCCATGTGAACTAAAAAATGCACTAAAACATGATCCAATCATATAAGTTGTTGTTAGCACGTGTCTAGTTAATTATCTTCCTTTTATGTTTTATGCACTATATGTTGTAAGGGGATGCCCCTCTATGTTGTAAGGAGATGCTACTAGGGGCACACTAGATGTCTTCTTTTTTTGAGAGGGGCACAACCTTTTTCGGTTGAAACACACGAGTAAAAACTTTGAAAACACCATAGCACAAATCAAAAAAATTAAAAATGATGCTTGGTTGAAATAAACTAGAACCAAACAATTGAAATTTTTTTGGTTCACAAAGATAGCAAGTTAGACTGCTAACTAGAACCAACCTTTTGTTTTAGCCGAAACAACACGGGACCCTACCATCGGACACGATAGCTTGTGCATAAAAATAGCTTAAATAATTATCAAATGAGTTATCTCAAAAAAATGACTGCAGGAAGCTTAAAATCTCTGAAATAACCTAAGCCGAAAAGATATATCGATGTCAATGACCGTGTGCACTTTTTTGCACTAGCTACACTTCTTTTATCAATGGGCCTGGATATGTTCTATTCGGCCCTGCCTAACTTCTATATGGGCCTAGCCTTTTCGGGCAACTGTCGACAAACCTTTTTTTTCCTTTTCTTCCTCTACCACTGAAACTGAAACTGATGACGAACTGAAGAACCGAAAAAATGGGGCCGAAACAGAGTGGAGAAGACATGCCGAATTCGTACAGCGCAACACTTTTATTCAAACATCGATATACAAATGATGCCCATTCTATTCACTTATTACTAATTATCATCACATAAACAAATGCGAGAGCAATTACACAAACATAAAAATGTCTGGCCATCAGCCCCATGAAATTGCCCTGCTTCTGCAATTCGATGAGTTTCTTCATCTGCTTGTTCAACTTCTTCAGCTCTGCCGTCACTCGTGCATCCCCCACAGTAGCACCAATGGAATGGGCGCCCCCAATGGAATTGCCAGATCCAGGGGCCCCAGATCCAGACGGGCCCGATCCAAACTTGCCCGACTTCTCCGCCTCCAACGGTAAATCGAGCTCCCCTGATGCACCCTCTAGTTGAATCCGCTATATGTACTCATCTAGCCACTCAAAATGGGTGCATTGCTTCAATTTTTGAAATCGGAAAGATGAACCCTAAATCCCAAATCCGATGAAAAATATGAAATTGGGAGACAAAAACCAAAATTGGCATATTGAGAAGTAAAATCTCACATTTTCCTGTTCTGGTTTGCTCTCGCATTTCACGAATTCCCGGCCAAGGTTGCCATTCTTGTCGGTCGTTGTGACTAGCCGCTTCAGGGGTGCGGTACGTGGGCATGCAGGGCACCTTGTCATGGTAACTGCGCCATAGCGCGGCCATGAGCGGCGGGAGGCTGAAGCGGAGCTCGACATTGCTAGGTCGCGGCCCGGAACGGCGTTGTTGCGCGTTGTCGTCGGAGAAGAAGAACAACAACGGTCGGGGAGGGTGGGGGGAGGATGGGCTCGGGTGCTGCACGGCTCGGGGCACGGCTCGGTGTCCTCTTGTACCAATGCTGAGCTGGATAAGTTAGTGGGTCCCATGCTGTGGGTCCCGCTCACCTGACCAATGCTGAGCTGGAATAGTTAGCGGGTCCCACGTTATAGGTCCCGCTCACCTGATTCGAGTTCTAAACATGTGTCATTGGATTAGGCAGCAGTGTCGCACGGCAGCTATTTTTTCCAACGAAGATGTCGCATCAGAGACAATTCACACCAACGACGTCGCATGGTACCTATTTGCCCCACTTTCTCGAGCTGCACCTTCGCATCGCGCAGGGACAAAGAGGCAAGCAACCTGGCCGCCTCCTGGTGTCTCCGGCGTTCGACAGCCGCCGTAGAACCAGTTCCAGGCGCTGGCACCGCCGAGGCAGCAATACCAGGAGCAGCAACAGCAGATGCAGTACGTGGCTGCGCCGGCGCATGCACAGCAACTGCGGGCGCCGCCAGCGCAGGCGCACCCACTCCAGAAGCAGAGGCCACGGCCGCACGCTACGCCAGCGGCCGCAGCATACGCGGCCGCCAGATCGCCGCCTCCGCAGGTGACTACCAGCTCCAAGCCGCCACTTCACCCAACCCAGTGAACCCGGCGGTAGGCAACGCGCCCTCCATCGTTTGCCGCGTCTGCGGCGTGCGGTGCATGACGGCGTTCAACCTCAGGCAGCACGAGGAGGGGAGGAAGCACCGGAACAAGGTGGCCAACGCCGCCGGTGAGGTAAACGTGCGGTGCGAGATGTGCGACGTGGTCCTCTCAGGCAAGCTCAACGTCCAGGAGCACTACGCCGGCAAGCACCACCTCCATCGGGTCTTCGCCTCCGGTGCCAGTGGCACCGCCGGTGAGATAAACGTGCGGTGCGAGATGTGCGACGTGGTCCTTCCAGGCAAGCTCAACGTCCAGGAGCACTACGCCGGCAAGCACCACCTCCATCGGGTCTTTGCCTCCGGTGCCAGTGGCACCGCCGGTGAGATAAATGTGCGGTGCGAGATGTGCGACGTGCTCATCTCAGGTGAGCTCAACGTCCAGGAGCACTACGCCGGCAAGAACCATCTCCGTCGGGTCTTCCTCTCCGGTGCCAGTGGCACCTCCGGCGACCCAGCGGTCCCAACCTGACATGGCCATTCTGCTAGTACAGTACCAGCCAACAACTTTCCTTTCGACTTGATTACCCAGTCGTTTTTTAACATTAAACTCTCCTGTTCGAGCACCAGCTCCAGTAAGTCTGCATATATTACTGCATCCACAGTGTCAGTCTGACTGCTAAATTCATCATTTGAATACTGTAACGGATTATATTTGTACCTTTTTATTGTGTGCGACTATGTTTTATTTGGATTTGCCTTGTTGATTTTCCTTAGATGTTTATTCATTTATTTTTTGAAAAGGGAAGTACCCGCCCTCTGCATGATACTATGCTCGTTCTCGTGCAATTCATTTTGTGGACGATGATAACATCACTTGAACTAGCCCCCCGCTTCAGCATATAAGGGTGTGTTTGGTTCGGGAACGAAGTGGAATGGAATGTCATGGTTTCATTCCACTAGAATGGGTCGGTTCCGTCCTTACGTTTGATAGAAGGAATTCAGAGAAATGGAATGGTTACATTTGGGTGTTTGGTTTATGAGATGGAACTGAATGGATTTGTTCATCGCACTACTCAAATATTTACATCAAATACAAACAACACACATATACAGAGGTAAAATATCATGTAAATACAAGGAAATTCAGGAGGTAAAAAAATCAGACGAGGATCTCGCTAGGCGTAATGGGGAAGATGAGGAGGCGCCTCAGGCGCGTGTGGGCGGGGGTGTGTTGTGACCACTGGTGGAGAACGAACGCCGCCATAGGAGACATGCGACGATAGAGGCAGGCTATGGCGGTGGAAGCCATGGCTGGCGGCGCAACGGCAAGAGCCTTCAGGCGGCGCGGAAGGAAGGGTCGAAAGGTAAGGAGGAGAGAAAGGGAAAGAGAGGAAAGGAGCAACGGCGCAACGACATTGCTCACCGTCGTGTACGGTTCGGTCAGGGGAACCTCGGGAACAAGGGCAGCGGCGGGATTGGGAGGAGGGGCTAGCTCGGCGGGTGATTTGGGGGAGGGGCGAGGGCGAGGGAAGCGTTGGGTCAGGGTGAGACGAGGGACAGACCTCGCGCGCGAGCCGTTCTGCGTGGTACCGCCGATTCGGAGGAATCACTTGGTTCCGCATATCGGGGGTATATTCCCTCGCCAGGAACCATTCCGTTTCCTCTCGTTCGCAAACCAAATGCCGGAATCACTGCCAGGTACGGGACCGACCCGTGACGTTCTACTTGATTCCACGAACCGAACACACCCTAAAGCTCAATTCCTCGGCACAATCTCTTGGCCCAGAACTACGCGGTTTGGAAGGTTTGGAACCCTCCTACGTTTTTTTTGCTTGGCTTGCAATTCAAAACCGGATTTGGACTGCAAACTACTTTCAAAGGCGCGGATGGCCAAATTGCGGGCTATGTCCTCTATTTAAGCAAATCGAGGAATTGGTGGACCACCACTTTTTCAAGTGTCGGTTCACCATGAGGCTTTGGGGCATGATCAAGGATTGGCTCAACCTCGACGGCATTGACACTTCTCGTTGGATTGATGAGGGTACCATCAAGGGTTGGTGGATCAATATGTCCGAGAAGAATACGGCAAACTGGAAGGTGTTGGCGTCCCTCACCATGCTTACTTGTTGGACAATTTGGTGTGAGCGAAATACTAGGGTGTTGCGGCACAAATCCATGCCCCCAACCATCATTCTTTCCAACAAAAAAAGGAGGGTGCTACCGCCGTTGCAAAGCACTTGGTGTGAGCAAAATACTAGGGTGCTACCGCCGTTGCAAAGCACTTGGTGTGAGCGAAATACTAGGGTGCTACCGCCGTTGCAAAGCACTTGGGAAACATCATGCCGCGAGAGTAAATGCTTTGTAATTTTATTTCTTTTTTGTAAAAGCAACTCTAAACTCCTTAATTAATGGACGAGGCAAATCTTTCGCCTCCGATTAAAAATATATATTATTAAACGTGAATCAAGTTGAAGTCACCGATATGGGACACTAATACAAATAAAAAGAAAACACGACCGCAATCGATCAGACCCGAGATTACATAGCTCATCGGTATAATCTACGAATGACTCGTTGGCCAAAGTGACTCGTCGGCCAAAGTGGTTAAACAAACTCTGCGCTTGCCATCCACATCAGGGTGCACCAAGAGGCCATAAGCATCCGTGTGTCCACATGCTACAGTAATTACACATGCGGATTGAAGCCGTAGCCTTGTAGATAACCTACAAGAAATTAGGAGTAGATGATCTGTTAAAAATGGAGTCATTCCAACATTCCATATTGCCCATAGAAATGGCACAAAATCCCACACCGATTTCGTCCTACAACTTATGATGAATAACACCAACCAGTTTCCAAACAAATTGGGAATAATCCTTCGCGATGCTAAATTGCAATTAACACGAATCGCGCGCCAGGTCAAGGCAGTAAATGGACATGGGCGAAATAAATGATGAAACACTCCTCCTAATCAAAAAATCACATTTTTTTTTCTATCATGGATGTTACAGTTAGCAACATTATCTTTGGTAAGAATTAGATCCGTCTACAAAAACCACATGGAACTTCATAAAATAGGACCAGAATCCATAAAATCCACGTACATAGACTTCACGATGAAATTGTGCACTTTGCTTCACTCACTAATTGCCATGATCTAATACATATCTCAATGAGGTTGCATAATTCATATGTGCCTTCATAAGTATTAGGAAACATCGACAAATGATTAATGGGAAAATGGTGGTGCATTTCTGCACACCCCGAATATCTTCAGTGCCACGGACCTCATCTCTACGAGTCAGAGCACTTGATAAACCCTCAACACATATATGAAATAAATATGGTGGTGAGAGGTCACCCGCCGGAGATCAAAAGATTTTCGGTGAACCCCATATCTATTTCCACTCTCTCTAAAAGAAGCATCATTCCACATGATCGCATGCTTTATGCATGTCAAGTTTCACTGCATAGTACCATGCCTTCCCTCTCTTCTTATTATTAGTTGTGTGTAAACTCTTGTACACAAATAGAATATCATATCTAACCAGGCTACCAGGAATAGAAGCACTTCACGGATGGGAGACAACATCATCATCAAGGAAATATTTGAGATAATGATTTATCAATTTTTTAGCACACATTGCATAAAGTATTACGTAAGTTTATTATCTTCTACACCTTCACCTTTTGTGCACTTTGAATTAACCTTCGGAATAAGGACAAGAATCATGTCATTCCATCCTTTTTGGGTATAAGCACAAACAAAAAATAAGTAAACTGAGAGCTTTTCTTAAAGAGAGAAAGTAAATGGAGAGTCGAGATTGCTTCACTCACAGTTGTCAATTAGTGAGTGAAGCGAAATGTTGGTGTGAAAACCCAAGTATGTTCAAACTAATCATTCTGACAGAAGCTAGTCTTTGACGTATATCTTGGTCTCCCAGCTATGGCTGGTATTGATAGAAGTAACAACATTGTCCATCTATTGGAAAGAGTTATTAATCGACTAAGAGGATGGAAAGAAAATTGTTATCTACGGTGGCAAAGGAGATTTCGTTGATGGCTATCATCCAAGTCATCCGAGCCTTTTCCATGTCTATTTTAAGTTACGAAAGAAGGTATGCAAATGTATCATAGAAGCCAAGGCAGGTATTTGGTGGGAAGATACAGATGAACATAAATGGATGCATTGATTCGCCTCGTGGAAAATGGGTATCCCAATGAAGAATGAGATTATAGGATAGGGCTTTGTATGCTTTTAACCTACCAACAATGCCGACAAAACAAAGCTAAAGATTGATTACTTGACGTGGAAATTTTTGTGCAAAGGTATGTCATGCAAAATATTTTCCAAATAGAGATCTCTTGAAAAGTGGACTTAAGAAGGGTTCATCTTATTCTTGGCAGAGATTAGTTGTTGGTTTACAAAATTTCAAATGGGCCATATTTAGAGAGTTGGGTCAGGTACAATAATCGGTATATGGGATGCTCACCGGGTCATAAATAGTCCGACCATGAAGATACGAACTAGGAAGGTGCATGTTCTTTTGAACAAAATGGATGAGCTCATTGACCCATTTTTGGCACAATGGGATGAAGCTTTAATTATTAGTAGTTTCTTGTTTTTTACCATAAAAGAATTTTGAGAATCCCCCTAAATGATCATATGACATAGGATTTGTTTGCATGGCACAAAACAAAGCCCCTTTCCACTTTTGCTCGATATATTACACTGAATGTGATCATCAAATCTTCTTGAGGTTAAAGAGTGATGATGAGATATGGGTCTTCCAGGTGAAATTCTGCATGGACATATAATATGGACATCTCGTATTCCCAGCAAAGAAAATGATACGGGGAAGCCCTAGGGGTGCTCCGATCTTCACGATTGGAGCTGGATCCGAGGTGAAACACTATGTATATGGAGAATAAAGGCGGTAGGACTCAAGGGGAACACTCAAAAGGAAAAGATTCACCACCAAGCTTGATCAAATGTTAAGTAAATTGCGAAATGTTGAGGCTCAAAGGCAAATACAAACTGTTAGAAGGGAATAGAGAGGGATTGGTGGAATCAATGGATGTATTATTGAGCCTCGAGGGCGAGTATATATTGAGTACAAGACTTAGAGGGCAAGAAGTCCCTCCTGGAGATAAGATAGGAGACGGATTACAAATCCTAGACTACCAAATACATGTAACCCAAATATATCTCTAACACAAACTAATGGGATCTTATTCAGTTGGGCCTTTATAACCTATAATTTCTGATTTTTTTGGTCCTAGTTGGAGAAGATTCTACTTGTGATTGTTCATCCTTTCTCGGCCACCCACGCTCTCTCTGGATACTCGTTAGAGTTATTATGTCTCCTTTGTCGGCCTCCCACTCCCTCTCTTTGGTGTCAAGAAATCACCTGTGGGGATTTGCATAGGCATTGTGTCACCTCCATTCTGAAAAGAAGCTTCTGACCGACAAGCATTTTGTCTCTTCCTTGGTCTTCCACGCCCTCTCTGGGTCAATGGGCAGGAAGCATCTCCTCCACAGGCAGACAACACAACCTTACAAGGTCGGCCGCGCCCCCTCTTTCGTGGGCGTCCATGACCACGCTTTTCTCCTAGCATAGGGGTGTAGTCAACATCATCATCATCATCACCACTGCAGACATCCTCATCATCATCACTTCTAATCTGTGATCCCTCAGATGGGTCCAAATTGAGATCCAACAATTTCTTGGGCTTGGTCGCTGACGCTGACGCGTGGAATCGAGATGTGTCCTTGCAAGGGCGACTAGGGCCACGCTTGATGGTCCTTGACGTTGCTTCTGGTTCCTTTCTCGGCCTCCCACGCCCTCTCTTTGTCATCGAGGAATCAAGTGTGGACACAGGCAGGGCCGCACTTGATACTCGTCCACGACCGTGCTTCCTTCGCAGCATGTATGCTGCACGCGCAGGAGTGTATTCATCATCGTCCTCATCACAAGTGTAGTCATCGTCATCGTCATCACTGGAGGAGTTGTCATCATTGTTGCTCGCATGTAAGCCTCTAGATGGATCCAAATCGAGATCCCACAAATTCTTGGTCGCCGACACGGTGAGGGAGTCCTTGCGGGGCCGGGCCAGGGCTGGCAAGATGTAGGTGGATGCAAAGCTGCGGACGAAGCCCTCGGAGACGACGCCCTCAGAGATGACGCCCTCGGAGACGAGGCGGCGGAGGTGGGCGGATAGGAGCGCGTCATGGGCAGCAGGGAGGTCGGTGAAGCGACCGAGGATGAATCCGGCGATGGCGTCACGACTGGACGTGCCTCCTAGCTCGGTGAGCGCTTCTGTAATCATCTGCGTTGGAGATTAGATTCAGCCATCCATGAGTGGGAAGCGAGATGGAGGTGGGGAGAGAAGGACTTACTTACCTTGGTGTAGGTCGGGTGCGGGCTATCAGCGGCGGCGGCGGCCGGAGGCGGCGACGAAGGAGAGGCAACCACCATACCTCCTTCCTTCATTGGTTTTGGGTGGGGTGGGGATTATTGGATCCGGACGGCGGCGAAGCTTGCTTGCCTTCGACTGCTTCCTATTTATTTACTAGGGATAGGGTTAGGGAGGCGTTACTGGGCCGTATGGATGGGCCATGTTTCACTTGCCCACCAACAAGACTTCTCTTCTTACCTATCCATTTACTTTCTCTCTCTATCTTCTAAGAATACTTTGTGTGTCTAAAAAAACAAAACCTCTCCATCTACCTTCACTGCGAATAATGAAAGATATGAATGAATCCCTTTACACAATTGTAGATGTCAAAATAATAATTATGTCAATTGTGGATATGAAAGCTACATGTGTGAATGGCTTGCATGCTATTTTCTTTAACAAGTGTTGGCATGTCCTCGCTCAGTGATATATTGCTTGTTTGGATAGTAAAAAATAAAGCTAACCAATAATTCTTGTGCTTATACCCAAGGTTAATTGAGTATTCAAAAAGTGACAGTGTATACGTAACGTTTATGCGACGTGACCTAAAAATAGATATATTATCATGCAAAGACCTTTTCTTCTTAGCAGAATGGTTACATATAACATTCTATTTACGTATGAGAGTTCAGGCACAATTAAAAATAAGAAGAAATACAAGTCATGGTACCGTGCTATGAAACTTGACATGCATATAGCATCTGATCATGTGGAATGATGCTTCTTTTAGAGAGAATGGAGATAGAGTTGGGGTTCTTCAACCAGAGTTTGTTGATCTCCTTATGACATGTGTAACATCTATGAAATATATGGTGAGATTTAATGGTTAAGAAATGGATGGCTTCCTTCCATATATGCGGCTCCAGCGGGGTGACCACTCACCAACTTATTTATTTCATATATGTGCTTAGGGTTAATCAACTGCTCTGACTTGTAGAGAGTAGGTTTGTGGCACTAATGGTGTTAGGGGTGTGTAGAAATGCACCATCATTTTCCCATTTATCGTTTGTCGATGATTTCCAAATACTTATGAAGGAACATATGAATTATGCAACCTCATTGAGATAGGCACTAGGTCGTTATTGTGCAAGTTCAAGGCAAATAGTGAGTGAAACGAAGTGCATTATTTATTTTAGTCCAAATGTAAATGTTGGTGTGAAAACCCAAGTATGTTTAAACTATAATTATGATAGAAAGGTAGTCTCTAACATATATCTTGGTCTCCCAGCTATGGTTGGTGTTGATAGAAGTAACAACTTTGTCCATCTACTGGAAAGAAATATTAAGCACCTAAAAGGATGGAAGGAAAATAGTTATCTATGGGGGCAAAGGAGATTTCGTTGAAGGCTATCGTGCAATTCATTCAATATTTTGCCATGTATATTTTTGAGCTACCAAAGAAGGTATGCAATGATATCATAGATACAATGGCAGGTCTTTGGTGGGGAGATACAGATTAACAGAAATGGATGCATTGATTCGCTAGGTGGAAAATGGGTATCCGATACGTCTCCAATGTATCTATAATTTTTTATTGTTCCATGCTATTATAGTGTCAATCTGGGATGTTTTATATGTAATTATATGCAACTATATATCATTTTTTGATACTAACCTATTAACTACTGCCAAGTGCCAGTTACTGTTTTTTTCTTGTTTTTTGGTTTTCCAGGAATTCAGTACTAAACAAAGTCCAAATGCCACAAAACTTTTTGACGATTTTTTTCTGGACATAAGAGACACTAGAAGCTTCGGGAGGAGACCAGAAGGCGAAGGAGTGGGCCACGAGCCACTTGGGCGCGCCCAGGGGGTAAAACATTGTCCACAATGGTAACACCAATAGTTGTGGCAAATTTGGGCATGTTATCATGGATTTTGTCATGTATGTGGACATTTCCATGTGCATATGCCTTGAAATACACACAAGTCCATTCTAGATAGGCCATTTTGTGAAGATTTTTTAGATTTGTTGTATTGAAAGTTTAGTAATTTTTCCACAAACTACTGCACATAAGATGGCTTAGTGCAAAGGCATCTCAATATTTTAGTCTTTTTTCATTTTCTTTGTTTTTCAATTTGGCGTCAAACTTGCAGTGTTGACCATTCATACAAAATGGTTTGAAATTCCTGCTTTCCTTGTCCCAAGTTCATCCACCAGCAATATTGTAGCATAAAATGATATATGGAGTTTTTTCAGGACCAATCTACATAACACTTATAGTGCAAATTTGGTCCTTTTCTAATAATTCACTAAAACTCAACTAAATGCATGGAATATAGCAATATTGCTCCGAAATTGCTGAAACCAGGTGAGTGGCCAGCAAATGTGGCCTTATTTTGATGAATAATGAAAGGGAGCAAATTTCAAAATTATTTGAGGCACTTCCTTCACAAAGAAAAGTCATTCCTAGGGCTTGGAAAATGGAAATTTTATTTTTTATTACAAAAAAATTGTAAGTTCCTATGAAACATTATTCACAATGGTAATACCAATAGTTGTGCCAAATTTGGGCATGTTATCATGGAGTTCGCCATATATGTGGCCATTTCCATGTGCATATGCCTTAAAATCCACACAAGTCCATTCTAGATAGGCCATTTTCTGAAGGGTTTTTCTCACACTTGTTTTATTGCAAGTTTAGTATTTTCCCATAAACTAGTGCACATAAGATGGTTCAGTGCAAAGGCAGTTGAAAATTTTAGCCTTTTTTCATTTTCTTTATTTTTTTAAATTGGGGTCAAACTTGCAGCGTTGACCATTCATAGAAAATGGTTTGGAATTCCTGCTTGCCTTGTCACAATTTCATCCACCACCAATATTGTAGCATAAAATAAATTTTGGAACTTTTTAGGACCAATCTACATCACACTTGTAGTGCAAATCTAGTCATTTTCTGATAATTCACTAAAACTGAACTAAATGCATGGAATATAGCAATATTACTCTGAAATTGCTGAAACCTGGCCAGTGGCATTCAAATGTGGCCTTCTTTTGATGAATAATGAAGTGGACCAGATTTCAAAATTATTTGAGGCACTTCCTTCACAAAGAAAAGTCATTTCTAGGGCTTGGAAAATGGATTTTTTTTATTACAAAATAATTGCAAGTTCCTATGAAACATTGTCCACAATGGTAACACCAATAGTTGTGAGAAATTAGGGCATTTAATCATGGAGTTTGCCATGTATGTGGCCATTTCCATGTGCATATGCCTTGCAATCCACACAAGTCCATTCTAGATAGGCCATTTTGTGAAGGGTTTTTTCCAGACTTGTTGTACTACAACTTTAGTATTTTTCCGACGAGCTAGTGCACATAAGATGGTTCAGTGCAAAGGCATTTGAAAAAATTTAGCCTTTTTCATTTTTTTAAATTGGGTCAAACTTGAAGTGTTGACCATTCATACAAAATGGTTCGGAATTCCTGCTTGCCTTGTCCCAAGTTCATCCACCACCAATATTGTAGCATAAATTGATTTTTGGAAATTTTTAGGACCAATCTACGTCACACTTGTAGTGCAAATTTGGTCCTTTACAAATAATTCACTACAACTCAACTAAATGCATGGAATATAGCAATATTACTCTGAAATTGTTGAAACCTGGTCAGTGGCCATCCAATGTGGCCTTCTATTGATGAAAAATGAAATGGAAAAAATTCAAAATTATTTGAGTCACTTCCTTCACAAAGTAAAGTCATTTCTCGGGCTTGGAAAATGGTAAAATATTTTTATTACAAAATAATTGCAAATTCGTATGAAAAATTCTCCACAATGGTAACACCAATAGTTGTGCCAAATTTGCGCATGTTATCATGGAGTTTGCCATGTGTGTGGCCATTTCCATGTGCATATGCCTTGAAATCCACACAAGTCCATTCTAGATAGGCCATTTTGTGAAGGTTTTTTTCCAGACTTGTTGTATTGCAAGTTTAATATTTTTGTCAAGTTCATCCACCTGAAGGAAATATGCCCTAGAGGCAATAATAAAGTTGTTATTTATATTTCCTTATATCATGATAAATGTTTATTATTCATGCTAGAATTGTATTAACTAGAAACTTAGTACATGTATGAATACATAGACAAACAGAGTGTCACTAGTATGCCTCTACTTGACTAGCTAATTGAATCAAAGACGGTAGCCATAGGCATGAGTTGTCATTTGATTAACGGGATCACATCATTAGAGAATGATGTGATTGAATTGACCCATTCCGTTAGCTTAGCACTTGATGGTTTAAGATATTGCTATTGCTTTCTTCATGACTTATACATGTTCCTATGACTATGAGATTATGCAACTCCCGAATACCTAAGGAACACTTTGTGTGCTACCAAACGTCACAATGTAATGGGTGATTATAAAGGTGCTCTACAGGTGTCTCCGATGGTACTTGTTGAGTTGGCATAGATCAAGATTAGGATTTGTCACTACGATTGTCGGAGAGGTATCTCTGGGCCCTCTTGGTAATGCACATCACCATAGGCCTTGCAAGCAATGTGACTAATGAGTTAGTTGCGGGATGATGCATTACGGAACGAGTATGGAGATTTGACGGTAACGAGATTGAACTAGGTATTGAGATACCGACGATCGAATCTCGGGCAAGTAACATACTGATGACAAAGGGAACAACGTATGTTGTTATGCAGTTTGACCGATAAAGATATTCGTAGAATATGTAGGAGCCAATATGAGCATCCAGGTTCCGCTATTGGTTATTGACCGGAGACGTGTCTCGGTCATGTCTACATAGTTCTCGAACTCGTAGGGTCCGCAGGCTTAACGTTCTGTGACGATTTGTATTATGAGTTATGTGATTTGATGACCGAAGTTTGTTTGGAGTCCCGGATGAGATCAGGGACATGACGAGGAGTCTCAAAATGATCGAGACGTAAAGATTGATATATTGGAAGGCTATATTCGGACATCGGAAAGGTTCCGAGTGATTTGGGTATTTTCCGGAGTATCGGAGAGTTACGGGAATTCGTATTGGGTCTTAATGGGCCATACGGGAAAGGAGAGAAAGGCCGCGCCCCTTTCCCATGGACTGGTCCGAATTGGACTAGGGAAAGGGGGCGCCCCCTTCCTTCCTTCTCCTTCTCCCTTCCCTTTTTCCTATTCCATGTGGGAGGTGGAATCCTACTAGGACTAGGGAGTCCTAGTATGACTCCACACTTTGGGCGCGCCCTATGAGGGCCGGCCTCCTCCTCCTCCCTCCATCCTTTATATACGTGGCCAGGGGCACCCCATAGACACACAAGTTGATCAGTTGATCTTTTAGCCGTGTGCGGTGCCCCCCTCGACCATAATCCACCTTGGTCATATCGTAGTGGTGCTTAGGCGAAGCCCTGCGTCGGTAACATCATCATCACCGTCATCACGTCGTCGTGCTGACGGAACTCTCCCTCGAAGCTCTGCTGTATCGTGAGTTCGTGGGACGTCACCGAGCTGAACGTGTGCTGAACTGGGAGGTGCCGTGTGTTCGGTACTTGGATCGGTCGGATCGTGAAGACGTACGACTACATCAGCCCCGTTGTCATAACGCTTCCTCTTTCGGTCTACGAGGGTACATGGACAATACTCTCCCCTCTCGTTGCTATGCATCACCATGATCTTGCGTGTGCGTAGGATTTTTTTTTGAAATTACTACGTCCCCCAACACCACCACCAATATTGTAGCATAAAATGATTTTTGGAAATTTTCAGGACCAATCTACATCACGTTGTTACTTTGCTTATCCCAAGTTCATTCACCAAACCAATATTCAGGACTAAACTAATTTGGTTGACTCAAGTGCATCCGCCACACCAAATGGTTTGAACAAACTATATATTAACACCCCGATTGATGGTATACTATATATGGTGACTAAACGGTTGGCTTATCCTTCGCTTTGTTTAGTACATAAAACGGTGAGGGCAGTTTCAAAAGTCACGTACACATACTTGGTCGGTTGGCTCTTGTGCCTCCCTTTGAGCGTGTGGTCTCGGGTTCGAGTACTCTTCCTGGTTTAATAAGCGACCTATTTTTTCGGTTGGCGCCGCCTGACAAAGGTGTCCCACAAGCCAGTAACTGCACCCAGCACCTATGATCGTGAACCCACTTACAAAGGTGTCTCACGCGTTAGTAACTGCGACCACCACCTATGACCACGTAGCCGATGAAAGAGTTGTCCCACGCGCCAATAACTGCGACCACCACCTACGGCCGCCCAGCCGCTGGCAGAGGTGTCCCACAAATCAGAATATGCACCCACCATCTACGACCGTGCAGCCACTGGCAGAGGTGTCCCACAAATTAGAATATGCGCTCACCATCTACGACCATGCAGCCGCTGACAGAGGTGTTCCACAAGTCAGTATATGCGCGCACCATCTACGAGCGGGCAGCCGCTGACAAGGGTATCCCACGCGTCAGTAACCGCGCCCAGTAACGTTCAAACACTTTGACCTGACGGCAAATCCTCATTTGGGCTTTTGCGAGGATGGGCCGCGCGGTGGAAGGGAAAAGTGAGGAATGCCATAGAGCGTGGGCAAAACTAAGGAGAACTAAGCGATGGCGGGCACAGAAATAGAAATCCCTATATTTAATGGTGGCATTTGGATGTCTTTGAATCAAATCTAGTCACTGGTTTTAAGAACCATCAGAAATGATGCTTAATCTTCGAGGAGCATATGCTGGTTCAGATAGACCAATTCTGTATGCACCTTCAACACCTGCTGGGAAAACCAACAAAACAAGCGTTGGTATGACAGAGAGTGGAGCCGTTGGAGAAGCCCATCCAACTGGACAAGCATGGGCGCATGGCGGCAGAGGCATCTTGAGCCCAACTTCCACCTTGGACTTCATATGATCGCCGATCTCTTTGACGCCACAGCAAAGCTTGTTTACTGTTGTTTCCCAAGTCGTCTGTTAAAAATAACCTCTTGTATACCTAGGTGTCGCAATTATCTATCACCCTTATATTTCTTTACAGAGGGAGTAGCTTTCAAAGAGTGTTTTGAATGTAATAAGTCTAGGTTATGAACTAGTTTGGCCTAGCTGGTGGGCTTCAGTTGTATGGAGCCAGGGAGTGCTCTCCCTATTGACTTAAAAAAACTGAGTTGGACCTTTACAAAAAAACTCTATTTGCCACGCTGTCACCTCGGAGGCGGTCAACAAGTCAAAGTATATGCCACGTCGGTGGAAATACAATGTGCAAACATGTCGAGTGTCCCTCATTGTACATTGAGGAGAGTTTAGTCACCGTAAATCTGGTGCTTGCAAAAAAGTGATCAGAAATGGAGTATTCTTGAATATATTACCAGAGTGAATTGTAAGGACAAGTCTAGTGATTGTCACTGAATTTTACTCGTGATATGAGTGCTATATCTCATCTTTTAGACTGCCCATAGTGGGAGTAACATAGATGATACCTAAAAAAGATATTGTGATAGCTAATTAATGAGGAGAGAGACAAATCAAATAACATAGCTATTTACTCACATTATGAGTAACATCACACATACCAAGACAAGATGAGTCTACAATCTAATAAATGAAGCGATGCATGACACCACACATATGTTACTACCCATTGTTGAGTATAATGTTTATTTAGAAAATATACGATAGTGTAGAATCTATTCTACCTTGACTTGTACTCCGATAAGCATGTACTCCTATATATATATGCCCTTGAGGCCCAAGCAATACATCAACTATTCCATCGATCCCTCTCTATCCCTTCTAACATGGTATCAGCCTAACCGATCCAAACCCTAGCCGTCGTCCGCCGCTTCCGCATCGCGCCGCCCCCGGGGTGGTAGGCCTCCATGACCGTCTACGGGGGCCGCTCCACCCGTACCTAGGGTTCGTCTATCGGTCATGTAGACTGGCTGTCCTAGAGAGTCTTTATCCCGAGCCCTTGCTTCGGGTTTTTCTCCCTCTCGCCGGTCATCTTCATCGGTGTTTTCTTTTTTGGTTTTCCGATCTAAGTGAAGGAAATATTCCCTAGAGGCAATAATAATTTTTTTATTTATATTTCCTTATATCATGATAAAAGTTTATTATTCATGCTAGAATTGTATTAACCGGAAACTTAGTACATGTGTGAATACATAGACAAACAGAGTGTCCCTAGTATGCCTCTACTTGACTAGCTCGTTGAATCAAAGATGGTTAAGTATCCTAGCCATAGACATGAGTTGTCATTTGATTAACGGGATCACATCATTAGAGAATGATGTGACTGACTTGACCCATTCTGTTAGCTTAGCACTTGATCGGTTAGTATGTTGCTATTGCTTTCTTCATGACTTATACATGTTCCTATGACTATGAGATTATGCAACTCCCGAATAAAGGAGGAACACTTTGTGTGCTACCAAATGTCACAACGTAACTGGGTGATTATAAAGGTGCTCTAAAGGTGTCTCCGATGGTACTTGTTGAGTTGGCATAGATCGAGATTAGGATTTGTCACTCCGATTGTCGGAGAGGTATCTCTAGGCCCTCTCGGTAATGCACATCACTATAAGCCTTGCAAGCAATGTGACTAATGAGTTAGTTGCGGCATGATGCATTACGGAACGAGTGAAGAGACTTGCCGGTAACGAGATTGAACTAGGTATTGAGATACCGACGATCGAATCTCGGGAAAGTAACATACCGATGACAAAGGGAACAACGTATGTTGTTATGCGGTTTGACCGATAAAGATCTTTGTAGAATATGTGGGAACCAATATGAGCATCCAGGTTCCGCTATTAGTTATTGACCGGAGACGTGTCTCGGTCATGTCTACATAGTTCTCGAACTCATAGCGTCCGCATGCTTAGCGTTCAGTGACGATCGGTGTTATGAGTTTATGTGTTTTGATCTACCGAAGGTAGTTCGGAGTCCCGGATATGATCATGGACATGACGAGGAGTCTTGAAATGGTCGAGACGTAAAGATCGATATGTTGGAAGCCTATGTTTGGACGTCGAAATGGTTCTGAATGAGTTCGGGCATTTACCGGAGTACCGGGAGGTTACCGGAACCCCCCGCGGAGTATACGGGCCTTGTTGGGCCTTAGTGGAATAGAGGAGAGAAATGGAAAAGGTTGAGGGTGCGCCCCCTAGCCCAATCCGAATTGTGTGGGCCCCCTTCCTTCCCTCTCTCCTACCCTTCCTTCTCTCCTACTCCTACTACTTGGAAGGCGGGAATCCTACTCCCAGTGGGAGTAGGACTCCCCAGGGCGCGCCATAGTAGAAGGCCGGCCCTCCCCCTCCTCTACTCCTTTATATACAAGGGAAGGGGGTGATACGTCTCCAACGTATCTATAATTTATGAAGTATTCATGCTATTATATTATCAACCTTGGATGTTTTATATGCATTTATATGCTATTTTATATGGTTTTTGGGACTAACCTATTAACCTAGAGGCCAGTGCCAGTTTCTATTTTTTCCATCTTTTAGAATATCGCAGAAAAGGAAAACCAAATGGAGTCCAATTGACCTGAAACTTGACGGGGCTTATTTTTGGACCAGAAGAAGGCCACGGAGTCAAAGAGTTGGGCCAGAAGAGTCCCGGGCTGCCCACGAGGGTGGGGGCGCGCCCACCCCCTGGGCCCGCCTCCCTGCCTCGTGGACAGCCCGGAGACCCCCCCCCCCAACTTGTTCTTGACGCCAACACCTATCATATATACCCAAACTTCCAGAAAGAAACCTAGATCGGAAGTTCCGCCGCCGCAAGCCTCTATAGCCACGAGAAATCAATCCAGCCCCTCTCCGGAACCCTGCCGGAGGGGGCCATCATCACCAGAGGCCATGGAGGAGGATCCCGGAGGGTCCATCATCGTCATGAAGGCCAAGGACCAGAGGGAGAACCTCTCCCCATCTAGGGGGGAGGCCATGGAGGAGGAATCACAAGGGGGAGAACCTCTCCTCCTCCTCTCTCTCGGTGGCGCCGGAGTGCCATCGGGAGGGGAATCATCACCGCGGTGATCATCTTCATCAACATCACCATCATCATCACCATCCTCATCTCTTTTACACGGTCCAGTCTCCCGCACCCCGTTGTAATCCCTACTTGAACATGGTGCTTTATGCCACATATTATGATCCAATGATGTGTTGCCATCGTATGATGTTTTGAGTAGATATCCTTTGTCTTTTGGTTGATTGATGATCTAGATTGGTATGAGTTGTATGTTTTATTTTGGTGCTGTCCTATGGTGCCCTCCGTGTCGCGCAAGCGTGAGGGATTCCCGTTGTAGGGTGTTTCAATACGTTCATGATTCGCTTATAGTGGGTTGGTGAGTGACTGAAACACAAACCCGAGTAAGGGGGTTGTTGCGTATGGGAATAAAGAGGACTTGATGCTTTAATGCTATGGTTGGGTTTTACCTTACTGATCTTTACTAGTTTCGGATACTTGCTAGAGTTCCAATCATAAGTGCATATGATCCAAGTAGAGAAAGTATGTTAGCTTATGCCTCTCCCTCATATGAAATTGCAATGACGACTATCGGTCTTGTTAACAATTGCCTAGGACAATTCCGCACACCGATCCACCATTATTCCACACTCGCTATTTATAATACTTAGTAATATATTCTAACTTTATGATAACAACACCTACTTTTATATTTTAGCTCTCCGATATCATGCAAAGTTATCCTCTTCATACCCACAACGTAGTTTTATTTCTTGTTTCTAGTTGGAAGCAAATGTTCGGTGCACGTAGAGTCGTATCAGTGGAAGATAGGGCTTGAGAGAATATTGATCTTACTTTTAGCTCCTTGTGGGTTCGACACTCCATACTTATCACTTCCACCTTTGGAAATTGCTACGATGATTCCCTGCACTTGGGGATTATCAAGCTATTTTCTCGCGCCGTTGCCGGGGAGCAATAGCATGGGGTTGATATTCTCATGTGTGCTTGTTTGCTTTCTTCACTAAGTAGATTTTGTTTTTCCTTTTTGTTTCTGTCTAGTTGTGGGTGAAACATAAAAAAATTTAAAAGAATGAAAATACAAAAAAATATATTACTTGCCTCTTATGCCTAATATTTTTTTCAAAAAGAGAAGTGATTGGAAAGTTATGCATTGAAGAAGTGAGGGTTGACCTTGAGCACTTGTGTTCATGATCATGGAAACAATGTAGAATTTTTCATGGAATTTTCTATGTAAATAATTATCCCCTTGTGTATATCCATTGTATTATAAAAACAATGTGACAAGCATTGGTTTTAGGATGATTAGATTGCTTGTTTACTATGTGCAGAACAAAAACAGAAACTTTGTCTGTAGCGCGTGATTTTACATTTTTTACTGGAAGGTAAAATGGGTCTGAAACTTTTTTCACATTACTTCTGTACAAAATTTTCAAATTGTAAAATTTATTTCATATTTTTTGGAGTTACAGAAGTTTGATAAACTTCCAGATTACTACAGACTGTCCTGTTTAAGACAGATTCTATTTTTGATGCATTGCTTGCTTGTTTTGATGAAACTATCGATTTCTATCAGTGGATTAAGCCATGGAAAAGTTATTGGCAGTAGCTATAATGCAAAAACAAAATACGAATTGGTTTGCAACAGTACTTATAGTAGTGATTTGCTTTGTTATACTAACGGATCTCACAAGTTTTTGTTAAAGTTCTGTGTGGATGAAGTGTTCGAAGATCGAGGAGCTATCAACATGAGAAGCATAAAGAGAGGCAAGAGTTCAATCTTGGGGATGCTCAAGGCACCCCAAGTAAATATTTAATAGGATGCTCAAGCATCTAAGCTTGGGGATGCCCCGGTTGGCATCCCATCTTTCTTCTTCAACAATTATCGGTATACCTCGGTTTTTCTTTTGTTCACATGATTTGTGTCCTTTGTGTTTTTATTTTTCTTTAAGAACCATACTAGTATGAGATATCCTTCCATTGATTTATAGAATACTTCATGTGCTTCACTTATATCTTTTAAGTACGATCTTATAGAATTGCTCTTTGTGCTTCACTTAAATCTTTTTGAGTATGGTTTTATAGAATGCTTTGTGTGCTTCACTTATATATATTGAGCTTGGATATTGGTTAGTCCATATTAATTGTAGAATGCTCCATGAACTTCACTTATATCTTTTGGAGTATGAATAATACTATCATCTAAAGCGGGTTTGTAAGAGTGTCAACTTTAGTAACTAGTGATCCCGCTATTCTGAATGAGAAGAATTTTGCTTATGTGGAGAGTAGAAACATTTCTATGCTTGTAGATCACAAAAAAATGCTTTATGTGATGGTTATATTGTTGAATTCATTCATGATTCTACTGAAAATTATTATGATGGAGGAATATATGCTTGTAGGAGTTTAAATAATATCAAGTTTCCTCTCTATGTGCTTAAAGTTTTGAAGTTATACTTGTTTTGCCTTCCTATGCTAGTTGATTCTTGCTCCTATAAATTATGTGTTCACAAAATCCCTAGGCATAGGAAGTTGGTTAGACTCAAATGTTCTAGTCATATTCTTCATGATGCTCTCTTTATGTTTCAATTCTTATCTTTTATGTGAGCATCATTGAAATCATCATGCCTAGCTAAAAGGCATTAAAGAAAAGCGCTTGTTGGGAGACAATCCAATATTTACCCTTACTGTTTTTGTGTGTTTACATGATTAAGCTACATTATTAATCATGTTTTATAGCTTTTGTTTCAATAAAGTGCCAAGTAAGACCTTTGGGAAGACTTGGGTGAAAGTTAATGTGATCTTGCTGTAAAAAACAGAAACTTTGCGCTCACAAGATCAGCTGCCATTTTTTTACAGAAGAGTGATTTTGAGTTGATTCTTTTTGCAGAAGATTAATAGACAAATTTCTCACGTCCACCAATTTATTTTTCATAATTTTTGGAGTAGCAGAAGTATGGTTTATGTTCAGATCATTACAGAATGTTCTGTTTCTGACAGATTTTGTTTTCATTGCATAGTTTGCTTGTTTTCTAGTTTCTATGGCTTATATTTTTCAATATAAATTGTAGAAATGATATGGTACAGTAGAAATTTTGTGAGAACAACTATGAACCTTTCCTTTGACAGTACCAAAGTGAATGGTTTGCTCTTTATCATACTAACCTATCTCACGAAGTTCCGTTAAGTTTTGTGTGATTGAAGTTTTCAAGCTTTGGGTGAGATATCGATATGAGGAGAATAAGGAGAGGAAAGACCCTAAGCTTGGGGATGCCCAAGGCACCCCAAGGTAATATTCAAGGAAGACTCAAGCGCCTAAGCTTGGGGATTGTGACGCCCTCGATTCAATCATAGACTAATCATACACGCAAATGTGTACGATCAAGATCAAGGACTCACGGGAAGATATCACAACACAACTCTAGACACAAATTAAAGTAATACAAGCTTTATATTACAAGCCAGGGGCCTCAAGGGCTCGAATACATAAGCTTGAATACACAAGAGTCAGCGGAAGCAACAATATCTGAGTACAGACATGAGTTAGACAAGTTTTCCTTAAGAAGGCTAGCACAAAAGCATCTATGATAAAAAAGGCAAGGCCTCCTGCCTGGAAGCCTCCTAACTACTCCTGGTCATCGGCGGTCTTCACGTAGTAGTAGGCATCAACGGTGGCATCTGGCTCCTGGGCTCCGACATCTGGTTGCATCAACCGGAAAGAAGAAGAAAGGGGGAAAAGGGGGAGCAAAGCAACCGTGAGTACTCATCCAAAGTACTCGCAAGCAAGGATCTACACTTCATATGCATCGGTATCAATGAAAAGGGTAGTATATGTGGACTGGACTGCAGAATGCCAGAAGAGGAGGGGAAAGCCTAGCCTATCGAAGACTAGCATCTTCTTGAAACCACCATCTTGCAGCAACAGGAGGGAGTAGAGTAGCATAAAGTAAAGTAGTAGAAGTGTTATCAACCTCGGCCAGAGATACTTTCTCGACTCCCTACGAGAAAGCAATCCCAGAGCCATACTATCCAGTTATCATCACAATCCAAAACTCATCACCATCCAGTTCTCATCACAAGTATCCAGTTCTAGTTGTATCGATCGGGATACAACTCCAAGTGTTCGTTACCGTAGGACAGGCTATCGATAGATGTTTTCTTCCCTGCAGGGGTGCACCAACTTACCCACCACGCTTGATTAACTCTGGCCGGACACACTTTCCTGGGTCATGCCCGGCCTCGGCCAAACAATACGCCGCAACCCGACCTTGGCTTAATAGAGAGGCCAGCACGCCGGACTAAACCTATGCCCCCAGGGGTCATGGGCCATCTCCCCGGGAACTCCTTCACGTTGCGAGGGCGGCCGGTGAGCAGACATAGCTACCTCCTTCAACAAGGCAGGCGCTTACGCAGTCCAACCCGGCGCGCGCCACTCAGTCGCTGACGTCTATTAAGCTTCGGCTGATGTATACGACGCAGAACGCCCATACTATGCCCACGTGATGGTTAGTGCTATCAGGCCAGAGGCCCCTCGGATCAAATATCCAAATCGTAGTGGATTAGGAACGCGCGGTAACAAGCAGAGGCTCACGAAAGATGTGACCCCGTTGCCCCGTCTCGAGGACTTATGGCAAGGGCTAGGAATGCCCGGCCACGCCTCGTAATTATCTCGCGGGCACCTTCCAGGTCCGCCCGACTCCACATCACTCGCAATTAAGCTCGCGCGGGTACCCCTCAGGGCCAACCCGTCTTTAGTAACAGGGTCCAGTGCAAAGCCATAGTAACCATAGTAACCGTGTGTCCAAACATCAAGGGGAAGGCCCAAGGAATCACCCCCGGTGAATTCCACTCAATGTAATCATCAAGGTGAACGTAAGAGGATCCACCCTCGAGGTTCACACTTGAGGGGTTGCACGACAGAGTTGTATCGGAAGTGGTTAAGGAGGAAATCACCCTCGATGACCACGACCGAATGACTACACTACAGGGTTGACATCAGAAGTGCTGAAGAGGTTCACCCTCGGTACTTGATAGTAACCCAGTAGTGTCGATCAACTAAGGGGAAGTGATGTGCGGTGTCGGGGCCTGGTCTTCGATCAAGTAGATCGAGTCGTCGATGATGAAGCAGGGGCAACAAGGACAAGTGGGGGTCTCTGATGGATCACTAACCAACCTATACTAAGCAGTTTAGGATAAGCAGATAAGGTACAATAGCAGATACAAAAGCAGGGTATGCATCAGAATAGGAGCAAACAATAACAATAGCAAAATCTAATGCAAGCATGAGAGAATGGAATGGGCGATATCGGGATGATCAAAGGGGGGCTTGCCTGGTTGCTCTGGCAAGGAGGGGTCGTCGTCGACGTAGTCGATCACCGGGGCAGCATCGGTCTTGGGGTCTACCGGAGAGAAAAGGGGGAAGAAACAGTAAATATAAAGCAAACAAGTACAATACTATGCATGACAACACAATAAGAAGTACTAGGGGTGAACTAACGCAAGGCTACGCGGTACCGGGGAAGGGGAAAAACATCCGGGAAAGTTTGCCCAAAGTTTTGCCTTTTCGGACAGATGAAACAGAGGGGAAAGGTTGCATGTTCGCTATGCTAGGGATGTGTGGCGGATGAACGGAGAGCGTATCCAGATTCGTCTCGTCGTTCTGAGCAACTTTCATGTAGAAAACATTTTCATCCGAGCTACGGTTATTATTCTATAAAATTTCAAAGTTTTAAACATATACTAAAATTCTGAAATTTATTGATTTTTATTTCAAAACGCTAATTGCTAGGTGCACCCGGTGCAGTGCACACACAGATGCACCAGTGGCTGACCAGCGGGCCCATGTTGACCGGGTCAACTGCCTAGTCAGCTGGTCAACTGGCTCAGTTGACCAGTCAACTAGGGGCGTGGGGCCCTTAATCAGTGGCACAAGAAGTGCCACGCAGCCGCCCCGTCAGCGCCAGGCACGGCTACAGACGACAACGGGCCTCGCGGTGGGGAGTGGCAACAACGCCGATGGCGGCAGGCCGGACCGGTCGCCGGGTATGGTCACCGGAGGCATGGGGGCTATGGCGGTGACGGCGCCAGGTGGTGGGGCAACGGAGGCGGCGGACGTAGGCGATGCGGGGCGGGGTGTGGGGGCGCGCACGTGCGGGTGGCTGTGGCGACTGGGAGCGGGAGTGCGCAGAGGAACGGACAGGCGCGGGCGGACAGGAGCCTCGGCGACAGCGGGCGAGCACGAGGGAAGACGCAGGCTGGCGCAAGCGAGCGCGGCCTATGCGCGGAGGCTGCGGGTCGCGGCTGTTGGTGCGGCGCGGAGGGGCGGAGCTGCACGGGCGCCAGGCGGCTGCGGGAAGCAGAGTGCTGCGAGGCGGCGACGGCAGTTCGTGGGGGCAGCAGCGCGGCAAGGAAGCGGACGGAAGGGGGCCGGGGCATGGTGCTCGCCAGCCATGGCGGTGGCGGAGCTCAGCCGCGAGCAGGGCGACGACTATGGTGGCTAATATGCTCGGGAGAGAGGGAGGGGAAGGGGAGAGGGGCTCATCGAGCGGCCACGGAAGGCCCTTGACGGCTTAGGAGCAGCAGGGGTGCTCGAGGTCGCCGGAGAGCGTCGGAGACAGAGGCGAAAGGGGATGACGGCGATCGGCAGCTGCAGGGGCCCTTGGCTCCAACGGAGGACCCCAGGCGACGTGGATGAGGACGGCGGAGTGGACGGACAGGGCCGGTGGCCTCGGGGCCGCCGATGGCCGCGGGATCGATGGATGTATGACGGCGATGGCGTCGGTCTCCTCTCCAGAACGAAGGAGATGGAGAGGGGAGAGGTGGATCTGGGGGAGGAGAGGTGCAAGTGGGGGAGTGGGGGAGAGAGGAACGAGGCGACGCGGAGGGAGGGGATCCTTATCCCCTCGTCGGCGAGGCGCGAGGCGACGAGCGGGTTCGACGGCGACCACGGGCGCGGGTCGGTCGAACAGGAGAAGGGGAAGGCGACCGCGAAGGGGAGTGGGCCGGCTGGGGTGGGCCGACGGCCTGCTGGGCCATTTGGCCCTGTGAAAGGGTTAGTTTCTTTTTGTTTTGTTTTTACCTTTTCTTTTTCTTTTTAAAAATAAAATAGAGAGAGGAAAAGATTTATTTGAGCATCCAAACGATTTAGAAAAAATATGGGACTTGGCCCATTAATTCCTCCACATTTTTAGGTATTGCCACAAATAGTTTGGAGGCAAGAGGAATTGACTAGGAATTTTGCAGATTGGGAATGGCATATTTAAATGTTACTGGAACACTAATTAATTTCCAGGGGCAATTTGGGAACTCCAAAGATTTTGGTTTTAACATGAAAAATACTTAGAGAATATTTGTCATATTGTGAACTATTTTGATTGCATGAAAGAAGAAGCAAATATTTGACATGCAATTTGAATTTGAAGCAGATTCCGAACAAGTGGCATTTTGGCATGATGATCATGATGACATGACCTTTATTGGGGGGAGATTACTGAAGTGTGATGCTGGGGATGTTATAAGTCTCCTCCACTACAAGAAATCTCGTCCCGAGATTTAAGTGGGGAAATAAAGAGTAAGCTCGGTTAACTGACCCTTATAGGGTTAATTATCTAGTGAACAATTCAGGGAATGAGGCAGAAGTATCTCTCGAGTTGAAACTTAATAAACACCGAGAGCAATGTATGAAGGTACAATAGGAAGTTTCAAGCGAATGTACAAACTATTGATACCTGAACAGAGTGTGAGAAAGGGGTTCAGAGCATCGGGAATAGATCATATCTCGGAAGGTGGCTTGCCGGGGTTTTCCTGGGCTCCCCGAGCACCTATGGGGACGGAGCCCCTTCTCGGTTCGGCGGGGGGCGGAGGCCGCGCGAAGAGCGGATCGAGGCGAAGCACGCGGGGGAAGGTTTTTACCCAGCTTCGGAGCTCTCCGGAGAGATAACACTCCTACTGCTGCTTTGTGGATTGTATTGAGTTCTTGCTCGGGAGCGCCGAGTGCTACAGTGCACTCGAGCAGCTAACGAGACCGAGCGCTTCTCTGAGGATCGATCCTTCTTTCCCCTACGTTGTGCATGGGCCTCCTTTTATATGTCCAAGGGGTCTCCAAGAGGTGGCAACGTAGGTAAGGGTAAAAGTGTGAATATGCTGCGGTAGGTACAGCTACCTACACAGTGTATCATACCTAACCCTGACGGCAGGGGACAAAGGCATTAAATGCCCGTCTACGTCGCCCAAACGGTGCAGAAAAGGGACCGTCAGGGGCGCTATCGCTCGCCACGATGGCGATCCTGTCAGCGCTGCATGCCATAGTGTACCCCTGGCTGCACAGCCTCCCGCCACGTACGCTAGGAAGGGTCCCGGAGCGACACGTAGGTGGGTGAGCTGGAGCGCGGGTATAGAGTGGCTGCCTGCCGCGGCAAGTGCCTTGCCGCGGCCGTTGTCTTGTCGCGCCCGGGAACTTGTCGCTCGCCGGGTCCTGCCGGGACGCGTGGCGTGCTGCGGCAGGTTCTTTGAGATGCTCTTGTTGGGCTCCCCGGCAAGCTCCTCTTGCCGGGGTCTTGTACCTTGAATGGCCTTCCCGGCAAGCTCCTCTTGCCGAGGAGTTGTCTTCTTGACTTAAATATTTTGTTCTCGAATGGCTCCAAAGGAACCATAGAGAGCCTTGGTGATCACCTGGCGGGCCTTGCCGCGGGGTGCTGCGACTGCCCGTGCACAAGTTCGGGATACTAGAGTACCCCCAGTTTAGTACACCGCCAGGAGCCCCCGGGCCTGGGCCACACACGGTGCCGAGCGCTGTTGGGCCAGGCCCAAAACAGGGCACGGGCACGCACGGCCTGGGTCGCGTTTCACCTTGCTTCGCATCCACCACGTCCTCCCGAACGGCACGCGTCGATTGCGACGTCGTGGGGGAGGTCGTGGGTGGTTCCCTTACTCGGAAAGGCGAAACGTCCGCCCCCATCCCTCCTTATAAGCAGGGGAAACAGGGGCAGTTCACCCATCTGCCCGTTGCTGTTCCTTCCTTGAGAATCTCCGCCACTCCCCTTCTTCCCAAAGCCGAAGGAGAGCGGAGCCCCGCCCCAATCGCCACCAGCACCACCAACGCCGTCGTCCTCCTTCTCCACTCCTGCCATGGCCCCGAAGGCCGAGAAGGCGAAGTCGGCTGAGGCGCAGCGGCTCGCGGCGCTGCGAAAGGAGCGGGCAATCTTCCCTCCGAGGCTCGAGGCATTAGAGCTGAAGGAAGATTTCTATCTCTTCTGGTCGACGGGGACGCGAGCGCATCCGCGCACGAAGGTACTCCCAGCCACTACTTGGGATAAGTATCCCACTGGGTATCCCTTCTTTGCCTTGTTCTTCTACTGCGGGCTCTGCACGCCCTTTTCTGAATTCTTTTGCGATGTCATGAACACCTACGGGCTCCACCTTCTTGATTTCACCCCCAATGCTGTCCTGACTATGGCAGTTTTCGCACATCTCTGCGAAAACTTTGTCGGGATCCATCCAAACGTAGCTCTTTTCCGCCATTTCTTTTCGCCTCGGGTTGAGAAAGGAGAGCCTTTATCCAGCAGAATCGCCTGGATCTCGAAAGCTGGCAAGAAAGATGCTTATCTGGAGGGAGAGCTCTGCAGCAAGTGGGAGGAGTGGAGGCCTGACTGGTGTTTGATTGTCGAGGAGAACCCCCAGCCGTTTACGGCTCTGCGCGAAACCCCAGTAGTGCGCGGCGGCGATTGGAGTAGCCTGGCCCTGGAAGACGACAGGCTGAGGATTGCCGTCACTCGGATCCTGCGCCTCAGGCTTGCCGGGCTTACTATAGGAGCGGTTGGCGCAGATTTCCTCCGCCGCCGCATTGCCCCCCTGCAGGAGAGGAGGAGACCCACCTGGGAGTTCCAGAATGCGTCGGATATCATGAGGTTGCGGCCGGGCCTAAATTTCAACTTCACTGTCATGGAGCTCAACGCGATGCTCCAGGAACTGTTCAAGCACAACCCACAGCATCCCGAAGTGTTCTGGTTGCCGAGGGGCATCGTCCCGCTGTGCAACAACTCCGCGCTCGACCGCATCCGTGCAATAATGCCGCTGTGCGACTCGCATGGAATTGATCCAGCCTGGAAAGAGCCTGCGGATGATGTCGTGCGGGCATTCTTCGACAACTTGATAGAAGTGCCGGTTGACGCTGACGAAAAGAAGGGGCTCACCCGGGACACCACCAACGATGAGCTCAAGCGAATCGCCACCAGGATGGAAGAGGCGGCGGCAGCCGCCGCTGCGGGCGAGTTTGGGTTCACCGTGGAGGAAGCAGAGGCAGCCGACACGGCAAGCCTTGCCGACCGAGAGGAGCTTGCCGGCGAGAGGAGGTCCGCCGAGCATGACGTCGGGCCGAGCGGGCCCGCCGAGGACACGAGCGGCTCGCTGGAGATCGGCTCCTCTTCCTCTTCGTCATCGGATAGCCTGCCGCAAGTAGAGCCTCTGGCTCCGCAAGCAGAGCCTCCGGCTCCACAAGCAGAGCCCCTGGCTCCACCAAGGAAGCGTCTTCGCAAGGCCAGGGACGTAGCGGAGCGGCGGGCGAGTCAACCCCCGCCGCGCCGCACGACACGCTCCACCGCGGCAAGTTCTGTTGCCGCGGGAACACCTCGCGCTGCAGCGGCAATTGGGGCGGTGTCCTCTCGGCCTGCCGCCCCAGCGCCCGCCAAGCGGCCAAGAGATCCCACTCCCCCGCCTCCTCGCGCCGGAGGTGGGCTAGGCTTTGACTTCTCCGCGCTCAGCTCCGACGAGGAAGAAGGAGAGTAAGATCCTTGTTGTATTTGCATGTCTTCAATACTTGCTGTCTTGTATTGTATCTCATTTGCCTTACTCTGAACTCATCCCTTTTTAGGACGCTGGCCCAGAGAATGGCAAAGAGGGCCAAGGTCCCGGTGATCGTTATCAAGGATGACCCCTCCATGGGAGCGGGGGGCGCACTCGAGATAAACTCGCCGGACCCGACGGCCGTTCTTCAGAGCAGCCCCCAGCGCAACCCCCAGCGTAAGTATATGGTGTACTTCCAGCTGTTAGGCGCGCACGGATACTCTTTGCTTGCTGATATCTGACCGTTGGCTTATGTAGGAGCAGAGCAGCTCCACCAGGAGTGCCCGGAGGCCACTCCCGATGTGCCACCTGTTTCGACTACGCCGCCAAGGGAGAAATCCCTGACCAGGGAGAGCTCCCCGGCAAGGGAGAAGTCCCCGACGAGGGAGAGTTCCCCGGCGAGGGAGGAATCTCCGGCAAGGGACGGTACCAACGAACCCCCGGTAGCGGTGATCCCCACCACCGAGCCTGGTACAGGTACTCCTTGCTTCTAGACCCCCCTTGCGTTCTTCTTTTTGGGTATTTGCTTGACTTCTCTTCTTTTTCCGGCCGTTAGATCCATCCACTGTGGAGCCGATGGAGACCGAAGTCGTTATTGACGACGCCACTGCCACCGAGGAAACGGCCGGCGCCGATGATCCCGCCGGCGAAGGGGCCGCCAAGGCTGCCGCCGCAGCAGCCGACGAGGGGTCCGGCGATCGTACTGACGACCCTGGGGCCGCAGGAGCGACAGGCGCTACACCGACCGCTGATCCTCCCGCCGCTGCCGCGGCGTCAGGCTCCGAGGAACCCCAGCCAGGCGTCTACTTGAAGGCTGGCGCTGGCATCTTCATCAACCTCCCCTGGGCATCATCGTCCAGGGCGCCAGTCGAAGAAGAAAGCTTCGACGTGGAGGTGCTCGCCTCTGCTGGGCTGACGTTGGTCGACGCACCAAGCAGCAGCAGTGACGAGCCCGAGGAGGAGCGACTGCTGCGGAAGCTGGTGTCGCTCTACCGCGCCTGCCAGGCCAAACTGGAGTCCCGCGAAGCGCTTGTCGCGAAGGCGGGGGTGGACGTGGAGAAGTGCGCGGAAGAGCTCCGAGGCCGCAACCAGGCAGCTCTCCAGTCGCTGGCGGTGGAGCGGGTGCAACTCGATGAGGCGCAGAAGGCTTTCATCCTTGAGAAGGCAGAGGTTGCAGAGCAACAGCGGCTTGCCGCCGAGGAGTTATCTGCGCGGGACGGCGAGTTGGTGCAGCTGAAGGCTAGCCTGGACAACCACGAAGAGGAGCTAGCTGCGCGCGAGCAAGCACTCAGCGAAGCCCTCAAGGAAGCAAAGGACGCTGCCGCAGCTGCCGAGGCCACCTAGAAGGAGCTGGAGGCGAAAATGGCGCAGCTGGAGACTGATCTCAAGGCGAGCGGTGAAGCGCTTGCCGCGCTCAAGCATGAGCGCGAGAAGGACGCCTACACCTTTGGCGAACTGCAGGGTCGTCTCGCCAAGAAGGTCAAGGAACTTGACGCCGCCAAGGACTCCAACGTTGACCTTGAGCTGAAGCTGGCAACTTTGATCAAGACGCTGGACGGCGCCAAGGAGCAGGAGGCAGCCTTAAAGAAGGAGATCGAGGCCGACCAGGCGCTGCTGGAGAACATCGCTGCCACCCAGAATGAGTTCAGGGGAACTATGGAGCGGTGGACGGAGGGCCTTGTGAGCGCTACCGCAGGCATTGACAAGGAGTTGGCGTTGCTGGGGGTGGAGGATATCGGGTATTCCTCTGACGAGAACCTCCCATCTAGCGCCAAGCTCACCTTGTTCTTCAAAGGCGTGGCGACGGCCATCCAGCAACTCCGGGAGAGGATCCCAAAGCAGCTGGCCGACGAGTCGCGCGAGATCTGTGCGGGAGCTCTCAAAAAGGTGCTAATGAAGGTGGCCTTCCGCAACCCGGGCCTCCGCCTCACTAATGTCCTCAGGTCCCTGCCGCCGGAAGCTGATCTGGATGAGCTCGAGACCCTCGTCGCACCCATTGTGGACAAGGTGAGCGGGATCAAGACGGTTGAGGGCGACCGCGTGGACTAGGCCGCCTATTTTCTTCTTTTCTTGTCGTCACTGGTCATGTTACGAAAACAGTCTATTAGAGCCGTGACAAACTATCTTGTAATATACCTTTGTTTCATGTCACGATTGCAGTGCTATTCCCTTTACTCGACTCCCTCCTTTGTATGTTTTTGCCCTACGCTTTTTAGGGAACTTGCCGGCGTAGGCACCTTTGCCGCGAGGGCTGAGTGCGGGACGTCAGCAGCCTGCTCGCGGTGCCGTTACCGACAAGAAACCTTGTCGCGACTAGTCGCAGCTCGCTTAAGTTCCTGAGTGAACTCGAAACAAAGTAAGGGCGCGACTCTAGTCACGGCACACTTAAGCTGTTGAGCGAACTCGAAGCAAAGTAAGGGCGCAACTAGCCACGAGCTGGTTCCTTCGCGCACGGGTTTTCCATACAAAGCATGGTCGTTCAAGGAAAGTAACTTAAAAAAAATCTGATTGCTCAAACTTTGGCACTTAGCTTTTTTGTCGTTTGCTCCCCGGCAAGGCGAAATTTTTCCTGAACGACGCCGGGTCCATACCATTATCTCCCCATCCCCTCCGGCTAACTTGTGGGCGAAGGATCCTTCCTCTCCTTGAGAAAAAGAAAAGAGAAAACAATAGTATGGAGCCTTATGGCTCGTTATTGCTTACCGAGGGTGCTTGCTGCACAAAGTGTCAGATAATTCATGCAGAAAGGCATGAAAGTGACAAGGTGTGCGGAGAACGTGAGTTTTATTTATGCACAGGGTCTGCGCCTGGCTTTGTACAAAGGATTACATGCAACAGCGGCAAGACTTGTACAAAATGGTGGTTGCCGAACAGGGTTCGACAACCGCGCCTTACGGGTAAAACTTACGAAGATGCTCGATGTTCCAGGAGTTGCTCACCGGAAAGCCATCCTCGGTCTCAAGGCGGACAGCGCCAGGCCTCGTGACTCGTTTCACCCGATAAGGGCCTTCCCACTTTGGCGTCAACTTGTTGGAATTCTTGGCGGAATGAACGTGCCGAAGAACAAGGTCGCCTTCCTCGAGACTTCTGGCTTTAACTTTGCGGCTATGGTAGCGGCGCAAAGCTTGCTGGTATCGAGCAGCTCGTATAGCAGCCTGAAGACGGTCCTCCTCAAGGAGCAGCGCGTCATCTTGCCACTGCTGCTCTTGCTCAAGCTCATCATAAGCGAGCACTCGAGGTGACCCATATACGAGTTCCGTGGGGGTAACTGCCTCTGCTCCATAGACTAGAGCGAAAGGTGTCTGGCCAGTGGCTCGATTTGGCGTCGTCCTGATCGACCAAAGAACCACCGGCAGCTCCTCGATCCAGTTTCTTACGCACTTGTGCAGCCTGTCGAAAGTCCGGGTCTTGAGTCCATGCAGCACTTTAGCATTTGCCCTCTCTACTTGACCGTTGCTCCTGGGGTGAGAAACAGAAGCGAAGCAGACCTTGGCGCCAAGGTCTCGGACGTACTGCATGAAGTTGCGACTCGTGAATTGTGTACCGTTGTCGGTGATGATCCTGTTAGGGATTCCGAAGCGGCAAACAATCGACCTGAAGAACTTGACTGCTGACTATGCTGTCACCTTCCTCACTGGCTCCACTTCTGGCCACTTTGTGAACTTGTCGATTGCGACGTACAAGTACTCAAAGCCCCCGACAACTCGGGGGAAAGGGCCGAGGATGTCGAGCCCCCAGACCGAAAATGGCCAGGATAAAGGGATTGTCTGGAGAGCTTGAGCTGGTTGGTGTATCTGCTTGGAATGGAACTGGCACGCTTCACACTTTGTTACTTGTTCAGTTGCATCCTGGAGGGCTGTCGGCCAAAAGAAACCTTGCCGGAACGCTTTGCCGGCAAGTGCTCTGGCGCCAATGTGATGACCACATATGCCTCCATGCACCTCTGCCAACAGCTTCTGTCCATCTTCCCGAGGAATACACTTCAATTTCACTCCGTTGAGCCTTTTTCTGTACAGTGCGTTGTCAATGAACTGGTTCATACTAGACTGTCGGGCTACTCTTTCCGCTTCTTCTGGCTCTCCGGGAAGTTCTCCTGACTGGAGGAAACGGACGATCTGTTGTGCCCATGCTGGAGCCTGCGGCTCGACAACAAGGACTAAAGGCATAACTGCTGCTGCGGGAACATCCGCTTCTACGGCGAGAACCCGTGGCTCAGCCGGAGCTTGATGATCCCCGGCAAGTTTGCCGGAGCGAAACTTGTCGGGAGCATCTGCTTCAACGAAACACACCTTGGGGCTTGTCGGAGCAGACTGCTCCTCAGCACTCTTGGCGTTGATCTTGGGGACCCTCTTGGCGGCGGCTTCGGGAAGCTCAGCCGGAAGATAGTCGCCAGAAATCAACTTCCTCTTCCTGCTCTGTCCAGTTGGTGGCGTCACGGATGGCTGAGTCAGCTTGAGCACAAAGATTCCTGGTTCCACAGGTAACTTAAATGCCGTGCACTTTGACAGGCCGTCAGCGATGTCGTTCTGAGCTCTAGGAACATGTTCCATCTGTAGGCCGACAAAGCGCTCTTCCAGCTTCCTCACTTCATCAACGTAAGCTTCCATCAACGGACTCTGATAATCCTTGTTTACTTGGCGAACGACAAGCTGCGAGTCCCCCCTGACAATGAGCTGCTTGATCCCAAGGTCTGCCGCGATCCTGAGACCGGCGAGCAACCCTTCATACTCTGCAGTATTGTTTGTTGCTTGCTCCTTGGGAAAGTGCATCTGGACCACGTACTTGAGGTGCTCTCCGGTTGGTGCGATAAGCAGCACGCCAGCACCGGCGCCTTGTAGCGAGAACGCGCCATCAAAGTACATCAGCCACTCTTTGTTTGCTTCCTTGACAGGGATGCTCGTCTCTGGGGTTTCTTTGTCAAGTGTTGGCGTCCACTCTGCTATGAATTCTGCCAATGCTCTGCTTTGAATAGTTGAAGTGCTCTCAAACTTGAGGCCAAAGCTCGACAGTTCCAATGCCCACTCAACAATCCTTCCTGTTGCTTCTGGATTCTGCAGTATCCTCTTCAGCAGAAAGCGAGTGACAACTGTGATCTCATGTGCTTGGAAGTAATGGCGCAGCTTTCTCGAGGCCATAAGAAGGCCGAAAAGCAACTTCTGCACACCAGAGTACCTCGACCTAGCCCCCTGCAGAAGGGAACTTACAAAGTAGACTGGACGCTGCACCAATTTCTTCTGTATCCCTTCGCACATCTGCGCAGATCTATCTTCGTCGGGACCAGAGCTCGTCGGGGAAGCCCCTTGCTTGTCGCTGGACGCGCTTGCCGCGGTTGCTGGCTCATCATCTGCCTCTCTCTCCGCTACTAACGCAGCACTAACCACTTGATTGGTTGCCGCCAGATATAGCAGCAACTTCTCTTGTGGTTTAGGTGCGACAAGTATTGGAGTGGAGGACAGGTATCTCTTCAAGTCCTGCAGCGCAGCCTCCGCTTCCGGAGTCCATTTCATTGGACCTGCCTTTTTCAAGATTTTGAAAAACGGCAGGGCGCGTTCAGCAGACTTAGAGATAAACCTGCTGAGAGCCGCCACGCAGCCGGCAAGTTTTCGGACATCCTTGACGCGCTTCGGTGCTTCGATCTGCTCAATGGCCTTGATCTTGTCGGGATTAGCTTCAATCCCCCGCTGGGACACAAAGAACCCGAGAAGCTTGCCGGAAGGGAATCCAAACACGCACTTCTCGGGGTTGAGCTTGAGGCTGATCTGACGCAGATTTGCAAAAGTTTCTTCTAGATCTTGAATCAGAGTTGACTTGTCCCTGCTTTTGACCACTATATCATCCATGTAGGCTTCCACATTTTTGTGTATTTGCGGCTCAAAAGCAGTATGGACGACCCTTGCAAATGTTGAACCAGCATTCTTCAAACCGAAAGGCATCCGTACAAAACAGTACGTGCCACATGGAGTGATGAACGCGGTTTTCTCGTCATCCTCTTCTGCCATGAAGATCTGATGGTATCCTGAGTATGCGTCAAGAAACGAAAGCATGTCGCATCCGGCTGTGGAGTCGACAATCTGGTCAATGCGCGGGAAGGGAAATGGGTCTTTGGGACAAGCTTTGTTGACATCGGTGAAGTCAATGCAAAGTCTCCATTTCCCGTTCGCCTTGCGCACGACTACAGGATTGGCCAACCACGTAGGATGGAGCGCTCCTCTGACGAGGCCTGCTGCTTCCAACTTCTTGATCTCTTCGTCGATGAACTCTTGGCGCTCCACCGCTTGTTTCCTGACTCTCTGCTTGACGGGTCGCGCGTGAGGACAGACGGCGATGTGGTGCTCGATTACTTTCCTGGGAACGCCCAGGATGTCAGACGGTTTCCACGCAAACACGTCGACATTCGCCCGCAGGAAAGCAACGAGCGCGCTTTCCTATTTAGGGTCGAGAGTGGCACTGATGGTGAAGGTACCACCAGTGCCGTCCTCCTTGGCGGACACCTTCTTGGTTGCTGGCGGAGCTGCCATTGTCTTCTTACACTTGCCGGTAGAGCTCGATGGTGCGTCCTCGACGGTAGCGCAGCGCTCCGAAGAGGTGCGCTTGCCGGAGTGGGCATCAAAGCTCTTGCCGGACTTGGTCTTCTTCTTCCCCCCGGGATCTTCAGCGGCAAGTGTCTTGCGGTCCGCGGCAGCTGCTGCTTCCCGGTAGATCTTGTCGGCACAGATGAGAGCGTCTTTCTTGTCGCCATGTACAGAGATGACAGTTATCGGGCCTGGCATCTTCAGCATGTTGTACGCGTAGTGAGAGGCCGCCATGAACTTGGCGAGCGCTGGACGGCCGAGAATCCCATTGTAAGGCAATGGGAAATCGGCAACGTCGAAAGTGATCCTCTCAGTCCTGAAGTTCAACTCACTGCCAAATGTCACCGGCAGCGTGATCTTCCCCTTCGGCTTGCTCCTTCCCGGGTTGATTCCTTGAAATGTGCCGGTCTCTTCGAGCTCGCTGTCAGGGACTTGGAGTCTCCGAAGTACAGCGGAGGAGATCAGGTTCAAGCCGGCCCCGCCTTCAACTAGCATCTTAGTGACCTTGAGGTTGCGGATAGTTGGTGAGACCAACATCGGCAAACACCCGATAGCAGTTGTGCGATCGGGGTGGTCCTCAATATCAAAGATGATAGGCGTGCTGGACCATTTCAGAAGCTTGCGTGTCTCGACGGGTGGTTCTGCTGCATTAACTTCCCGCACCCACTGCTTGAGTTGGCGGTGTGAAGTATGCAGAGAAGCACCGCCGTCAACGCACAAAACTAATGTGGCTTTCTGGAACTCCTGCTCGCTGGTCTCGGCGTCATCCATGTCTTCGTCGTCGTCGTCATCTTCATCCTTGTCGCGGCCGCGGGGAGGTCTGTCGCCTTGCCGCTGCTTGGTGTTGCCGCGGCGTCCCCCCCGGCCAGTGCGCTTCGTACCAGATCCTCCAGCACCTCCTTGGGCCTTCTCCTTGTCGCGTCGCTCGTACTCGGCCTTTTGCAGCTCAACGAGCTGCTCGACCTTCTTGTAGCTCTGGAGGTCATGGCCTTTGATGCGGTGAATCTTGTAGTACTGCTTGTTGGTGCCATCCTGCTTATCGGCGGCCGCCACAGCCTGGCAGCTGGCGCATGCGGCAACCTCCTTGCCGGAGCCATCAGTCTTGGCTGTCTTGGCGCCACCTTCGTTGCCGGATTGCTCGACAACTAGCACGTCTTTGCCTTTTCTCTTCCTGTTGTTCCGTCGCCTGTTTTTGCTTGCTAGGGCGGCATCGTCGCTGTTAGATCCTGCGGTTCCTACGTTCTCTCCGGGGAGTTTCCTCCCTTCCTCAGCACGTGCACATCTGTCGGCCAGGGCATACAGCTCGCTGACGTCTCTGATCTTGCACATCGCCATCTCCTCCCGCATCCTGCGGTTGCGCATGTTCTGATGGAACGCACTGATGACCGCGGCAGGGTGGACGTCTGGGATGTTGCGTTGCACTTGGCTGAATCTCTGGATGTACTTACGCAGAGGCTCCCCTTCCTTCTGGGCAAGCAGGTGAAGATCACTCTCCTGGCCATGGGGTTTATGGCCGCCTGTAAAGGCGCCGACAAACTGATGGCATAGGTCCGCCCAGGAAGATATGGAGTTTTCCGGCAAGTGCATGAGCCAGGACCTGACGTTGGGCTTGAGCACCAGAGGGAAGTAATTGGCCAGGATCTTGTCGTCCCGCCCCCCGACAGCCTGCACCGCAATGGTGTAGATGCTGAGGAACTCCGACGGATGCAGCCTGCCGTCGTACTTCTCTGGTACGTCTGGCTTGAAATTCTTCGTGCTGGGCCACTGGACTTGCCACAGCTCACGGGTAATCGCAGGGCAACCTACCACGTACGGCAGGTCGCCTGGTTCCCCTGGCGCTTGCATATCGACAGTGGGGCCAGCGCGTCGGTCTGATTGGCGCCGCGTTTCTCTCTGGCGCTCGATGCGGGTGCGGGCGTCTTCTTGCTGCCGTTCGTGAAGAACGTGGCGCTGATCGCGACGAGTTCGCGGATCTGAGGAAGCAGTGGAGTCGCTGTCGTGGCGGACCCGGCGAGTCGGCGATCTTGGCCTTCGGGGCGGAGAGTGCACGGTGGTTGCACCCCCACCGGTTTTGTCGCCATCAGCTCGCACTTGGCTGTCCTGCCGCGGCTGCGATGTGGTCGCTGGCCGCGGAGTGTCGCCGTTGGCGAAGCCGATGAGACTCTGAATGGTGGCCCTCCAGTCGTTGATCTTGTCTGGCGCTGGAGGGAAGTCTAGGAGCAGTTGAGCTCGCGCTAGAGCTTCTGCGGGGGTGGCGGGTAGCGGTGGTGATCGGTGCGAGGAGTGGGATATGCTCGGGCTCCCAACGATGTTGGAAGGAGCAGTATTCCGTCCAGGCGACCGTGCCTCGCTCGCGCCAGCACGTCGGCGCGCATGTTGGCCTTGAGCGTCCCGGGATCTGCTAGCTCGATTTGGGTCCAGCGAGCGTATGGTACCGTGAGTACCACGACGCTGCCGGTCCTGCTCCTCTTGAGATGGGCGCGGTGTGTCTATGGAGGCCCGGTCGTCGGGGGAGCGGACTACGCCGCCAGCAGGCAGCGCGGTCTTGTCCTTGGACTTGTTGGCACCGTGGGCTCCCTCGTCGGCGCCCGTTCCACCGTCGGCGTTCTCCCCGCCGGCCATTTGCTGTGGCGGCGGTGGATTCGACGCGGACGGCGCAGCCGCCTCCGATGCCTTCTTCTTCGGCGGCATGTCGATGAAGTCGATGAAGATTCAGCTCGCGTGAACGCTGGATCAGGTTCACACGACCTCGACGCCCCCTACCTGGCGCGCCAGAGATGCCGGGGTTTTCCTGGGCTCACCGAGCACCTATGGGGACGGAGCCCCTTCTCGGTTCGGCGGGGGGGTGAGGCCGCGCGAAGAGCGGATGGAGGCGAAGCACGCGGGGGAAGGTTTTTACCCAGCTTCGGAGCTCTCCGGAGAGATAACACTCCTACTGCTGCTTTGTGGATTGTATTGACTTCTTGCTCGGGAGCGCCGAGTGCTACAGTGCACTCGAGCAGCTAACGAGACCGAGCGCTTCTCTGAGGATCGATCCTTCTTTCCCCTACATTGTGCATGGACCTCCTTTTATATGTCCAAGGGGTCTCCAACAAGTGGCAACGTAGGTAAGGGTAAAAGTGTAAATATGCTGCGGTAGGTACAGCTACCTACACAGTGTATCATACCTAACCCTGACGGCAGGGGACAAAGGCATTAAATGCCCGTCTACGTCGCCCAGATGGTGCAGAAAAGGGACCGTCAGGGGCGCTATCGCTCGCCACGATGGCGATCCTGTCAGCGCTGCATGCCATAGTGTACCCCTGGCTGCACAGCCTCCCGCCACGTACGCTGGAAAGGGTCCCGGAGCGACACGTAGGTGGGTGAGCTGGAGCACGGGTACAGAGTGGCTGCCTGCCGCGGCAAGTGCCTTGCCGCGGCCATTGTCTTGTCGCGCCCGGGAACTTGTTGCTCGCCGGGTCCTGCCGGGACGCGTGGCGTGCTGCGGCAGGTTCTTTGAGATGCTCTTGTTGGGCTCCCCGGCAAGCTCCTCTTGCCGGGGTCTTGTACCTTGAATGGCCTTCCCGGCAAGCTCCTCTTACCGGGGACTTGTCTTCTTGACTTAAATATTTTGTTCTCGAATGGCTCCAAAGGAACCATAGAGAGCCTTGGTGATCACCTGGCGGGCCTTGCCGCGGGGTGCTGCGACTGCCCGTGCACAAGTTCGGGATACTAGAGTACCCCCACTTTAGTACACCGACATGGCTCGTGACATGATACGAAGCCAAATGCTCGTGACATGTGGTTCAAAAGTAGGAAGGACATTGACATATTGCACGTTCATGGTAGCAAGGCATGTCAGAGGATAGCCTGTCAGTTATGTTGGCAACAACGTTGGTACCAAGGGCGAGGGACGAAAAGAATCATTTTCCTGCTAGTTGAACGAGGCGGACCAATAGGCAAAGTTCTCGTCCATCGGGGGTTACCTGGATGTCGTCAGCAATAGTAACAGGGTCACACTGACAGAGTTGTAAACCGAGGTGTTTACATAAGGATGGAATTATCACTGCTCAGACAAGTTAGATTACAAGAAAGGTGAAACAAAAAAATGGAAAGGAAAATGTGATTATTATTATAATCAGACCAATGGAAAGAAAAGGTGTTTATACCCAAGTATTAGGGTATAACTTTCCCAAGGAAAGGCAAAGTATGACAGGGCTCCAAGTAATAACCCATTTAGACAAAGGGGCAAGGAATTTATGAGGTTTACCCATACAACGGTGTTTGGATAATTGATCAAGAACAATTAGCATTGCGCTCCCAAATGTTCTTGTTGATGATCGGAGTACCACACATGCTTTAGGATAGTGTTGACATGGTCATTAGGGAAATGTCAGTCTTCTAATACACAAAGGATCCATCGGAAACAACTTAGAAAATAAGTCATACAATTTCAGCAAGGAAAAGATGAGGGTGTGGCCGACGGGCTCAGCAACACTCCATCGGCATGTCAAAAAGGATGTATTTCCAAAATTATATGAACAAGTTTGTGTTGGGGAAGGCAAGAATGTTGTCGATGATAACACAAATCATCGAGGGGCAAGGATTGTATTCCTCATCATGAATTCGATTCATAACCTGGAAGAGCTCAGAATGTTGATGATGATCTTGACACATTTGTCGAGAGATTTCATGATGATGTAATCGATCGGCGATGACATCAAGTCAAAGGAATGATGAAGCGAAAGGTTATTGGAACCACGGGTACGACACAAACTCGAAATCAAGTTTGCTGTTCAAGGCGAAATGATATGACGAGGAAGATCGACGTAGGCTTAGCTCATCATCGAAAATTGTGCTCCGGGAAGATGGACCAGGTAGCACAGTTAAAATTTTGCATAGTAATGATACAACCGATCAGGCTAGGAATGACTTGAAGGATTATTAAACTCGTAAGCAACAAAAAATACTTAAGAGTTATAGAATCGGAGTGTGGAATCAATTCACTTATCGGCATTCTTGAGTGACTAATAACTCAAAACCCGGGGAAATTTGAAATCGATGAGAAGCAATACCAAATGAAGACTCGTAGGAAGCAACACGGTTCTTTGTTATTCTCGAGGTATCGAAGGGTAATACTCGAAGGAAGACCAAAATAGAGGTTGCGGAGGTGCATTTATCTGCAGAAGACAAGTGCTTTAACTTGTCCGAGAAATGGAATTAAAGGGGAACAATCATGGTGAGTACAACGGTTGCAAAGGACCAAACATAGATACCATATGAACTTACAATAAGGGGATTATTATATCACAAGGAGCTTCCATGATAAGTTCCACATCGGGTCCATGGGCATGAACACAAAGTTCAAGGTCGACTCCCACTTGTTCAATGCATAACCTTCCATTCACTTCTTGTTTTTGATGAAGTCGTAGTGTTGAAAATATATCAGCCAAAATGCCAGAAGAGTAAGACTCATGAAAACTCCCGGGTTCACACATATTAGGGATGGCATAGGTTCAACCCATATGGGCATCCTAGGAACATATAACACAAGCTTCGGGAGTAAATTATACCAGCTCGAAAGCAGAGCATGGCTGACAAAGCAGAGAATACAATTTACCAAAGGCCATATGTAACAGGGAAAGAGCGCACAAAATTTTGAATATGAAGGAAACTGCCGGATAATAATCCAACAAAGGATTCAGCGGTCCTTAATGGGTCTGATGTGAGTATCAGTACTCAATAAGAAGAAGGAAAGAATGCAAAGGCATTGGATTATAGAAACATCTGAATAATTCGATGCTTGAGTACAAAGGAGTTATGATTTCAAGTCGAAGGATCAGAACCAGATGCTCTGATCAAAAGATGAGTAAGTCGAATAGACTTAGAGGTGCACCCGATCAAATCTTGATTGGGCAAGAACCAGCTCATAACCGGAGCGATGTCGGAGCCGGGAAGAAAATTTCCAAGGATTAATTGATGATTGCGAGCATTCGCTCACACGTTGAATCCATAGGAACAGAATGACAACCACGAAGAATTTTAAAGAATATTGCTAGACATATGGAATTAATCCTAATACAAGCAGGCATGAATTTCAAGAGCAACAGGGGGTGCAGAGAAATTTCGAAAGATCGATTAACAATGGGAATGATATTGCGAAGCACATGATCAACTAGGGATGAACGGATCCCTGATAAGTGTGAGGAATTATCCACAGTGCGAAAGAAGCTGCAAAGCAGAAGCACAAAGATTCTCGGAACAACGAATAGTATTGGGGTAAGTTGTAATCATCAAGAGCAATTGGGAATGATTGTATGAACGACACGCGTAAGTCGTTATCCATATGAATATAACGGTGGTAGGGAATTGCAAAGGCGGAGGTCACAAGGGTCTCGGGAAAACATCGGAGAGTAACTGCAGAATCTTCTGGAGCAGTAAGCGGTCATCGGTAATGTCAGGGCTCTCCGGGAGGAAGTGGGTCCGAGAACCTAAGTGTCGGTGTTAGTAAATCCATTTTAACCCGAATAGGAGAGAGATCAGAGTCCCAGAGTATAGTCGAGGAATAAAAGATCCTAATACCACCCAATTGGCGACGTGGGCCCGTAAGCCACACAACCAAGTTAGTAAAACGGTTTCCGGTTTGTAGACTCAACTTCGGCCAAGGAGTTGGAAAGGGGGCTACCTACAGGCAGTCGGCTCTGATACCAACTTGTGACACCTCGATTCAATCGTACACTAATCATACACGCAAATGTGTACGATCAAGATGAAGGACTCACGGGAAGATATCACAACACAACTCTAGACACAAATTAAAGTAATACAAGCTTTATATTACAAGCCAGGGGCCTCGAGGGCTCGAATACATAAGCTCGAATACACAAGAGTCAGCGGAAGCAACAATATCTGAGTACATACATGAGTTAGACAAGTTTGCCTTAAGAAGGCTAGCACAAAAGCATCTATGATCGAAAAGGCAAGGCCTCCTGCCTGGAAGCCTCCTAACTACTCCTGGTCATCGGCGGTCTTCACGTAGTAGTAGGCATCAACGGTGGCATCTGGCTCCTGGGCTCCGACATCTGGTTGCATCAACCGGAAATAAGAAGAAAGGGGGAAAAGGGAGAGCACAGCAACTGTGAGTACTCATCCAAAGTACTCGCAAGCAAGGATCTACACTTCATATGCATCGGTATCAATGAAAAGGGTAGTATATGTGGACTGGACTGCAGAATGCCAGAAGAGGAGGGGAAAGCCTAGCCTATCGAAGACTAGCATCTTCTGGAAACCACCATCTTGCAGCAACAGGAGGGAGTAGAGTAGCATAAAGTAAAGTAGTAGAAGTGTTATCAACCTCGGCCAGAGATACTTTCTCGACTCCCTGCGAGAAAGCAATCCCAGAGCCATACTATCCAGTTATCATCACAATCCAAAACTCATCACCATCCAGTTCTCATCACAAGTATCCAGTTCTAGTTGTATCGATCGGGATACAACTCCAAGTGTCCGTTACCGTAGGACAGGCTATCGATAGATGTTTTCTTCCCTGCAGGGGTGCACCAACTTACCCACCACGCTCGATTAACTCCGGCCGGACACACTTTCCTGGGTCATGCCCGGCCTCGGCCAAACAATACGCCGCAACCCGACCTAGGCTTAATAGAGAGGCCAGCACGCCGGACTAAACCTATGCCCCCAGGGTTCATGGGCCATCTCCCGGGGAACTCCTGCACGTTGCGAGGGCGGCCGGTGAGCAGACCTAGCTACCTCCTTCAACAAGGCAGGCGCTTACGCAGTCCAACCCGGCGCGCGCCGCTCAGTCGCTGACGTCTATTAAGATTCGGCTGATGTATACGACGCAGAACGCCCATACTATGCCCACGTGATGGTTAGTGCTATCAGGCCAGAGGCCCCTCGGATCAAATATCCAAATCGTAGTGGATTAGGAACGCGCGGTAACAAGCAGAGACTCACGAAAGATGTGACCCCGTTGCCCCGTCTCGAGGACTTGTTGCAAGGGCTAGGAATGCCCGGCCACGCCTCGTAATTATCTCGCGGGCACCTTCTAGGTCCGCCCGACTCCACATCACTCGCAATTAAGCTTGCGCGAGTACCCCTCAGGGCCAACCCGTCTTTAGTAAAAGGGTCCAGTGCAAAGCCATAGTAACCATAGTAACCGTGTGTCCAAACATCCAGGGGAGGGCCCGAGGAATCACCCCCGGTGAATTCCACTCAATGTAATCATCAAGGTGAACGTAAGAGGATCCACCCTCGAGGTTCACACTTGAGGGGTTGCACGACAGAGTCGTATCGGAAGTGGTTAAGGAGGAAATCACCCTCGATCACCACGACCGAATGACTACACTACAGGGTTAACATCAGAAGTGCTGAAGAGGTTCACCCTCGGTACTCGATAGTAACCCAGTAGTGTCGAGCAACTAAGGGGAAGTGTTGTGCGGTGTCAGGGCCTGGTCTTCGATCACGTAGATCGAGTCGTCGATGATGAAGCTGGGGCAACAAGGACAAGTGGGGGTCTCTGATGGATCACTAACCAACCTATACTAAGAAGTTTAGGATAAGCAGATAAGGTACAACAGCAGATACAAAAGCAGGCTATGCATCAGAATAGGAGCAAACAATAACAATAGCAAAATCTAATGCAAGCATGAGAGAATGGAATGGGCGATATCGGGATGATCAAAGGGGGGCTTGCCTGGTTGCTCTGGCAAGGAGGGGTCGTCGTTGACGTAGTCGATCACCGGGGCAGCATCGGTCTCCGGGTCTACCGGAGAGAAGAGGGGGAAGAAATAGTAAATATAAAGCAAACAAGTACAATACTATGCATGACAACACAATAAGAAGTGCTAGGGGTGAACTAACGCAAGGCTACGCGGTACCGGGGAAGGGGAAAAACATCCGGGAAAGTTTGCCCGATGTTTTGCCTTTTCGGACAGATGAAACAGAGGGGAAAGGTTGCATGTTCGCTATGCTAGGGACGTGTGGCGGATGAACGGAGAGTGTATCCAGATTCGTCTCATCGTTCTGAGCAACATTCATGTATAAAACATTTTCATCCGAGCTACGGTTATTATTCTATAAATTTTCAAAGTTTTAAACATATACTAAAATTCTGAAATTTATTTATTTTTATTTCAAAACGCTAATTGCTAGGTGCACCCGGTGCAGTGCACACACAGATGCACCAGTGGCTGACCAGCGGGCCCATGTTGACCGGGTCAACTGCCCAGTCAGCTGGTCAACTGGCTCAGTTGACCAGTCAACTAGGGGCGTGGGGGCCCTTAATCAGTGGCACAAGAAGTGCCATGCAGCCGCCCCGTCAGTGCCAGGCACGGCTACAGACGACGACGGGCCTTGTGGCGGGGAGTGGCAAAAACGCCAATGGCGGCAGGCCGGACCGGTCGCGGGGTATGGTCACCGGAGGCATGGGGGCTACGGCGGCGACGGCGCTAGGTGGCGGGGCAACGGAGGCGGCAGACGTAGGCGATGCGGGGCGGGGTGTGGGGGCGCGCGCGTGCGGGTGGCTGTGGCGAATGGGAGCGGGCGCGCGCAGAGGAAAGGACGGGCGCGGGCGGACAGGGGCCTCGGCGACAGCAGGCGAGCACGAGGGAAGACGCAGGCTGGCGCAAGCGAGCGCGGCCTATGCGCGGAGGCTGCGGGTCGCGGCTGTCGGTGCAGCGCGGAGGGGCGGAGCTTCACGGGCGCCAGGCGGCTGCGGGAAGCAGAGTGCCGCGAGGCGGCGACGGCAGTTCGTGGGGACAGCAACGCGGCAAGGAAGCGAACGGAAGGAGGCCGGGGCATGGTGCTCGCCAGCCATGGCGGTGGCGGAGCTCAGCCGCGATCAGGGCGACGACTATGGTGGCTAATACGCTTGGGAGAGAGGGAGGGGAAGGGGAGAGGGGCTCACCGAGCGGCCACGGAAGGCCCTTGACGGCTTAGGAGCAGTAGGGGTGCTCGAGGTCGCCGGAGAGCGTCGGAGACAGAGGCGAAAGGGGACGACGGCGATCGGCAGCTGCAGGGGCCCTTGGCTCCAACGGAGGACCCCAGGCGACGTGGATGAGGACGGCGGAGTGGACGGACAGGGCCGGTGGCCTCGGGGCTGCCGATGGCCGCGGGATCAACGGATGTACGGCGGCGATGGCGTCGATCTCCTCTCCAGAACGAAGGAGATGGAGAGGGGAGAGGTGGATCTGGGGGAGGAGAGGTGCAAGTGGGGGAGTGGGGGAGAGAGGAACGAGGCGACGCGGAGGGAGGGGATCCTTATCCCCTCGTCGGCGAGGCGCGAGGCGATGAGCGGGTTCGACGGCGACCACGGGCGCGGGTCGGTCGAACAGGAGAAGGGGAAGGCGACCGCGAAGGGGGAGTGGGCCGGCTGGGGTGGGCCGACGGCCTGCTGGGCCATTTGGCCCTGTGAAAGGGTCAGTTTCTTTTTGTTTTGGTTTTCCCTTTTCTTTTTCTTTTTAAAAATAAAATAGAGAGAGGAAAAGATTTATTTGAGCATCCAAACGATTTAGGAAAAATATGGGACTTGGCGCATTAATTCCTCCACATGTTTAGGTATTGCCACAAATAGTTTGGAGGCAAGAGGAATTGACTAGGAATTTTGCAGATTGGGAATGGCATATTTAAATGCTACTGGATCACTAATTAATTTCCAGGGGCAATTTGGGAACTCCAAAGATTTTGGTTTTAACATGAAAAATACTTAGAGAATATTTGTCATATTGTGAACTATTTTGATTGCATGAAAGAAGAAGCAAATATTTGACATGCAGTTTGAATTTGAAGCAGATTCCGGACAAGTGGCATTTTGGCATGATGATCATGATGACATGACCTTTATTAGGGGGAGATTACTGAAGTGTGATGCTGGGGATGTTACAGGGATGCCCCGAAAGGCATCCCCTCTGTCGTCTTCAAAACTATCGGTATACCTTACTCGGAGCTATATTTTTATTCGTCACATGATATGTGTTTGGCTTGGAGCGTATTTTAATTTTTACTTGCTGTTTGAATAAAACCATTGGATCTGAATTATTGAATGAAAAAGAATCCTCCCATGGCTAGTTAATTATTTGACTACTCAGTGTTCTTCACTTGTATCTTTTTGGAGTAGTTTGTCAATAACTCACGTGCTTCACGTATATCCTATGGATAAAAGGTTGAATGAATTAAATGTCATAAATCTGAATTTATATATGTTTCATATGCTTACAACATGGGGAGTAATGACTTCACACATAATAAGTATAGGTAGTAAACTCATTGAAAGTTAGCAAACGTAGAATTGGTCACTTGAACAATTCATGAAAGAATATTGAAGGAAGAGAGATTTCACATTTAAATATACTATCTTGGACATCTTTTGTAATTGTGAGCACTCATTAAAATATGACATGCTAAAAGGTTGATCTTGGACAAGGAAGACAACGTAATGGGTTATGTTTTCTTATATCCGAAATAAAGTATATTGTCATGGATCATCCAACATGCTGAGCTTGCCTTTCCCCCTTATGCTAGCCAAATTCTTTGCACCAAGTAGAGATACTACTTGTGCTTCCAAATATCCCTTAAACTAGTTTTGCCATGAGAGTCCACCATACCTACCTATGGATTGAGTGACATCCTTCAAGTAAGTTGTCATCAGTGCAAGCAATAAAAATTGCTCTCTAAATATGTATGATCTATTAGTGCAAAGAAAATAAGCTTTATACAAACTTGTGATAGGGAAGTAATAAAAGCGACGGACTGCATAATAAAGGTCTCTATCACAAGAGGCAATGTAAAGTGAGATTCTTTTGCATTAAGATTTTGTGCATCCAACCATAAAAGCGCATGACAACCTCTGCTCCCTCTATGAAGGGCCTATCTTTTACTTTTATCTTCTACCTTATGCAAGAGTCATGGTGTTCATCACCTTTCTTTTTTACACTTTTTCCTTTGGCAAGCACTTTGTGTTGGAGCGATCCGGATATATATATCTACTTGGATGTAGGTTTTCATGAGTTATTATTGTTGACATTACCCTTGAGGTAAAAGGTTGGGAGGTGAAACTATAAGCCCCTGTCTTCCTGTATGTCCGATTAAAATCTTGAACCCATAAATATCACATGAGTGTTAGCAATTGTGAAAGATTAAATGATAGTTGAGTATGTGGAGTTTGCTAAATCAAAGCTCTGACATAGACCCTTCCTGAAAATAAGATGTATTGCAATTGTTTGATGACTAAGAATATAGTTTGTTAGTTCCAAGAAAGTTCATGATCTATACTTTAACACGTGAATAGCTTGTTACTTGATCATGAAAAGTTTTATGAAGATGAGCTACTGATATGACATATAATGATGCTATGAAAAGTGATTGGAACTATCATTGATCAAACTTGTGCACTTGCTAGCATTCACACTTCATAAATTATTTCTTTTATCATTTACCTACTCGAGGACGAGCAGGAATTAAGCTTGGGGATGCTGATACGTCTCCAACGTATCTATAATTTATGAAGTATTCATGCTATTATATTATCAGCCTTGGATGTTTTATATGCATTTATATGCTATTTTATATGGTTTTTGGGACTAACCTATTAACCTAGAGCCTAGTGCCAGTTTCTGTTTTTTCCTTGTTTTAGAATATCGCAGAAAAGGAAAACCAAACGGAGTCCAATTGACCTAAAACTTGACAGAGCTTATTTTTGGACCAGAAGAAGGCCACAGAGTCAAAGAGTTGGGCCAGAAGAGTCCTGGGCTGCCCACGAGGGTGGGGGCGCGCCCAACCCCTAGGTGCGCCTCCCTGCCTCGTGGACAGCCCGGAGACCCCCCTGACTTGTTCTCGATGCCAATACCTCTCATATATACCCAAACTTCCAGAAAGAAACCTAGATCGGAAGTTCCGCCGCCGCAAGCCTCTGTAGCCACGAGAAATCAATCTAGGTCCTCTCCGGCACCCTGCCGGAGGGGGCCATCATCACCGGAGGCCATGGAGGAGGATCCCGGAGGGGCCATCATCATCATGAAGGCCAAGGACCAGAGGGAGAACCTCTCCCCATCTAGGGGGGAGGCCATGGAGGAGGAAGCACAAGGGGGAGAACCTCTCCTACTCTACCTCGGTGGCGCCGGAGTGCCATCGGGAGGGGAATCATCACCGCGGTGATCGTCTTCATCAACATCACCATCATCATGACCATCCTCATCTCTTTTACGCGGTCCACTCTCCCGCATCCCGCTGTAATCCCTACTTGAACATGGTGCTTTATGCCACATATTATGATCCAATGATGTGTTGCCATCCTATGATGTTTTGAGTAGATATCCTTTGTCTTTGGGTTGATTGATGATCTAGATTGGTACAAGTTGTATGTCTTATTTTGGTGCTGTCCTATGGTGCCCTCCGTGTCGCGCAAGCATGAGGGATTCCTGTTGTGGGGTGTTGCAATACGTTCATGATTCGCTTATAGTGGGTTGGTGAGTGACTGAAACACAAACCCGAGTAAGGGGGTTGTTGCGTATGGGAATAAAGAGTACTTGATGCTTTAATGCTATGGTTGAGTTTTACCTTAATTATCTTTAGTAGTTGTGGATGCTTGCTAGAGTTCCAATCATAAGTGCATATGATCCAAGTAGAGAAAGCATGTTAGCTTATGCCTCTCCCTCATATGAAATTGCAATGACGACTATCGGTCTTGTTAACAATTGCCTAGGACAATTCCGCACACCGATCCACCATTATTCCACACTCGCTATTTATAATATTTAGTACTATATTCTAACTTTCTGATAATAGCACCTACTTTTATATTTTAGCTCTCCGATATCATGCAAAGTTATCCTCTTCATACCCACAACGTAGTTTTATTTCTCGTTTCTAGTTGGAAGCAAACGTTTGGTGCACGTAGAGTCGTATCAGTGGCAGATAGGGCTTAAGAGAATATTGATCTTACCTTTATCTCCTTGTGGGTTCGACACTCCATACTTCTCACTTCCACATTGGAAATTGATTCGATGATTCCCTGCACTTGGGGATTATCATGGGGCACCCCATAGACACACAAGTTGATCATTGATCTCTTAGTCATATCGTTGCAGTGCTTAGGCAAAACCCTGCGCTAGTAGCTTCATCATCACCATCATCACGCTGTCGTGCTGATGAAGCTCTCCCTCGACACTCTGCTAGATCGTGAGTTCATGGGATGTCACCGAGCCGAACGTGTGAAGATCACGGTGGTGTCGTACTTTCGGTACTAGGATCGGTCGATTGTGAAGACGTACGACTACATCAACCGCGTTGTCATAACGCTTCAGCTTACGGTCTACGAGGGTACATAGACAACACTCTCCCCTCTCGTTGCTATGCATCACCATGATCTTGCGTGTGCGTAGGAATTTTTTTGAAATTACTGCTTTCCTCAACAGTGGCATCCGAGCTAGGTCTATGCGTAGATGTTATATGCACGAGTAGAACACAAAGAGTTGTGGGCGATAATAGTCATACTGCTTACCAGCATGTCATACTTTGATTCAGCGGTATTGTTGGATGAAGCGGCCTGGACCGACATTACGCGTACGCTTACGCGAGACTGGTTCTACCGACATGCTTCGCACACAGGTGGCTGGCGGGTGTCAGTTTCTTCAAGTTTAGTTGAATCGAGTGTGGCTATGCCCGGTCCTTGTTGAAGGTTAAAACAACACATACTTGACGAAAAATCGTTGTGATTTTGATGCGTAGGTAAGAACGGTTCTTGCTCAGCCCGTAGCAGCCACGTAAAACTTGCAACAACAAAGTAGAGGACGTCTAACTTGTTTTTGCAGGGTATGTTGTGATGTGATATGGTCAAGACATGATGCTAAATTTTATTTTATGAGATGATCATGTTTTGTAACAGAGTTACCGGCAACTGGCAGGAGCCATATGGTTGTCGCTTTATTGTATGAAATGCAATTGCCATGTAATTGCTTTACTTTATTGTTATGTGATAGCAATGCTTGCAAAAGAAATAGTTGGCGAGACGACCGTATGACAACACGTTGATAGAGATCATGGTGTCATGCCGGTGAAGATAGAAATCATGACGGTACTTTGGAGATGGAGATCAAAGGCACAAGATGATGATGGCCATATCATGCCACATATTTTGATTGCATGTGATGTTTATCTTTTATACATCTTATTTTGCTTGGTTCTGCGGTAGCTTTATAAGATGATCCCTTACTAAAATTTCAAGGTATAATTGTTCTCCCTGAGTATTCACCGTTGCGACAGTTCTTCGTGCTGAGACACCACGTGATGATCGGGTGTGATAAGCTCTACGTTCACATACAACGGGTGCAAGCCAGTTTTGCACATGTAGAATACTCGGGTTAAACTTGGCGAGCCTAGAATATGCAGATATGGCCTCGGAACACTGGAGACCGAAAGGTCGAACGTGAATCATATAGTAGATATGATCAACATAGTGATGTTCACCATTGGAAACTACTCCATCTCACATGATGATCGGACATGGTTTAGTTGATATGGATCACGTGATCACTTAGATGATTAGAGGGATGTCTATCTAAGTGGGAGTTCTTAAGTAATTTTATTAATTTGAAGTTTAATTTATCATGAACTTAGTCCTGATAGTATTTGCAAATTATGTTGTAGATCAATAGCTCGCGCATAGCTTCCCTGTTTATTTTTTATATGTTCCTAGAGAAATATAAGTTGAAAGATGTTAGTAGCAATGATGCGGATTGGATCCGTGATCTGAGGATTATCCGCATTGCTGCACAGAAGAATTATGTCCTTGATGCACCGCTAGGTGATGGACCTATTGCAGGAGCATATGTAGACGTTATGAACGTTTGCAAAGATCGATATGATGACTACTTGATAGTTTAGTGCACCATGCTTTATGGCTTAGAACCGGGACTTCAAAAATGTTTTGAACACCACGGAGCATATAAGATGTTCCAAGAGTTGAAATTGGTATTTCATACTCATGCCCGTGTCAAGAGGTATGAGACCTCTGACAGTACTTTTCCTACAAAATGGAGGAGAATGGCTCAACCAGTGAGCATGTGCTCAGATTGTCTGGGTACTACAATTGCTTGAATCAAGTGGGAGTTAATCTTCCAGATAAGATAGTAATTGACAAAGTTCTCTAGTCACTATCACCAAGTTACTAGAACTTCGTGATTGTCGGCGTTCTAGGAACGGGGGTCCCCAGACTTGCCTGCCTGCGGCCTGCGGCGTGGCTCAAATGGGGGCCCAGCGTGGCCCATCTTCATCAACACAAGGCTCAAGACCCTCGCGAGGGGCCAAGCCTCGCGAGGCGCACGACATGGCGCTTTCTCAAGCACGGCCTCCTTAGGCTAGCTCGCGAGGAGGCGGAGAGATCAAGGCGGGTACCTCACGAGGTGCCCATGACGCAAGCCATGACGACCAAGGGTGCGAGGCGGGCGCCAGCCCGCGCAGCGTCTCCCTTTCCTCTTTGGTGCAAAGGGGGCAAGCGCAGGCGAGAGGATCAAGCAAAGGCACCCATTTCGGTGCAACGAGACCAAGACCAGTCCAACGGTGGGAAGGATGTCACCATGGAGCCCAGGACGGCGTCACCACAGGGCCTTTGGCAGGCGAAGACCAACTTTAGTCAAGATAAGTGTACCAGATGTTCCCCTTCAAATTGGCCAATTGTTGGCGCCCATCCCGCTCAATATTTGGGAAGAGGCCCAGGGCCTTTGCCTATAAATAGGACTAGCCACCCCCAGGGTAGAGGGACGAGACGGGATCTGATTCAGCATCTAGAGCAAGTAGAGAGAGAGAGAGAGAGAGAGAGAGAGAGAGAGAGAGAGAGAAGGGCGATCGAACTCCCCTAGCAGTTCATCCCCTAGCCAAGAACAGACCCTCGCGAGGTTGTTCTTCCTTGTACTTTTCTTCCTCATCATCCCAAGAGGCAATCCACCCACCACACTGGAGTAGGGTATTACACCACAGTGGTGGCCCGAACCAGTATAAACCTTGTGTCTCTTGTGTTGTTCTTCTAGTAGTTTAGATCCTTGCGAGACGGAGAGGTAGAGGGCACGATCTCCACGAGCACCCCAGAGTTCGAACCTTAAGGGTCTGCCGGAACCCGTGATCCGACAGTGATGAACTATAATATGCAAGGGATGACGAAAGTAATTCCCGAGCTCTTCGCGATGTTGAAATTGGCGAAGGTAGAAATCAAGAAAGAGCATCAAGTGTTGATGGTTTACAAGACCACTAGTTTCAAGAAAAAGGGCAAAAGAATAGAAAGGGAACTTCAAGAAGAATACAAACAAGTTGTCACTCCCGTGAAGAAACCCAAAGCTAGCCTCAAGCCTGAAACTGAGTGCTTCTACTACAAAGGAAATGGTCACTGGAAGTGGAACTGCCCCTAGATACTTGGCGGATAAGAAGGATGGCAAAATGAACAAAGGTATATTTGATATACATGTTATTGATGTGTACTTTACTAGTGGTTATAGCAACCCCTCAGTATTTGATACTAGTTCAGTTGCTAAGAGTAGTAACTCAAAACGGGAGTTGCAAAATAAACAGAGACTAGTTAAGGGAGAGGTGACGATGTGTGTTGGAAATGATTCCAAGGTTGATAAGATCACCATCGCACACTCCTTTTACCTTCTGGATTAGTGTTGAACCTAAAATAAATGTTATTTGGTGTTTGCGTTAAGCATGAGTATGATTGGATCATGTTAATTGCAATACGGTTATTCATTTAAGTCAAAGAATAATTGTTGTTCTATTTACATGAATAGAAACCTTTTATGGTCATATACTCAATGTAAATGGTTTATTGAATCTTGATCGTAGTGACACACATATTCATAAATATTGAAGCCAAAAGGTGCAAAGTTAATAATGATAGTGCAACTTATTTGTGACCCTGCCGTTTAGGTCAAATTGGTGTAAAGCGCATGAAGAAACTCCATGCCGATGGACTTTTGGAATCACTTGATACTTGCGAACCATGTCTCATGGGCAAGATGACTAAGACTTCGTTCTCCGGTACAATGGAGCGAGCAACTAACTTATTGGAAATAATACATACTGATGTATGTGATCCGATGAGTGTTAAGGCTCGCGGCGGGTATCGTTATTTTCTGACCTTCACAGATGATTTGAGCAGATATGGATGTATCTACTTCATGGAACATAAGTCTGAAACATTTGAAAAGTTCAAAGAATTTCAGAGTGAAGTGGAGAATCATTGTAACAAGAAAATAAAGTTTCTACGATTTGATCATAGAGGCAAATATTTGAGTTACGAGTTTGGCCTTCAATTAAAACTATGTGGAATAGTTTCGCAAACTCACGCCAACTGGAACACCATAGCATAATGGTGTGTCCGAATGTCGTAGCCGTAATTTATTAGATATGGTTCGATCTATGATGTCTCTTACCAATTTACCACTAGCATTTTGGGGTTATCCATTAGAGACAGCTGCATTCACATTAAATAGGGCATCGTCTAAGAATCCGTTGAGACGACACCGTATGAACTGTGGTTTAGCAAGAAACCTAAGTTGTCGTTTCTTAAAGTTTGGGGTTACAATGCTTATGTGAAAAAGTTTCAGCCTGATAAGCTCAAACCCAAATCGGAAAAATGCGTCTTCATAAGGATACCCAAAAGAAACTGTTGGGTACACCTTCTATCACAATTCTGAAGGCAAGATCTTTTTTGCTAAGAGTGGATCCTTTCTAGAGAAGGAGTTTATCTCGAAAGAAATGAGTGGGAGGGAAGTAGAACTTGATGAGGTAGTTGTACCTACTCCCGAATTGGAAAGTGGTTTATCACATAAATCAGTTCCAGTGATGCCTACACCAACTACTAAGGAAGCTAATGATAATGATCATGAAACTTTGGATCAAGTTACTACTGAATCTCATAGGTCAACCAGAGTACGTTCCGCACCAGAATGGTACGGTAATCCTATTCTGGAGTTCATGTTACTTGACCATGACGAACTTACGTACTATGAGGAAGCGATGATGAGCCTAGATTCCGCGAAATGGCTTGAGGCCATGAAATCTGAGATGGGATCCATGTATGAGAACAAAGTATGGACTTTGGTTGACTTGCCCAATGATCGGCAAGCAATAGAGAATAAAAGGATCTTCAAGAGGAAGACGGACGCTGATAGTAGTGTTACTATCTACAAAGCTCGAATTGTCGCAAAAATGTTTATGACAAGTTCAAGGTGTTGACTACGATTAGATTTTCTCACTTGTATCGATGCTTAAAAGTCTATCCGAATCATGTTAGCAAATTGCCACATTTTATGAAATCTGGCTAATGGATGTCAAAACTACATACCTTAATGGATTTCTTAAACAAGAGTTGTATATGATGCAACCAGAAGGTTTTGTCGATCCTAAAGGTGCTAACAAAGTGTGCAAGCTCCAGCGATCCATTTATGGACTGGTGCAAAGCATCTCAGAGTTGGAATATACGCTTTGATGAGTTGATCAAAGCATATAGTTTTATACAGACTTGCGATGAAGCCTGTATTTACAAGAAAGTGAGCGGGAGCACTACAACCTTTCTGATAAGTATATGTGAATGACATATTGTTGATCGGAAATGACGTAGAATTTTATGGAAAGCATAAAAGGAGTGTTTGAAAGGAGTTTTTCAAAGAAAGACCTCGATGAAGCTGCTTACATATTGAGCATCAAGATCTATAGAGATAGATCAAGACGCTTGATAAGTTTTTTCAATGAGTACATACCATCAATTTTTTTTGAAGTAGTTCAAAATGGAACAGTCAAAGAAGGAGTGCTTGCTTGTATTGCAAGGTGTGAAATTGAGTAAGACTCAAAGCCCGACCACGGCAGAAGATAGAAAGAGAATGAAAGTCATTCCCTATGCCTCAGCCATAGGTTCTATAAAGTATGCCATGTTGTGTACCAGATCTATTGTATACCCTACACTTGGTTTGGCAAGGGAGTACAATAGTGATCTAGGAGTAGATCACTGGACAGCGGTCAAAATTATCCTTGGTGGAATAAGGATATGTTTCTCGATTATGGAGGTGACAAAAGGTTCGTCGCAAAGGGTTACGTCAATGCAAGTTTTTACACTGATCCAGATGACTCTAAGTCTTATTGAAAGTGGGAGTAATTAGCTAGAGCAGCTCCGTGCGGAGCATTGTTGACATAGAAATTTGCAAAATACATACGGATCTGAATATGGCAGACCCGTTGACTAAACTTCTCTCACAAGAAAAACATGATCACACACTACTAGGGAAAACCTTATACACAAAACTTTAGCAGTAGCGAGGGTCAAAAAACCACGCTGGTGCTAAGTAGCAGTAGCGCCCCCCTACAAACCGTGCGCAAATAAAGTTCTAGCAGTAGCGCCTCTCGTCGTAAACACGTTACTACTATAATTCTCACGGCTTAGCCGATAGGCTACACATACTAGTAGCGACCTAAAACGAACCGCGCTACCGCTACTTTCTTTGTAGCAGCGCGTTTTATTATAAACTCACTACTGCTAAAGGATATAAAATTAAATAGAAAGCAAATAGAAAGGTAATTGAAAATGAAAGAAATAGAATAAGGTGAAAGGAAAAAATGTGATGAAAACTAAATTAAAAAGGGAAAAAAGAGAAAGGAGTAGCAGTAGCGTGTATCCCAGAACGCGTTGTAGCTAACTTAGCCGCAGCGCGCTTTCTTGAACGCGCTGCTGCTACTTCTGACTTAACCACGGGGTTCGTCCTTCCCCACGGCCACTTCCCCCAAATCCAACTCTCCACTCTCGCCGCCGTCGTTGCCCGTCGGCCGCCGCGCGCTCTCCGCACACCCTCTACGCCGCCCCGACCACAGATTCAACGCCGCCCCCACCCCCGACCTTCAACGCCGCCCCGGACGCCGCCCCTGACCCCGACCTCGATGCCGCCGTCCGCCGCGCGCCCGAGCCCCGACCCCGACCTCGACGCCGCCTGCCCCTCGCTCGTCGCAGGCACCCGAGGTGAGCAAGCCTGCTCCTCCCTCTCCCCTACCTCTGCCTAGGGTTTCTTTTTTTTAGTTGCATCAAATTAGTTAGGGTTCATGTAAGGGTTGAAACGAATCGGATGCGGATGCGACTCAAATGAGTTAGGGTTCATGTAAGGGTGGAAACGAATAAAATTTCTAAGATGAATCATAAAACGAGTAAAATTTGACCACTTATTTCACTTTATAGTTGGATAATTGGAATATCCGCTACCACTTTCCACCCCTAGGTTTATCAAATTAGATGGTAATTAGGGTAGTAGTTCCTAGGTACTAATTAGTTAGTAAGAACTTGTTGCTATTTTTATTTATAGTAAGTTTATTTTTAGTAAGAACTAGTTGAATTAATAGAACTAGTTAGTAAGAACTTGTTGCTATTTTTTTAGTTAAAGTGATTTTTCTCGCATCGACGTGGACGATGCCTATCCCGCATCCTCGTCGTCCATTCGGCGGAGGACGACACCTGCTTGACCAGATGGGCCATGTCCGGGACTGGGCTCTGCCAGGGTGGTACTGGGAGGCGCTACCTACTGGGGGCGCAGGATGGTGAGGAGCCAGCCTGTCGTTGACCCGAACCTTCTTTGGTGGCGGTCGCATGGGCCAGTGACGGTCCAGAGGCTCGAGGACTCCACGGAGGTGGTGCGTCACCGTGTCAGTGAGGAGGACGCGCACATCCGTCGCTACTTGTTTGCGTTGGAGCACAGGTTCTCCAATACCTGGCGGGTTCTCCAGGGATCTCACTGGAGCTATGAATCCGTGATGGTTCCTTCTCTGTGGGTGTCCACCGCCCGTGCCGATACCCGTCGTGTGCTAGGGTTTTAGTTGTACTAGTGATGTATATATATGACACTATTCGGGATGTATTAGTGATAATATTCGACGATGTACGGAAGCATGAGATGATTTACTTTTTCTTATTGAATGCATGCTAATTTGAGTCCTATAAGATATTTTGAAATGTATATCTTGTGTTGCTCAATATCCAAGTGGCCGGTCATGTTTGCAGGTTACACCTCCGAGTGGCCTATATTTTGCCGGAGTGTTGATTCATTTCCGTTCCGGCAAATTTCAGGCGCTCGATATGTCCTATTTTAGCAAAGGTCATGCCGGATTTTTCCGTGAATTTTGGCATGACTTTTGCCAGAATATGTAGGATATCGAGTGCCCCGGATTTGTGTGTTGAGTATCCTGGTAGTTGTCTTCTATCAATTTTCAATTAATGTTTTAACTATGAACATAGGAAATGTCTGACGACAAAAAGGATTTCGGTATTTGCAAATACTGCGAAGACGAGCGCGGCCTGTGCGACGGAATCTTCCTAGATGATGATAGGCGCTTCAGCATCAAGCTGGACGAGAACTTCTAAGTGGATACAGTAAGTCACAACGACAAGTCTTTTTTTCGTAATTAAGCATGACATCTGCTTCATTTGCTTCAACTTATATTTTTTTTGCTATTCTACTAGCGTATCCCCTGCCATGCAAGATTTTTTGTATTGGATAACATAGGCTTTAGTCATACTATGGAGGTAAAGAAAGTTTACTTGAAGACCGAGCATGGTTACATTTTCCACACAAAATTATACAATTCAGACAACTACACCTATTTTGGATGCAAAACATGGCGAGCACTATTCAAGACTTATGCATTTGAGCCTGATATGGTTATCACCTTTGATATTCATCCGGAAGATGATATTGAAGGTAATACTGACATCTGGGTCAATGTGCAGACAGCTCCAGTTACACCATTATGTAAGTTTCTCAACCAAATTTTTGTCTTTGATATTGTTTATTCAAAAATAGTTGACAACTAATTTGTATTGTCAGCTTATTTCGGTGCAAGCAAACATGTCCAGCGCTTGGTAGACAGGACCTACTACTGTCCCGGGGCTGAACTAAACTGCGAGGAGCTAAGTCATTATGTTTCATGGCTTGAGGATCTTGATACTGTCAAGACAAATTTTCTTCCTGGACATAGAAATGTTAGTACTGAAAACGTGCGACCAATAGTGTTCGTAATGAACTACGGTCACATCTATTTAGGAAGGATGGTAAGTTTTTTACTATTTGTCCTCAGTGCATCTTTTCCATACATTATTTGTGAAGCTAAACTTCATTGATAAGTATGTTACCATACGATGTTTTTTCAACAGGGACTCCCGATGAATGTTGTGCCTTATGGGATCGAGACTAAAGGTACCATGAGTATTATTAGCTTACGGCCAAGATATCCTACATGTTACTTTAGTGCATTCAAGATCGGCGATGAATGCTTAATAGTGCAAGACTGGACCAGATATGTGATGGGGGAGCGCAGAGAAGTACTAGGGGGCAGCAAACAGATGTGCTACCCAAAATTAGGAGACAGGCTCATCTCCATGCTCCAACTTGATCAAGGAGGAGAGCTACACATTTTTATGTTATTTTACCTAAGAGAGAGAAGCAGGAGTGATTAGCTAGCTAGAAATAAGTTTGAGGATGATGATGTGCTACACTATTACTATGATGATAAAATAGCTAGTGTTGGTGGTAATGACTATGATGATTATTATTAGCTAGTGTTGGTGGTGATTAGCTAGCTAGAATGAGAGTTTGAAGATGATGATGTGTGCTACACTATGACTATGATGATTAAATAGCTAATGTTGGTGGTACTGACTATGATGATGATTAAATAGCTTGTGTTGGCGGATTAGATTCAAGTGGAGGCAACATGTGGTGCACATCGAAAGTACTACTAGTCCAAACTAGTTCAAGTTCGGATTTGCAGTATACTTTTGACATGCACCACATATTGCCTCCACTTGAAACTAATCCAACTTCATTTGACACACTGTTATGGACATAATGATGTAAACCTCATAACTGGTATTGTACCAATATTTGTACGATAAATACACTAAAAATAAAAAATAAAAAAAATACTAGTAGCGATGGACGGAAAACGCGCTGCCCGTAGTTACATTAGCAGTAGCGTGGGATTGAACAAATGTTGCAGCTACTTGTCCTAGCAGTAGCGCGTGTAACACGCGCTACTGCTAAGGAATAGCTGTAGCGCCTTATCAGTAGCGCATATCCCCGCGCTACTGATAGGCCTAAAACCCGCGCTGCTGCTAGCCTTTTCCCTAGTAGTGACACCTTAGTACTCTCTGGGTATTAATCACATGGCGATGTGAACTAAGATTACTAACTGTAGTAAACCCTTTGAGTGTTGGTCACATGGCGATGTGAACTATGGGTGTTAATCACATGGTGATGTGGACTATTGGTGTTAAATCATGGCGATGTGAACTAGATTATTGACTCTAGTGCAAGTGGGAGACTGAAGGAAATATGCCCTAGAGGCAATAATAAAATTGTTATTTATATTTCCTTATATCATGATAAAAGTTTATTATTCATGCTAGAATTGTATTAACCGGAAACTTAGTACATGTGTGAATACATAGATAAACAGAGTGTCACTAGTATGCCTCTACTTGACTAGCTCGTCGAATCAAAGATGGTTAAGTTTCCTAGCCATAGACATGAGTTGTCATTTGATTAACGGGATCACATCATTAGAGAATGATGTGATTGACTTGACCCATTCCGTTAGCTTAGCACTTGATCGTTTAGTATGTTGTTATTGCTTTCTTCATGACTTATACATGTTCCTATGACTATGAGATTATGCAACTCCCGAATACCGGAGGAACACTTTGTGTGCTACCAAACGTCACAACGTAACTCGTTGATTATAAAGGTGCTCTACAGGTGTCTCCGATGATATTTGTTGAGTTGGCATAGATCAAGATTAGGATTTGTCACTCTGATTGTCGGAGAGGTATCTCTGGGCCCTCTCGGTAATGCACATCACTATTAGTCTTGAAAGCAATGTGACTAATGAGTTAGTTGCGGGATGATGCATTACTTAACGAGTAAAGAGACTTGCCGGTAACGAGATTGAACTAGGTATTGAGATACCGATGATCGAATCTCGGGCAAGTAACATACCGATGACAAAGGGAACAACGTATGTTGTTATACGGTTTGAGCGATAAAGATCTTCGTAGTATATGTGGGAACCAATATGAGCACCTAGGTTCCGCTATTGGTTATTGACCGGAGATGTGTCTCGGTCATGTCTACATAGTTCTCTAGCCCGTAGGGTCCGCATGCTTAATGTTCGGTGACGATCGGTATTATGAGTCTATGAGTTTTAATGTACCGAAGGTAGTTCAGAGTCCCGGATATGATCACGGACATGATGAGGAGTCTTGAAATGGTCGAGATGTAAAGAGCGATATATTGGAAGCCTATGTTTGGACATCGGAATGGTTCCGGATGAGTTCGGGTATTTACTAGAGTACCGGGAGGTTACTGGAACCCCCCGGGGAGTATATGGGCCTTATTGGGCCTTAGTGGAATAGAGGAGAGGAAGGGAAAAGGTGGAGGGCGCGCCCCCTACCCCAATCCGAATTGGGTGGGGGGCCTCCCCCCTTCCATCCCCTCTCTCCTCCCATTCCTTCTCTCCTACTCCTACTACTTGGAAGGGGGAATCCTACTCCCGGTGGGAGTAGGACTCCCCAGGGTGCGCCATAGTAGAGGGCCGGCCCTCCCCCTCCTCCACTCCTTTATATACGGGGGAAGGGGGCACCCCATAGACACATAAGTTTATCATTGATCTCTTAGCCATGTGCGGTGCCCCCCTCCACCATAATCCACCTCGGTCATATCATTGCAGTGCTTAGGCAAAGCCCTGCGCCGATAGCTTCATCATCGTCGTCATCATGCCATCATGCTAACGAAGCTCTCCCTCGACACTCTGCTGGATCGTGAGTTCATGGGACGTCACCGAGCCGAACGTGTGCAGATCGCGGAGGTGCCGTACTTTCGGTACTAGGATCGGTCGATCGTGAAGACGTACGACTACATCGACCATGCTGTAATAACGCTTCCTCTTAGGTCTACGAGGGTATGTAGACAACACTCTCCCCTCTCGTTGCTATGCATCACCATGATCTTGCGTGTGCATAGGATTTTTTTTTAAATTACTGTGTTCCCGAACACTAAGAACGGTTAGCATTGCCTGCCACGGCCGTCGATCCCCGCACCTATACTCCGACATCGGCGTCGACTACACTGGCCACTTCGTCATCAACCGCTAGGCAAGGCTGGACGCACCACGCAAGGGACACCTTCGTGCGTCGCTGCCGACCGCTCAACCACGCGGTTTCATTGATGATCCGTCTTTGTCGTCATCGTCCGGGACATCACCGACCATGTCGCCATCGACTTTGATATCTGTGTCGTCCCCTTCATGACGTGTACAATGCCGCCATCGGTCTGGTCAACCGATCACGCACCTGTCTGTGCTAAGCCTGTTCTCGAGCACGCGCCTACCGTCGATCGAGCCATAGGTTACCATCGTGTCGTCCCTTCGGACCGCTGTGTCGTCGCCCCGAGGTCTCCCCACTAACTGCCCCGGCCTGCGTGCCACTCCCGCCGACGCCCCTTCGGGTTGTCGCTTCGTGGCTCGCATTCCATGCCGCCGCCCTGAGATCCTCCCGTCGGCTATCCCCGTAGCCGCCGCCGCCTTTGCGTCGCCCCTTAGGGTTGTCGCACCGTGGCACGCATGCCACACCGCCTCCCATCGGGTCGTCGCCCCCAGGCAGTGGTTCTCCCCGCGGTTGCCCCGACCCACAAGCCACCACTACACCGCCTCTTTCGGGCTCTAGCGCCGCGGAACGCGGTCACCGCCGTAGCCCGAGGCCGTCCCTGCATCATCACCGACCCGCACACTGCTGCCCCTTCGGGCCATAGCGACGTGGCACGCGGTCTACGCCGCCCCGAGGTCTTCCCGCCGTCGCCTCGACCTGCCTGCCGCCGCTGCATCGCCCCTTCGTGGCGTAGCGTCGCGGCCCGCGGTCCACTCTGCCGTCACCGCGTGTTGACTTCTCGTGGTATGCGTCGTGCCTCCTCCCTCGGTGCGGGAACGCCACCGTCCGCGCCGGTCATTGTCACGTTGTTGGGTTCCTCGCCTACTTCGAGCACTACCACCATGCTCCTAACCTAGTCGCCGCCGCCGCTCTTCTTCGGCCGCCGCCGCCACTACCCCTGTAGCCGCCGCCCGTCCACCCCCTTCGTCTTCATCCAGCACCACCCCATCGCCAGCGTTGCCATCATCTACCCCGACCACTTCGTCTACTCCGACCATCGTTGTTGACATCGAACCTGCGCCGATTGGCGCCATGATACATCCATTTTGCATCATGATTTTATATCGATATTTATTGCATTATGGGATGTTGTTACACGTTGTGTCACAATACTTATGCCTAACCTCTTATTTTACAAGGTTTACATGAAGAGGGAGAATGCTGACAGCTGAAATTCTGGGCTGGAAAATAAGAAAATATTAGAGACCTATTCTGCACAGCTCCAAAAGTCCTGAAACTTCACGGAAGTTATTTTTGGAATTAATAAAAAATACTGGTGAAAGAATCCACCAGAGGGGCACAACACCCTGGCCACGAGGGTGGGGGGCGCGCCCTACCCCCTGGGCGCACCCCCTGCCTCGTGGGCCCCCTGGCAGGCCTCCGGTAACCATCTTCTGCTATATGAAGTCTTTTACCCTGGAAAAAATCATAAGCAAGCTTTCGGGAAGAAACTCTACCGCCATAAGGCGGAACCAATCTAGGGCTCCGACGAAGCTGTTCTGCCGGGGAAACACCCCTCAGGAGGGGGAAATCATCGCCATCATCATCACCAACGATCCTCTCATCGGGAGGGGGTCAATCTCCATCAACATCTTCACCAGCACCATCTCATCTCAAACCCTAGTTCATCTCTTGTACCCAATCTTTGTCCCAAAGCCTTAGATTGGTACCTGTGGGTTGCTAGTAGTGTTCATTACTCCTTGAAGTTGATGCTAGTTGGTTTATTTGGTGCAAGATCATATGTTCAGATCAATTATGCATATTAATACCCCTCTGATTATGAACATGAATATGATTTCTGAGTAGTTACGTTTGTTCCTGAGGACATGGGAGAAGTCTTGCTATACGTAGTCATGTGAATTTGGTATTCGTTCGATATTTTGATGAGATGTATGTTGTCTTTCCTCTAGTGGTGTTATGTGAACGTCGACTACATGACACTTCACCATTGTTTGGGCCTAGAGGAAGGCATTGGGAAGTAATAAGTAGATGATGGGTTGCTAGAGTGACAGAAGCTTAAACCCTAGTTTATGAGTTGCTTCGTAAGGGGCTGATTTGGATCCATATGTTTCATGCTATGGTTAGGTCTACCTTAATAATTCTTTTGTAGTTGCGGATGCTTGCAATAGGGGTTAATCATAAGTGGGATGCTTATCCAAGAAAGGGCAGCATCCAAGCACAGGTCCACACACATACCAAATTATCAAAGTAACGAACGCGAATCATATGAGCGTGATGAAAACTAGCTTGACGATAATTCCCATGTGTCCTCGGGAGCGCTTTTCTCTATATAAGAGTTTGTCCAGGCTTGTCCTTTGCTACAAAAAGGATTGTGCCATCTTGCTGCACCTTATTTACTTTTATTACTTGTTACTCGCTACAAATTCCCCTATCACAAAACTATTTGTTACCGATAATTTCAGTGCTTGCAGAGAATACCTTGCTGAAAACCGCTTATAATTTCCTTCTACTCCTCATTGGGTTTGACACTCTTACTTATCTAAAGGACTATGATAGATCCCATATACTTTTGGGTCATCAAGACTCTTTTCTGGCGCCGTTGCTGGGGAGTGAAGCACCTTTGGTAGGTGGAATTGGGTAAGGAAAAATTTATATAGTGTGCTGAAATTTACTGTCACTTGTTACTATAGAAAGTAATCCTCTGAGGGGCTTGTTCGGGGTATCTTCACTCCGACCAGTAGAGCAAAGAGTTTCTCCTCAACCTACTGAACCTACTGAAAATGTTTACTTTGAAATTCCTTCCGGTATGATAGAGAAACTGCTAGCTAATCCTTTTACAGGAGATGGAGCATTACATCCCGATTTGCACCTAATCTATGTGGATGAAGTTTGTGGATTATTTAAGCTTGCAGGTATGCCCGAGGATGTTATCAATAAGAAGGTCTTCCCTTTATCTTTGAAGGGAGAGGCATTGACATGGTTTAGGCTATGTGATGATATGGGATCATAGAACTACAACCGTTTGAAATTGGAATTTCATCAAAAGTTTTATCCTATGCATCTTGTTCATCGTTATCGTAATTTTATATATATATATATATATATATATATATATATATATATATATATATATATAATTTTTGTCCTCGTGAAGGAGAAAGCATCGGTCAAGCTTGGGGGAGGCTTAAGTCAATGTTATATTCATGCCCCAATCATGAGCTCTCAAGAGAAATGATTATTCAAAAAAATTATGCTCAGCTTTCTCTCAATAATCGCTCCATGCTCGACACTTCTTGTACTGGATCTTTTATGCCGAAGACTATTGAATTCAAATGGGATTTATTGGAAAGAATTAAACGCAACTCTGAAGATTGGGACCTCGACGAAGGTAAGGAGTCAGGTATAATACCTAAGTTTGATTGTGTTAAATCTTTTATGGATACCAATGTTTTCCGTGAATTTAGCACTAAATATGGACTTGACTCTGAGATAGTAGCTTCTTTCTGTGAATCCTTCGCTACTCATATTGATCTCCCTAAGGAGAAGTGGTTTAAATATAATCCTCCCATTGAAGTAAAAGTAGTTGCACCTATTAAAGTTGAAGAAAAGACTATCACTTATAATGATCCTGTTGTTCCTACTGCTTATATTGAGAAACCACCTTTCCCTGTTAGAATAAAGGATCATGCGAAAGCTTCAACTGTGGTCAATAAAAGTAATATTAAGACACCCAAACCCCCTGAGCAAATTAAAGTTGAACCTAGTATTGCTATGGTTAAAGATCTCTTGGCTGATAATATTGATGGGCATGTTATTTACTTCTGTGAGGAAACTGCTAGAATTGCTAGACCTGATACTAAAAATAAACATAGACCTGTTCTAGGCATGCCTATTATTTCTGTTAAAATAGGAGATCATAGTTATCATGGCTTATGTGATATGGGTGCTAGTGCAAGTGCAATACCTCATTCTTTATGCAAAGAAATTATGCATGATATTGCACCTGCTGAGATATAAGAAATTGATGTTACAATTACGCTTGCCAATAGAGACACTATTTCACCAGTTGGGATTGTTAGAGATGTTGAAGTCTTGTGTGGGAAAGTTAAATATCCTGCTGATTTTCTTGTTCTTGGTTCCCCACAAGATAGTTTTTGTCCCATCATATTTGGTAGACCCTTCTTGAATATCGTTAATGCTAGGATAGACTGCGAAAAGGATGTTGTTACTATTGGTTTGGGGGATATGTCTCATGAGTTTAACTTTGCAAAATTTCGTAGACAACCCCGTGACGAGGAATTGACTAGTAAAGATGAAATTATTGGTCTTGCTTCTATTGTCGTGCCTCCTAATGACCCTTTAGAACAATATTTGCTAGACCATGAAAATGATATGTTTATGAATGAAAGAAGGGAAATAGATGAGGTATTCTTTAAACAGGGACCTATTTTGAAACACAACTTGCCTGTTCAAATACTAGGGGATCCTCCTCCACCCAAGGGTGATCCCGTGTTTGAGCTTAATCCATTACCTGATACTCTTGATGAGAAAAAGATATATCATGTTATTATTAGTGCTAACCTTTCAGAGCATGAAGAAAATAAATTATTGAAAACTTTGAAGAAGCACCATGCTGCTATTGGATATACTATTGATGATCTTAAGGGCATTAGTCCCACTCTATGCCAGCACAAAATAAATGGAGAAAGACGCTAAACCAGTTGTTGATCACCAACGACGGTTAAATCCTAAGATGAAAGAAGTGGTAAGGAAAGAAATACTAAAGCTTCTGGAGGCAGGTATAATTTATCCCGTTGCTGATAGTTAGTGGGTAAGTCCTGTCCATTGTGTCCCTAAGAAGGGAGGTATTACTGTTGTTCCTAATGATAAAGATGAATTGATCCCACAAAGAATTGTTACAGGTTATAGAATGGTAATAGATTTCTACAAATTAAATAAAGCTACTAAAAAGGATCATTACCGTTTACCTTTTATTGATCAAATGCTAGAAAGATTATCCAAACATACACATTTTTGCTTTCTAGATGGTTATTCTGGTTTCTCTCAAATACCTGTGTCAAAAGAGGATCAAGAAAAGACCGCTTTTACTTGCCCTTTCGGTACCTTTGCTTATAGACGTACGCCTTTTGGTTTATGTAATGCACCTGCTACCTTTCAAAGATGCATGATGGCTATATTCTCTGATTTTTGTGAAAAGATTGTTGAGGTTTTCATGGATGATTTTTCTGTATATGGAACTTCTGTTGATGATTGCTTGAGCAAACTTGATCGAGTTTTGCAGAGATGTGAAGAAACTAATCTTGTCTTGAATTGGGAGAAGTGTCAGTTTATGGTTAATGAAGGTATTATCTTGGGACATAAAATTTCCGAATGAGGTATTAAAGTTGACAAAGCTAAAGTTGATGCTATTGAAAAGATGCCATGCCCTAAGGACATTAAAGGTATAAGAAGTTTCCTTGGTCATGCCGGTTTTTATAGGAGGTTCATTAAGGACTTCTCAAAAATCTCCAGGCCTCTGACTAATCTCTTACAAAAAGATACTCCTTTTGTCTTTGATGATGATTGTGTAGAACCATTTGAAATACTTAAGAAAGCCTTGATTTCTGCACCTATTGTTCAGCCACCTGATTAGAATTTACCTTTTGAAATTATGTGTGATGCTAGTGATTATGCTGTAGGTGTTGTTCTAGGACAAAGAGTTGATAGAAATTAAATGTTATCCAATATGCTAGTAAAACTCTAGACAATTCCCAGAGAAATTATGCTACTACCGAAAAAGAATTTTTAGCAGTTGTATTTGCGTGTGATAAGTTCAGATCTTATATTGTTGATTCCAAAGTAACTGTTCACACTGACCATGCTGCTATTAAATATCTTATGGAAAAGAAAGATGCTAAGCCTAGACTTATTAGATGGGTTCTCTTGCTACAAGAATTTGATTTGCATATTATTGATAGAAAAGGAGCTGAGAACCCCGTTGCAGACAACTTGTCTTGGTTAGAGAATGTTCTTGATGACCCACTACCTATTGATGATAGCTTTCCTGATGAATAATTAGCTATCATAAATGCTTCTCGTACTGCTCCATGGTATGCTGATTATGCTAATTGCATTGTTGCTAAATTTATACCACCTAGCTTCACATACCAGCAAAAGAAAAAAAATCTATGATTTAAGACATTACTTCTGGGATGACCCACACCTTTATAAGGAAGGAGTAGATGGTGTTATTAGACGTTGTATACCTGAGCATGAATAGGAACAGATCCTACGCAAGTGTCACTCCGAAGCTTATGGAGGACACCATGCTGGAGATAGAACTGCACATAAGGTATTGCAATCCGGTTTTTATTGGTCTACTCTCTTCAAAGATGCTCGTAAGTTTGTCTTATCTTGTGATGAATGTCAAAGAATTGGTAATATTAGTAGACGTCAAGAAATGCCTATGAATTATTCACTTGTTATTGAACCATTTGATGTTTGGGGCTTTGATTATATGGGACTGTTTCCTTCCTCTAATGGGTATACACATATTTTAGTTGTTGTTGATTACGTTACTAAGTGGGTAGAATCTATTCCAACTAGTAGTGATGATCATAACACCTCTATTAAGATGCTTAAATAAGTTATTTTTCTGAGGTTTGGAGTCCCTAGATATTTAATGACCGATGGTGGTTCACATTTTATTCATGGTGATTTTCGTAAAATGCTTGCTATGTATGATGTTAATCATAGAATTGCATCTCCATATCACTCGAAGTCTAGTGGTCAAGTAGAATTGAGTAACAGAGAGCTCAAATTAATTTTGCAAAAGACTGTTAATAGGTCTAGAAAGAATTGGTCCAAGAAACTTGATGATGCATTATGGGCCTATAGAACTGCATATAAAAATCCTATGGGTATGTCTCCGAATAAAATGGTTTATGGAAAAGCATGTCATTTACCTCTTGAACTAGAACATAAGGCATATTGGGCCATTAAAGAGCTCAATTATGATTTCAAACTTGTCGGTGAGAAGACGTTATTTGACATTAGCTCACTTGATGAATGGAGAACCCAAGCTTATGAGAATGCCAAACTGTTTAAAGAAAAATTTAAAAGATGGCATGACAAAAGGATACAAAAGCGTGAGTTTAATGTAGGTGATTATGTGTTGCTATTCAACTTTTGTTTAAGATTTTTTGCAAGCAAACTTCTCTCTAAATGGGAAGGTCCTTACATTATTGAGGAGGTCTATCGTTCCGGTGCCATAAAAATGAACAACTTCGAAGGCACAAATCCGAAGGTGGTGAACGGTCAAAGAATCAAACATTATATCTCAGGTAATCCTATAATTGTTGAAACTAATGTTATTGAAACCGTAACCCCGGAGGAATACATAAGGGACACTTTCCAGAACATTTCAGACTCCGAAAAGCAATAGGTATGTGGTACGGTAAGTAAACCGACTCCAAAACAGTTCTAATGGCAATTTTTCTCCGTTTTGGAATATTTAAGAAAATAGGAAAATAAGAAGTAGTCCGAAAGGGACACGAGGCATCCACGAGGGTGGAGGGCGCGCCCTACCCCCTGGGCGCGCCCCCTGCCTCATGGGCACCTCGTGTGCTCTCCGGACTCCGTTTTCTTGCACGATACTTCTTTTGGTCGGTAAAAATTCATTATATAATCTTCCAAAGGTTTTGACCACCGTGTCACACAAATATCCTCTGTTCTTGTTTCGAGCTGTTTTCTTCCAGAGTTGTCAAGGCCAGGCATCATGTCGTCCCCCTCCTCCAACAATGAGGGCAACGATGTTTGGCTAATGAAGATAGAGCTGAAGAGAGAAGAACCCGTGGAGATCAACAAGGATGATAGGATCAAGAAGGCCATGGAGGATCAAGTTCCGGCAGCAGAAGAAGAAGACATCCTTCAACCTCATAACAATCTTCTTACCACAACTAAGATTGAAGCTTTCAAGATGATTGAGTTAGCTCGTATACAAAACAAGTATCTCACTCATGAAAATATTTTGTTGAAGGAGCATATCACCGCACTCAAGTGCATTATCCGCAAATTGGAGGATCTCCTACGCTCGATGTGCGACTATCCATCATCACCACCATCTTCTTCATCAGCAAAAGAGCCATAATCACATGGGTATGGGCCCTCCCCATGGCAATCTCTCAAGCTTGGGGAGGTGCCCCGGTATCGTATCACCATCACACTCCAATCTTTACCATTTTTCTTAGTTCGATCCTTTTGGTAATATCTTGATCGTAGAATAAAGTTTTAGTATGATTTAGTTTTGAGTTTTGCCTTATGATCCTTCTATGTAATCGAGTCCGTGAGCTATATATATAATAAAGATTAGTGTTGAGTCAAGGGCTTGATTATCTTGCTATGATCGTGAGGGAATAGAAGAAAAACAAAGAATAAAAAGAAGTAAAGAGATCATATTGATCTTATGGAGAGTAATGACTTCACATATAAAGAGTATGATGAATAAAAGTTGTTCAAAGTTGACAAACATAGTTTTGGTCATTGTTGCAATTAATAGGAAGTAATAAAGAAAGAGATGTTTTCACATATAAATATACTATCTTGGACATCTTTTATGATTGTGAGCACTCATTAAAATATGACATGCTAAAGAGTTGATGTTGGACAAGGAAGACAACATAATGGGTTATGTTTTCTTATATCGGAAATAAAGTATATTGTCATGGATCATCCAACATGTTGAGCTTGCCTTTCCCTCTCGTGCTAGCCAAATTCTTTGCACCAAGTAGAGATACTACTTGTGCTTCCAAATATCCTTAAACCCAGTTTTGCCATGCGAGTCCACCATATCTACCTATGGATTGAGTAAGATCCTTCAAGTAAGTTGTCATGTTGCATGCAATAAAAATTGCTCTTTAAATATGTATGATTTATTAGTGTGGAGAAAATAAACTTTATACGATCTTGTGATATGGAAGCAATAAAAGTGACGGACTGCATAATAAAGGTCCATATCACAAGTGGCAATATAAAGTGACGTTGTTTTGCATTAAGATTTCGTGCATCCAACCATAAAAGCACATGACAACCTCTGCTTCCCTCTGCGAAGGGCCTATCTTTTACTTTTCTCTTTTACCTTGCAAGAGTCAAGGTGATTTTCACCTTTCCTTTTTACATTTTATCCTTTGGCAAGCACCTTGTGTTGGAAAGATCCTGATATATATATCCAATTGGATGTAAGTTAGCATGAATTATTATTGTTGACATTACCCTTGAGGTAAAAGGTTGGGAGGCAACACTATAAGCCCCTATCTTTCTCTGTGTCGAATTAAAACTCTATACCCATAAGTATTACGTGAGTGTTAGCAATTGTGAAAGACTAAATGATAGTTGAGTATGTAGACTTGCTAAAAAGCTCTTATATTGACTCTTTCCGATGCTATGATAAATTGCAATTGCTTCAATGACTGAGATTATAGTTTGTTGGTTCTCAATGAAGTTTCTGATTCATACTTGACATTGTGAATAGATTATTACTTGAGCATAAGAAATCATATGACAATATCCATATCTGTTGCTGTTATAAGAATGATCATGATGCCCTCATGTCTGTATTCTATTTTATCGACACCTCTATCTCTAAACATGTGGACATATTTATCATTTTCGGCTTCCGCTTGAGGACAAGCCAGGTCTAAGCTTGGGGGAGTTGATACGTCCATTTTGCGTCATGCTTTTATATCGATATTTATTGCATTATGGGCTATTATTACACGTTATGTCACAATACTTATGCATATTCTCTCTTATTTTACAAGGTTTACATGAAGAGGGAGAATGCCGGCAGCTGAAATTCTGGGCTGAAAAAGAGCAAATATTAGAGACCTATTATGCACAGCTCCAAAAGTCCTAAAACTTCATGGAAGTTATTTTTGGAATTAATAAAAAATACTGGCAAAAGAATCCACCAGAGGGGGCCCACACCCTGGCCACGAGGGTGGGGGCATGTCCCCCTGCCTCGTGGGCCCCCTGGCAGGCCTCCGGTAACCATCTTCTGCTATATGAAGTCTTTTACCCTGGAAAAAATCATAAGCAAGCTTTAGGGAAGAAACTCTACCGCCATAAGGCGGAACCAATCTAGGGCTCCGACGAAGCTGTTCTGCCGGGGAAACACCCCTCAGGAGGGGGAAATCATCGCCATCATCATCACCAACGATCCTCTCATCGGGAGGGGGTCAATCTCCATCAACATCTTCACCAGCACCATCTCATCTCAAACCCTAGTTCATCTCTTGTACCCAATCTTTGTCCCAAAGCCTTAGATTGGTACCTGTGGGTTGCTAGTAGTGTTCATTACTCCTTGAAGTTGATGCTAGTTGGTTTATTTGGTGCAAGATCATATGTTCAGATCAATTATGCATATTAATACCCCTCTGATTATGAACATGAATATGATTTCTGAGTAGTTACGTTTGTTCCTGAGGACATGGGAGAAGTCTTGCTATACGTAGTCATGTGAATTTGGTATTCGTTCGATATTTTGATGAGATGTATGTTGTCTTTCCTCTAGTGGTGTTATGTGAACGTCGACTACATGACACTTCACCATTGTTTGGGCCTAGAGGAAGGCATTGGGAAGTAATAAGTAGATGATGGGTTGCTAGAGTGACAGAAGCTTAAACCCTAGTTTATGAGTTGCTTCGTAAGGGGCTGATTTGGATCCATATGTTTCATGCTATGGTTAGGTCTACCTTAATAATTCTTTTGTAGTTGCGGATGCTTGCAATAGGGGTTAATCATAAGTGGGATGCTTATCCAAGAAAGGGCAGCATCCAAGCACAGGTCCACACACATACCAAATTATCAAAGTAACGAACGCGAATCATATGAGCGTGATGAAAACTAGCTTGACGATAATTCCCATGTGTCCTCGGGAGCGCTTTTCTCTATATAAGAGTTTGTCCAGGCTTGTCCTTTGCTACAAAAAGGATTGTGCCATCTTGCTGCACCTTATTTACTTTTATTACTTGTTACTCGCTACAAATTCCCCTATCACAAAACTATTTGTTACCGATAATTTCAGTGCTTGCAGAGAATACCTTGCTGAAAACCGCTTATAATTTCCTTCTACTCCTCATTGGGTTTGACACTCTTACTTATCTAAAGGACTATGATAGATCCCATATACTTTTGGGTCATCAAGACTCTTTTCTGGCGCCGTTGCTGGGGAGTGAAGCACCTTTGGTAGGTGGAATTGGGTAAGGAAAAATTTATATAGTGTGCTGAAATTTACTGTCACTTGTTACTATAGAAAGTAATCCTCTGAGGGGCTTGTTCGGGGTATCTTCACTCCGACCAGTAGAGCAAAGAGTTTCTCCTCAACCTACTGAACCTACTGAAAATGTTTACTTTGAAATTCCTTCCGGTATGATAGAGAAACTGCTAGCTAATCCTTTTACAGGAGATGGAGCATTACATCCCGATTTGCACCTAATCTATGTGGATGAAGTTTGTGGATTATTTAAGCTTGCAGGTATGCCCGAGGATGTTATCAATAAGAAGGTCTTCCCTTTATCTTTGAAGGGAGAGGCATTGACATGGTTTAGGCTATGTGATGATATGGGATCATAGAACTACAACCGTTTGAAATTGGAATTTCATCAAAAGTTTTATCCTATGCATCTTGTTCATCGTTATCGTAATTTTATATATATATATATATATATATATATATATATATATATATATATATATATAATTTTTGTCCTCGTGAAGGAGAAAGCATCGGTCAAGCTTGGGGGAGGCTTAAGTCAATGTTATATTCATGCCCCAATCATGAGCTCTCAAGAGAAATGATTATTCAAAAAAATTATGCTCAGCTTTCTCTCAATAATCGCTCCATGCTCGACACTTCTTGTACTGGATCTTTTATGCCGAAGACTATTGAATTCAAATGGGATTTATTGGAAAGAATTAAACGCAACTCTGAAGATTGGGACCTCGACGAAGGTAAGGAGTCAGGTATAATACCTAAGTTTGATTGTGTTAAATCTTTTATGGATACCAATGTTTTCCGTGAATTTAGCACTAAATATGGACTTGACTCTGAGATAGTAGCTTCTTTCTGTGAATCCTTCGCTACTCATATTGATCTCCCTAAGGAGAAGTGGTTTAAATATAATCCTCCCATTGAAGTAAAAGTAGTTGCACCTATTAAAGTTGAAGAAAAGACTATCACTTATAATGATCCTGTTGTTCCTACTGCTTATATTGAGAAACCACCTTTCCCTGTTAGAATAAAGGATCATGTGAAAGCTTCAACTGTGGTCAATAAAAGTAATATTAAGACACCCAAACCCCCTGAGCAAATTAAAGTTGAACCTAGTATTGCTATGGTTAAAGATCTCTTGGCTGATAATATTGATGGGCATGTTATTTACTTCTGTGAGGAAACTGCTAGAATTGCTAGACCTGATACTAAAAATAAACATAGACCTGTTCTAGGCATGCCTATTATTTCTGTTAAAATAGGAGATCATAGTTATCATGGCTTATGTGATATGGGTGCTAGTGCAAGTGCAATACCTCATTCTTTATGCAAAGAAATTATGCATGATATTGCACCTGCTGAGATAGAAGAAATTGATGTTACAATTACGCTTGCCAATAGAGACACTATTTCACCAGTTGGGATTGTTAGAGATGTTGAAGTCTTGTGTGGGAAAGTTAAATATCCTGCTGATTTTCTTGTTCTTGGTTCCCCACAAGATAGTTTTTGTCCCATCATATTTGGTAGACCCTTCTTGAATATCGTTAATGCTAGGATAGACTGCGAAAAGGATGTTGTTACTATTGGTTTGGGGGATATGTCTCATGAGTTTAACTTTGCAAAATTTCGTAGACAACCCCGTGACGAGGAATTGACTAGTAACACTGAACAAGCAAGGCTATTCAGATGAAGTCTGCACTTAACACTATGCAACATCATAACTACTAGCTAAGGTAGGTTCGGTCACTGCATGCCCAAGCCATGTTGTGGTTGTACCCTGTGCATATCTAGCTGTTTTTGTACAACTTCGCTAGCATCATAAATTAATTGTGGGATATGATGCACATGAGTAGCTTCTTCTATTTATTTTGGAAATATTAGTTTATAGGTTTCCTTTTTGGCTCTTGTACTAATGTTCAGGGCAATGGAGATCTTGTATAATAATCTGTACATAGTTGATACTAACAACAGAATGATGACATGTTTGTTTTTGGGCATAAATTTATGTGCTGATCCTCTTGCATTTGGATTCTGGTCTTACCCTGACTATGCGGATATGCTATTGTAGGTTGGTTTTATGTTTCTTATTGTTAGAGTGAGATGCCTTGCCTAGGACAGAATCCAGTTTTGTATCAACGCCTCATTGGTAAGCATGCTCAGGTTTAATGTTACTACAATTTCCTCCCTAATTTCAGCTCTAGGAACTATACCAGATCATCATAAGGGCGTGTGAACTTGCACCTGGTCTTGATGCTATATTTGCTGCATTGTAGCCATTATTTTCTTATTTCTTGCTTGATGACCTCTTAATTTCCTATTTCATATTTTTCTTAAGAGTTGTGTCTCTTGCAGAATAGAATCATGTTGATTCTGCTTCATACAAGCTTCATAAAGAAACAGTTTTAAGGGAGAACTTCAAAGAGTATTTTGCCAAATTTGGTAAAGTGCGGGTAATTTGACTTTTGGTTGTCCTTTTTCTTTTCAATATTAAAGGAGGACTTCAAACCGCCTTCGTCCCATCTTAGCTTCTCCTCATCTCCACTGTCTCTCATCGGCTAGGGATGGAGGAGCAATGGGCATCCACCCTAAGGCAGAGGGGTGGGTAGAAGGACGGTCGGTGTTCAACTCTCTACGGTTCAAAACCAAGTCCATCCAAGCCTCAAAGTATAAAGAAGGCGCCTAGACACTCATGGGTGGTGTAAACCGTAGGGTGTCTGAGGGAGTCCTGGATTAGGGGGTGTTCGGGTAGCCGGACTATACCTTCGCCGGACTCCAGGACTATGAAGATACAAGATTGAAGACTTCGTCCCATGTCCGGATGGGACTTTCCTTGGCGTGGAAGGCAAGCTAGGCGATGCGGATACTCAAGATCTCCTACCATTGTAACCGACTCTGTGTAACCCTAACCCTATCCGATGTCTATATAAACCGGAGGGTTGTAGTCCATAGGACGAACCATCATCATACACAATCATACCATAGGCTAGCTTCTAGGGTTTAGCCTCCTTGATCTCGTGGTAGATCTACTCTTGTACTACCCATATCACCAATATTAATCAAGCAGGAGTAGGGTATTACCTCCATCGAGAGGGCCCGAACCTGGGTAAAAACATCGTGTCCCTTGTCTCCTGTTACCATCCGGCCTTGACGCACAGTTCGGGACCCCCTACCCGAGATCCGCCGGTTTTGACACCGACATTGGTGCTTTCATTGAGAGTTCCTCTATGTCATCGCCTTTAGGCCCGATGGCTCCTCTGATCATCAACAACGATGAGGTCCAGGGTGAGACTTTTCTCCCCGGACAGATCTTCGTCTTCGGCGGCTTCGCTCTGCGGGCCAATTCGCTTGGTCATCTGGAGCAGATCGAAAGCTACGCCCCTGGCCATCAAGTCAGGTTTGGAAGCTTAAACTACATGGCTGATATCCGCGGAGACTTGATCTTCGATGGGTTCGAGCCACAGCCGAGCGCGCCGCACTATCTCGAGGGGCATGATCTAGCTCTGCCTCTGAACAGTGTCCTGGAGGCCACACACGCACCGGTTCCGACCCTTAACTCGGAGCCTACTGCGCCAATTGAGGATGAGCGGTTGGACGTCACCTCGGGGGCTGCGATCTCAAAGGCGATCGAGCCGAACGCTAGCCCCGCACTCCACGTGACTCGTGATCCCGAGGGTCCGGACTCCTCCCCGGACTCCGAACCCCCCGTGCCCCTGCCAGTCGAAGCCGGTTGGGCGCCGATAATGGAGTTCACCGCCGCGGACATCTTTCAGCACTCGCCTTTCGGCAACATCCTGAATTCTCTCAAGTCTCTCTCTTTATCAGAAGAGCCCTGGCCGGATTACGGTCAGCAAGGATGGGATACGGACGATGAAGAAATTCAAAGCCCACCCACCACCCACTTGGTAGCCACTGTCGACGATTTAAACGACATGCTTGACTTCGGCTCCGAAGACTTCGACGGTATGGACGACGAAATACGAGACAAACAAGAACCAGCACCTGTAGGGCGCTGGACAGCCACCTCGTCATATGACGTATATATGGTGGATGCTCCAAAAGATGGAGATGGCGATGGAACAGCGAGGGACGACACCTCCAAGAAACAGCCAAAGCGCCAGCGTCAGCGGCGCCGCTCTAAATCCCGCCAAAGGAAAAACGGTGATTCCGACAGGGGAGATAATACTACCCCGGATAGCGCCGAAGAACACCCAACCCAACAGGATTCGGCGCATGAAGATGGAGAAGCCAGCCCTCGTGAGAGAGCGGCAGAACAAGAGGTTGAGGATGATAACTATATGCCTTCCTCCGAAGACGAGGCAAGCCTCGATGACGACGAATTCGTCGTACCATCAGACCCCGCCGAACAAGAGCATTTCAAACGCAGGCTTTTAGCCACGGCGAACAGCCTAAAGAAAAAGCAGCAACAGCTTAGAGTTGATCAAGATTTGCTAGCTGATAGATGGACTGAAGTCCTTGTGGCCGAAGAGTATGAACTCGAGCGCCCCTCCAAGAATTACCCAAAGCGCAGGCCGCTACCCCGATCAGAGGAGGAAGCGCCTACATCACCAGCGCACGACATGGCAGACCGGCCACCTCGCGGCCATGACAGAGAGGCCTGTCGGACCTCCACCCAAGCCACGCCCCGACGCCGCTCAACCAAGGCACGGGAAAATGCGCCAGACCTGCGAGATGTACTGAAGGATAAAGCAAGACAAACCAGATCGATCTACGGATCGCGCAGGCGCCCGACGACACGTGACGATGATCTTCACTCCGAACACAATAAATCCGGTCGGGCCAAACACAACAGACATAGCTCTTCGAGCTGCGTCGTGACATAGCCCAGTACAGGGGCGCCGCACACCCACTATGCTTCACAGATGAAGTAATGGATCATAAAATCCCAGAGGGTTTCAAACCCGTAAACATCGAATCATACGATGGAACAACAGATCCGGCGGTATGAATCGAGGATTATCTCCTTCACATCCACATGGCACGTGGCGATGATCTACATGCCATCAAATACCTCCCGCTCAAACTCAAAGGACCGGCCCGGCATTGGCTTAACAGCCTGCCAGCGGACTCAATCGGTTCTTGGGAGGACCTGGAAGCCGCATTCCTCGATAACTTCCAAGGCACTTATGTGCGACCACTGGATGCCGACGACCTAAGCCACATAATTCAGCAGCCAGAGGAATCTGCCAGGCAATTCTGGACACGGTTCCTAACAAAGAAAAATCAGATAGTCGACTATCCGGATGCAGAGGCCCTAGCAGCCTTCAAGCATAACATCCGCGACGAGTGGCTTGCCCGGCACTTGGGACAGGAAAAGCCAAAATCTATGGCAGCCCTCACGACACTCATGACCCGCTTTTGCGCGGGCGAAGATAGCTGGCTAGCTCGCAGCAACAACTTATCAAAGAACCCTGGTAATTCGGATACCAAGGACAAAAGTGGCAGGACACATCGAAATAAGCAAAAGCGCCGCATTAGCAGCGACAACAATGAAGACACGGCAGTCAACGCTGGATTCAGAGGCTACAAATTCGGTCAGCGGAAAAAGCCATTTAAAAAGAATACTCAGGGCCCGTCCAGTTTGGACCGAATACTCGACCGCTTGTGCCAGATCCATGGCACCCCCGAAAGGCCAGCCAATCACACCAACAGGGATTGTTGGGTGTTCAAGCAGGCAGGCAAGTTAAGAGCCGAAAACAAAGACAAGGGGCTGCATAGCGATGACGAGGAGGAGCCCAGGCCGCCGAACAACAATGGACAGAAGGGGTTTCCCCCACAAGTGCGGACGGTGAACATGATATACGCAACCCACATTCCCAAGAAGGAGCGGAAGCGTGCGCTACGGGACATATACGCGATGGAGCCAGTCGCCCCAAAGTTCAACCCATGGTCCTCTTGCCCGATCACTTTTGATCAAAGGGACCACCCCACTAGCATCCTTCATGGCGGCTTTGCCGCATTGGTTCTTGACCCAATCATTGACGGATTTCATCTCACAAGAGTCCTCATGGACGGCGGTAGTAGCCTGACCCTACTTTACCAGGATACAGTGCGGAAAATGGGCATAGATCCATCAAGGATTAAGCCCACAAGGACGACCTTTAAAGGCGTCATACCAGGTGTAGAAGCCAATTGTACAGGCTCCGTAACACTTGATGTGGTCTTCGGATCTCCGATAACTTCCGAAGCGAAGAGTTAATCTTCGACATAGTCCCGTAACGCAGTGGCTATCACGCCCTGCTCGGACGAACCGCATTTGCCAAATTCAATGCGCTGCCGCACTACGCATATCTCAAGCTCAAGATTCCAGGCCCTCGAGGAGTAATCACGGTCAACGGAAACACCGACCGCTCCCTCCGTACGGAGGAGCACACGGCGGCTCTCGCAGAAGAAGTACAAAGAAGCCTTTTTAGGCAACTCTCCAGTCCGGCCGTTAAAAAGCCAGACACTGACAAGCGCGCCCGGAGTAACCTACAACAAGATCGCCTGGCACGATCTGAGCAGGGATAGCAATGCGGCCCCAACCCCAGCCATCGCGACATAGCGAAGCTAGTACCTCGCGTACATAATTACGCCCTTGAAATACCATGGGCATAGGGGAAGGGGCACAGTAACGGCATGCCCGAAATACGGCTTAAAACGTACTAGGGGCTATCGGATTTTTTTTTACTTTTAGGACTCCACACTTTGGACGACCTGTTCAGCAATTCGACTGCCGCATAAATGATGCAAGATCCAGGGAAGCAGACAAAGCTACGCCGCATCATGGAACTCTCAGGTGGTCTCTATTACGAGCGGTATATCTGTTTCGAACACAATTCCGCGGCCTGCCCCTGGTCAGGACATGTTAAATAGTCTAATATCTTTTTGCTTATCGCACTACTTGTATCGTTCGGTTTTGATAAATAGCCTTTTAATAAACAATGCATAGCTTTTGGTCTATTTTTTTCATTATCCTCTTTTAATATATATGTTTATGAAATAACCTGATCGCACCCGTACACCATGGTACGGCAAACACGCCAGGGGCTGCAGTACCCTTCGATCTGGTGTGAGAAGTCTGTACACTTTCACAAGTGCGGCACCCCGAACTTATAGCACTATATGCATCGGCTCCGAATCATGATTTGGGTCAATAGTTGGGTTTGCCCGGCTCCTATGTTTTGGTGCCTTACGTTCCGCTATATCGGCTAAGGTAGCACTAGCAGAACCACTGCGATTGTGCCCCGGCTCAGCTAGGTTAAGCACCTCAGTGGAGAAAGCTAAAACTGATTGTCATGATAAGGGGAGAGACCGGTCGCTGTTCGAGAGGTTTTTCGAGTCCCTAAAGACTTATGCCGCTTCGAGTGAGGAGTTGGCTTTGTCCGGCCAAAGGCATGGATAGCGCCCCGAATTCGGTCTTCCGAACTAGGGGCTTCGCCGAAATTTACAATTATAAAGTTCTATGGCTAAGTGAGAGTGTTCAAGCATTATAGTCTGATTGCCTGGTTCGTTGTGTTGAGCGCCTCCCTCGAAGGACCCAACTATGGGAAAAAGAGTGCTCAGGTTTATCCCGAACACCCCAGCACTAGCGGCATGGGGGCAGAAGCCGACGACTGGCCATCTCTCAATTCTTGATAAACGGCCGCAAAGAAAATAATATTTTAAATTCAACAAGCATTGCTTAGCGCATATGAACAAGTTTTCAGCGCACAGGATAAAACACGAGCGAGTTCATTCAAAAATTACATCTTTGGTACATTCATCAGCAATAAGGCGGGCACCTGCAAGAACATCCTTATAGTAGTTCTCAGGCTTGCGATGCTCCTTCCCCTGCGGCGTCCCGTCCTTCACCAGCTTCTCACCGTCAAGCCTACCCCAGTGCACCTTCGCACGAGCAAGGGCCCTCCGGGAACCTTCGATGCAGACGGAACGCTTGATGACCTCAAGCCTTGGACAGGCCTCCACCAGCCGCCGCACCAGCCCGAAGTAGCTCCCAGGCAAGGCCTCTCCGGGCCACAGCCAAACTATGAAGCCCTTCATGGCTTGTTTGGCCGCCTTGTGGAGCTCGACCAGCTGTTTCAGCTGGTCGCTCAAGTGCACAGGGTGCCCGGCCTCAGAATACTGAGACCAGAACACACTCTCCGTCGAGCTGCCCTCTTCAGCTCGGTAGAATGCGGCGGCGTCGGATACGCTGTGGGGAAGATCTGCGAACGCCCCTGGAGAACTCCGGATTCGGGTAAGTGACAAGTAGTTTACTTTTATATTCCTAGTTTGCATTAAGAATGCCTTACCCGCTGCTACCTTTTTCATCTCCTCCAACTCTTGGAGGGCCTTTTGGGCTTCGGCCTTGGCACTCTTGGCGGTCTCAAGGGCCGACGCGAGCTCGGATGCTTGCGCTTTTGACTCAAGCTCCAAGCTCTCATGTTTTTTCATGAGAGCCTGCAGCTCTTGCTGCACCTCGCCAACCTGAACCCCAAGTCTTTCTCGCTCGGTGTGCTCCTCTGCCGTCTCCTTGTCGGCCTCAGATAGCACCTCCTTGAGGGTCGCCACCTCAGTTGTGGGCCCTACAATAAGCATTACGATCCTGTTATTCTTTGCAATCACGCCTCTCTATAGGCACATTTTTCTGTAGGGTATTTCTTACCTTCCTTTTCCTCGAGCTGCCGTTTGGCAAGGCCGAGCTCTTGCTCGGTCCTCCCAAGGTCATTTTTTAGGACATCCACCTGTGCAGTCAGTGCGGCGGTGGATAGCAGCAAAGCCTGCATACGCATATTGACTCTTTATTGTTAGACTCCTGCGAAAATTAATAGATCCTCTATTCGGCTTTTCTTTCCGAACGCCAAACAGAGCATCAGGGGCTACTGTCTATGCGGTAATATTTTGACATATCTTTACTTACCTCGAAGCCTGTCAGAAGGCTAGCGCAAGCTTCAGTCAGTCCGCTCTTGGCGGACTGAACCCTTTGGATCACCGTACTCATAATAGTACGGTGTTCCTCGTCGATGGAGGCGCCGTCAAGAACCTCCAGCAGATTGTCCGGCACCTCCGGTTGGACGGAGGCCGCCGGCTCAGAAGGCTTGCTCCTCTTGGAAGGAGTTCGCCTACCGCGGACCGGAACTGTTGAAGAGTCCGGCGCGGCGTCCGGCACAAAGCCGGACTCGGAGCCCTGGGGGGTCTTGTCCCCTTTATTCCTGGGGTCCGGGAGGTCGCCTTTTGGCTCCTCCAGGACCACCTCCTCCTGCCCCGGAGCTTGTTACGACGCCACTTCGGCGCCGTCTGCAGTGCGGGGGGGAGACAGCGGGCGGAACTGAGTTCACGTCCGACGAATCCAGGGAGCCGCTCGACGAATCGTCGAGTTCGGTCCGGGGCGGGCTGCACAATTATGTTCGGCATTATGGAAAGTTGAACAACCTAGGAATATCATGAGTCACTCTGGTATACGAATACTTACGATTTCATCGCACGCTTGGCCCTGTTCGGCCACTCCTCTCCGCTCTCTTCGGCGTCGTGGGAGTAGTCCGGCGGAGGGGTCTTCCTTTTCCTAGACCCCTCGGCCTCCCCTGATGGGGCGGCCTTCTTCTTCTCTTCTCCCTCCGCTGGGGGGGAGAACTTTCTTCTCCCTCCTCCTCGTTTTCACGAGAGGAGGGCGCCTCGGACTCGTCAGATGACGAGTCCGACACCACCAAGTTACGGGCACTCTTTCGAGTCCCGGTGGTCTTCTTCTTCTTGACCTTCCTCTCCGGCACCACATAAGGTGCCGAAGTCAGCAGCTTCACTAGGAGAGTTGGGGCTGGGTCCTCGGGCAGGGGAGCTGGACAGTTAATTGGTCCGGATATCGCCTGCCAAGCCTGTCAAAGGTAAGGGAGTTTAGATCCCGCATAGAGTTAATCTATGAAAAAGAGCTAAATAATCCTGTCAAAGGCATAGATAGCTTACCTCGCTAGCGTGATGCTGCATGCTGTATCCGCGGTCCTCGGAAGCGGATGCGGGGGCCCCGGCGCCTTTGATTAGCACCTTCCAGACGTCTTCATACAACGTGTCAAAGAGCCTGTTGAGGGTTCGGTGTTGCGTCGGGTCGAACTCCCACAAATTGAAATCCCGTTGTTGGCACGGGAGGATCAGACGAACGAGCATGACCTGGACTATATTGACTAGCCGGATTGGCTTGTCTACCAGGGACTGGATGCAAGTCTTCAGTCCGGTCACCTCTTCCTCGTTGCCCCACGACAAGCCCGTCTCTTTCCAGGACATAAGCCGTGTGGGGGGTCCGGGTCTGAACCTGGGGGCTGCGACCCATTCCGGATCGCGTGGCTCGGTGATGTAAAACCACCCGGCTTGCCACCCCTTTAGGGTTTCCACAAAGGAGCCCTCGAACCAGAGGACGTTGGCTATCTTGCCAGCCATAGCGCCTCCACACTCCGCTTGGCTGCCACGCACCACCTTAGGCTTGACGTTGAAGGTCTTGAGCCAAAGGCCGAAATGGGGGCGGACGCGGAGGAAGGCCTCACACACAACGATAAACGCCGAGATGTTGAGGATGAAGTTCGGGGCCAGATCGTGGAAATCTAGGCCATAGTAGAACATGAGTCCCCGGACGAATGGGTGAAGTGGAAAACCCAGTCCGCGGAGGAAGTGGGAAAGGAAAACAACCCTCTCATGGGGCCTTGGGGTGGGGAGAAGCTGCCCCTTCTCAGGAAGCCGGTGCGGGATGTCCTTGGACAGGTATCCGGCCTTCCTTAGCTTTTTTACTTGAACCTCCGTAACGGAGGAGACGATCCACTTGCCTCCCGCTCCGGATATTGCTGGAGAAGGTTGAGGTGGGAAGAGCGGGCTTGGGCGCTGGAGCTTGAGTGCGCGAGAGATGGATTGGTAAAGGGGGAAGAAGGCGTAGGTAAAAAAAGGTGGATCCTTATCCCCTTATATGGGCGGATGCGGTTATGCGTCCCCACCTACCTAATAAAACTCGCTTGCCTCCCAAGCGCCGTGGTAAATGGCGCGGTTGGGTTACCCACGTCCGTATTGATAAGAATCCCGTTAAAAGGGGCACACATCTCTGCTTTGACAAGACGTGCCAAGAAAACCGCCTCGCTAAACGCGCTGAGGTGGAAAAGTGAAAACAATTTGTATAAAGAGCTTGGCCGCAGTGTGATGACGCACTGCGGAATACGTTAGTAGATTTGATTTGTGTTAATATTATTCTCTCTATGGCAATATGTGGAAACTTATTTTGCAGAGCCGGACACTATTTTTGGTGTTTACAATCTTCTATGAAGGACTTGGAGGAGGAACCCGCCTTGCAATGCCGAAGACAATCTGTGCGCCGGACTCGTCGTCATTAAAGCCTGGTTCAGGGGCTACTGAGGAAGTCCTGGATTAGGGGGTGTTCGGGTAGCCGGACTATACCTTCGCCGGACTCCAGGACTATGAAGATACAAGATTGAAGACTTCGTCCCGTGTCCGGATGGGACTTTCCTTGGCGTGGAAGGCAAGGTAGGCGATGCAGATACTCAAGATCTCCTACCATTGTAACCAACTTTGTGTAACCCTAACCCTATCCGGTGTCTATATAAACCAGAGGGTTGTAGTCCGTAGGACGAACCATCATCAGACACAATCATACCATAGGCTAGCTTCTAGGGTTTAGCCTCCTTGATCTAGTGGTAGATCTACTCTTGTACTACCCATATCATCAATATTTATCAAGCAGGAGTAGGGTATTACCTCCATCGAGAGGGCCCGAAACTAGGTAAAAACATCGTGTCCCTTGTCTCTTGTTACCATCCGGCCTTGACGCACAGTTCAGGACCCCCTACCCGAGATCCGCCGGTTTTGACACCGACAGTGTCTATTGGTGGAGCCACGATGCAAGCACCCAAAACAGACATATGTATTCGAAGAATATTCATGCTGCCAAGAGAACTAAAGGCATTGCCCATTTGTCCCCTGGTAAACCTCTATCAAGTTTCATAGCTATTTGTTGTGCTACAGATATATCTTTACCACGAGTCTCGAGATTTACAGTGGATGGAGCATCAGAAAATTAGGGAACCAGTTTCTGACATGAACCAGTTTCGCTTAGGGAGTCGATCGAGGACCAGATCAGTATGTTGTCACTCATCTCCGGCAAGTCGGGCGCCAGTGTCTTTTGGTCAGCATCCACGAAGGAGTAGGTAACTGACACTTGATGCTGTCAGGCTCACTGTCGTCGTCACGTGACCACAACCCACCCAACCGACTGTAATCCTTTGTTCTTCTTACATTGCATTGCAACCTCATGGTTGACTGCATATCTTGGTTGTGTGATATGATGGGAACATATTGGGGTATTTGTTTTGTCAAATATTGATGATTTTCCAACAAATAGTCACACTAATTAAATTCAGAAATCTATTGGACGCCTCAACTTTGTACCTTCATAGTGCATGATTAAAATTTGGTATTAGACAAACAAAAAATATGATATGGCTCTCTAAATTTCTTCTAATTCTAAAGTGGCACTGAATCGAGACGGAGCTGATATGAAATTAGCTTTTTTTATAAGTGTGCAGCGACTTCTAGCCCTTGATTAATAAAATGTTCTTTTGCTATTCGTCATTTATTTTTATTTCAAATCTTGTTATATCTAATCATCCCACTATTTCTTTTTTCAAGATTCTATAGTTAACATAAAATCCAATCTCAGAGTCAGCAATATAGTATACACTACCAGTCTGAAACATGCCTTATGGTAGCTTGTAAGAGCATATACCGAGCCATTCCATTATGTTACTGAAATCATTCCAAGAAAATATGCAGACTTTTAAAACATGTAAAAAGAGAAGAGAGTTGTTATTATCAGATGCATTGTTCAAAGTAAGGTTACTGTTTTCTATCAGTCTTCGGTGCGCATATTTAATGCTCTTGAATGACATAGCAGACATTTTTTAGCCTGAGAAATCATTGTTCATTGCTATTTGTACTTATATTTATGGGTGCTATGGTACAAGATAGATTTTACTGTAACATACAGAAATGATCACATAATATTGAAAAGAACCATCCAGTAACTGAAATAGTACTATAATCTAGATTTCATATGTCTCCCAACCATTTAAGGAATTTGGAGTACTTATACCTATAAATTGAAGCAGATGATTGCAGCAAACACCAGATTCTTTTCATGGATCTTTTGATCCCCACTCTTAACAACTTTTTGTGCTGATGGTTGCATTTATATGTGATACAAAATATGCACCTTGCTTGTTTGTTCAAATGACTAAAAGAAAATACCCCTGCTTTTCATAGTACATATACCCTTGACATCCATTCCAAACAATTTAAGCACCCATGCATTTTAATCTATTTTGGGGCCAGGGCTGGGGGAAATCCCCACATTGTATATCTGCTTATATTTCAGTTGAACACTTTTGAAGAAATTTTCATTATTTTGCCAGTGTGTAGATGCGGAAGATCGGCAAGCGATGGCAAGATGTTGATGTACTGCCAAGCATGGTTGATTCATGGAGGTACAAAGTTGGAATGGACTTTTGTATTATTCTTTGTACAATGGAGTAAAACTTATGTGATGCCTTATCCTGTCAATGCCGCTGCATTCCAGCCAATGTAAAGTTTCAGTGTTTAATTTTCTTGCTGATCTCTGGTAGGTTTAGTTGTTCTCAGTTTCTTGAATTGTTATGTATTGTCTGCAGATGCTCTACAATTGCCACCGGAGGCCATGATGGATTCGTGGTGGGATGGCACAAACAAGAAGAGATTGTTACAGGTGACCGGTGGGCAGTTTGCTTTGGGAGTATGATTATCTGAAGTGTTCTGGGTGTTCATGATCTTATGCTTTTGATCGCAGTACTCAAAGTACCACTACAAAAAAATACACTTCCGTGATGATACGTGTTTGTCACAGTAGGTCGCGTTTTTTCTCATGCATGTACATCCATGATGATTTTATGACAGAATCAAGATAGTCATACCTGTGCTGTCATAGAAGTGTTTCATGACATTACCAAAATTATCATCACGGAAGTGTCCACTTCCATGACAATAAATCGCGCGTCACAGAAGTGCTTTCGTCAAGGGTGACCGACACGTGGCATCCACCATAACGGAACGCCGTTAAGCTATCGGGTCCGGTTTTGGATCCGATAACCTATTAACAGCCCGGACCAATGGGGATTTTCCATGTGTAAAATCATCATTGGCCGCAGGAAACATGTGTTGCCTCACCGTTGGGACATATGTCATCCACTCATTGGACAGGAGGCGCCTATGATAGGTCGACACGTGGGACGGCCCAACAGTGGCCCATTCCGGTGAAAAAGGCCGGCCCAGTAAAAATTAGCAGGCCGGCCCATATAAGGCCTACTTGTGTCAAGTCCATTTAAGCCCACGGCCCATACGAGATGTGCCAATTCGGCCCGTCAACGACCCGTTAAAGATTTGACACCATTGCAGCACATCGTCAGTTCGAGCCCGTTAACAGCCCGCTATATATTTGGGCTCACTATCGGCCTGATGAGATTTCGGCCTGTTAACGGCCCATTTAATGGATGGGCCAATTTTCAGGATGTACATCTTTCGTCCTTTTAGCGACCCATTTAAATGTTGGGCTAATTTCCGGCCCAGTGTGTCTTTCAGCCTATCGACGGCCTATAAATCTGATGGGCCTTTTGTAGTCGGACCTGAATTTCGGCCTTTTAGTGGCCCATTTAAGTGTTGGGCCAATTTCTAGCCTGGTGTCACTTTCAGCCTGTTGACGGCCCATAAATCAGTTGGGCCATTTGTAGTCGGACCTGAGTTTTGGCCTTTTAGCGACCCATTTAAGTGTTGGGCCAATTCCTGGCCCTGTGTGCCTTTCGGCCTGTTAACGGACCATAAATGAGTTGGGTCATTTGTAGTCGGACCTTAGTTTTGGCCTTTTAACGGCCCATGCCCTTCATTGTCCAATACCAGCCCGGTTTCTCTTTCGGCCTGCTAAAGGCCCGCAACACAGTTGGGCCGTTTACAATACGATCTGACTTTCGGCCTTTTAGCGGCCCATGCTCTTCATGGTCCAGTACAAGCCCGCTGTCTCTTTCGGCCTGCTAAAGGCCTACAGTATAGTTGGGCCATATGTAGCCCAAACTTAGTAACGGCCTGTTAACGGCCCGTGAAATAAATTGGGGCCACGTGTTGCCCGCTTCGATGTCGGCCTGTTAACGACCCGAGAGGTAAGAGGGCCGACCATTAACTTTCGGCCTAGTAACGGCCCATTAACTTAATGGGCCCACTAAAGTTCGTTCATGTCTTTAGGCCAAATTAGATAATTTGAGCCCATTACGACGAGCAATTATGCACAGGACCAAAACCGATCAAGCAAAGGTACGGCATACAAGGAATATCTTTTGCACATCCAGCATATATTACAGGAAATTACATCCACTAGGCCATCAAAGATTGATGCCAGTTCAAACAAATGAGTAGAACCTAACCATCTACAACGTCACAATCTGCAACCTCAGCACAGATGACGCCCATAAGCTTGTGGGCAAGTTCTTGCTGCTTTGCTACACTGTCTCTAAAAACATTGATCAGTTGTTGTGTCGCACAACTCTGCACCTCTGATTCATCCACCATTTCCACCATTGCTTCAGCCATTAATTGGTTCACAAACATACATTTATTCCGTTGCATTCGAGACAGAGGATACTGAACAGATTCAGATGGCGATTTTGGCAGGCTTGTAATATTGATAGTGGAGAGTGTCTCGACCACTGCGTCATAACATAAATGAGGATGGGAACCAAACAGATTAATCATGAGTTATTGCCATATTACCTGGCCTAGATTTACTGGAAAGAAACAATGGGGTTGCCTTGCTGTTTTCAGAGTTTGTCTTCTTATCTTCAGCAGCCTGCACAAAATTAACACACTAGCATTGCTATCATTGGCCAAGTCAGATAATAGGAAAGCAACATTGACACAACGAACGTTTGGGCAACTAGCCTACACCAAATTAACACAATATGGCACAGCTATCATCAGCTAGGTAAGGTAATACGAAAGCAACATTGACACAATGAATGAATGGGCAACCAGAGAAGCACTGCAATTCAGTAATGTGTGTGATATGAGATAGTACATTCATGCAGCTCAGTATGCAAAACTACCATGCAGTTTTCCTTACAAAAATCAACATTGGCGCCTTTAACATTTTGCTACAACTAATTTCAGATCAGATAAAGGTTAGATTCACGCCGATTAACAAAATACATGTTGATGTAAAAATATAGTGATATACAACAGGTACTTACATCAGCATTGGAGCACAGAGAATTTCCGCAAGATATTTTCCTCGAATACGATCCCAATGGAGGAAGTCTTGTATCGTTTAACCTTATTTTCTAAAAGAGAGATGGGTAAGAAACATGTAGAAAATGTGATCAGAATGCTATAAAATTTCATGATGCGAGGATACGCACACGCTTCTTAGAATGGAGTTGACATTCTTTTGCTGGACTGGAGTGGACTAGTTCTTTGGCCACTGGAATCTGCTTATTATCAGTGGGAGTTGGGTTTCTCTGTGCTGGAGCAGTATCTATGAAAAATGGAGTTGGTTTATTATCTCCTGGCATTTGGATATTTTGCAAAGACCTGGTTTGTAACCCTTCAGATTCTAACATAGTCGTCTTCCCCTTGCATGCCTTATATAGAAGAATAGTGATTCAGTTATAAAACATGCTACAGCAGAGATGGAATAGGTACTGAAGAATAGAAAGGCATGACATATTGACATGTATTCCCTCCATCCGGAAACAAATGGATGGGTCTAGGCGTATTTCAGTTTTAGATACATCTAGTTTTATCCATTTCTGTGGCATTTAATCCGGACGAAGGGAGTATGATGTAAGAGCTAGGGATACGACAGGGCAACACAGTAAAAAAAACACTGAAAACCCACTGCAGAACCAAAGTATTCAAACCCACTGATATGAGATAGTACACTCATGCATCTCAGGATGCAAAACTACTAGGCAGTTTTCCTTGCAAAAATCAACATTGTGGCCTTTAATCATACATTTTGCTACAACTAAATTTAGATCAGATAAAGGTTGGATTCACGCCGATTAAGAAAATACATGCTGATGTAAAAATATAGTGATATACAACAGGTACTTACATCTACATTGGAGCACAGAGAATTCCTGCAAGAACCTTTCCTCATAAACGATACCATTGCAGGAATTCTTCTATCTGTTAAGCTTATTTTCTAAAAGAGAGATGGGTAAGAAACATGCAGAAAATATGATCAGCACGCTATAAAATTTCATGATGCAAGGATACGCACACGCTTCTTAGAATTGAGTTTTGTTGGACTGGAGCAGACTAGTTCTTTGGCCATTGGAATCTGCTTATTATCAGTAGGAGTTGGGTTTCTCTATGTTGGAGCAGTATCTATAAAAACTGGAGTTGGTTTATTATCTCCTGGCGTTTGGATCTTTTGCAAAGGCCTTGTTTGTAACCCTTCAGATTCTAACATAGTCGTCTTCCCCTTGCATGCCTTGTATAGAAGAATGGTGCTTTAATTATAAAACATGCGACAGTAGAGAGATGGAATAGGTACTGAAGAATAGAAATGCATGACATATTGACATGTATTCCCTCCATCCAGAAAAAATGGATGGGTCTAGGCGTATTTCAGTTCTAGATACATCCTTCTTTATCCATTTCCGCAACATGTAATCCGGACGGAGGGAATATGGTGTAAGAGCTAGGGATACGATAGGACAACACAGCAAAAAAACACTAGTTGAATGTAAAACTGTATGCTAGCGGAATACGTACAGAAATAACTAAGGCAACATACACGTGTATGATTGGGAAAATAAGATGGCATTGCAACAGAGCACTAGAACAACACTTCAATGTAAAAAAATGGTATGGTAGACAGATGAAGTACATACTGATGAATAGCAATGCATAAGATATTCAGAAGCATGATGTCCAAATTAAGTAGGTGGCATTGCGATAGAGTAGAATGACAATACTTGAATTTGAAAACATGTTATCATGAATGGAATAGGTACTAAAAAACAGGAAGGCATGACATATTTACATGCATGATCAGCATGCTAAGCACATGGCACCGCAACAGAGTAGATACACTCCAGGACATTATATGCATGTTGTACCCATATCACAGGCCAAGTTAGAGCAAGGACCTTGTGGGGTGAAGAGGATTCATCATCTTTCTGCAAGTCTTCTGAAGAACTGCCTTTACATGTTCCATCATATTGGGTATCGTTGACGTCAAGTTTATTGGCCTTTACATTGCTCCGTAAGGTTCTTGTGGATATATCAGTGTGTGCAATTATATTTGACATGCATGGAAGACAACTAGTAGTTAGATTTATGTAATGAGTGCCTATATGAGACGACATAAATAGTAGGACTGGGGTTAACTAGCAGCAACAGGTCTCATAAACTAAAGGGAGAACACAGATGAAAGCTACAGAATATGTATCGTTTGTACTCGAGATTAACTAGATGGCACACAAAAGTATTAACGAACAACATAGGTTATACTATAAGTGGTATAATACTATAATCACCAGCCTGTGGGATAGCATTGGCTGATGATGATAACTATGGCACAACGTTACCTAAAGAACAAGTATCTTAGCTGAACTATGGAACAGCGTTAACTCCTGAACAAGACCCGTAAGAGATCAGCATGAATATATAGTGAAATGTGATGATCTATTTTCCATGCTTAGATGAATAACAAAGCCATAAATGTTGCACACAAGTAAGATGAGGGTACAACCTATCTGGCTGCCATCCATAGGAGTGAGCATCATGTGCTGACTTGTCGATGGCCCTGCAGTTGTTGTGGCTGTCCATGTCGGGCACGCGCATTCGATGCAGGGAACTATTGAGTGGGGACTATAGCTCCCTTCTGGTGTATGCTTCCCTTGTTGGAGCAGCTGCGGTGAGTCGGAAGACGGTGTGTCTGAAGATGCAGATAACGCATAATGTTAAGAACGACATATCTCTTTGATCTGAAGAAATACACTAAGAGATCAACAGCAAGGTACGAGAGTGGTCACACGTCTGTTGACTGAAGACTAAATTGGGGTCACACAATTTTATTTTAGTTTGGTACTGTCCAATCTACGCCGGATGGCTGGCCGTCTTGTGTCTCCCGGCTAACACTGTTCGGAATCTTCCCCGAAGAGCTAGCGACCAACGGCAGAGCAGCCTGCCTCCGCCGTCCGTGGCCCCGGCCAAAACCCCGCTCCCTGCCCCACCGCACTGCCGTGGTTGCGCCGCCCCCGGGCCAATCCACAAAGACTCCCCGTCATCCAGCCGGCGGCGGCAGTACCTTCAACCCACGCAACTCTAAAAGATAGCCATCTAAGCGCTGCTTCCGCGGTGAACTTGCGGCCCCACACCCTTATGTTAGACACCAGCCAACCGGCAGCCTAGGAGCTCCGTCGCCTCGAGGGGTGCTGCTTCCCATTGGGAATCGATTGGCCCAGAATAAAAATTCAGACAACTGACGCCTAAATAAAGTGATTTGAGATGAGGGTGCGACCTATCTGGTGGCATGGTGAAGTAGGCAGGTCCAGCTGCCGAGTCGGTGAGGCCGGCGCGGTTGCGGTGGCGACCGGCAGAAGGGAAAGAGTGATGTTGTGACGGTCGACGGCTACGCGGAAGCAATGCCAGGACTCTGGACGGATCCGAAGTTGTAGCCGCTCCGGCGCTGTGAACAACCGCGGGGTGGATCGGCTCCGGTACGGTTCACGCGGCCGTCGTCGAGGCAGCACCAGCAGCACGGAGTAAGAGGCACACGGCCCAATGCATGATGGCAAATGGACAACGTCTCCGGCATTAGGGAGGAGGGCCGCTGTGAAATTGGTGCGGTGGGGGCGCCATGGAGGTGGGGCTGAGGTTTCGCAGCTCGGGAGAAGGGAGCTTCCTGGGGAGAAGGTGATTTGGCGCCCACGAGGTATGAATGGGGGCGGGCGGGTGGGGGGGAATTGGGAGGGGAGTGGAACCATGTCTTACGGACGCATTTGTCTGAAATGTGAGGGGGAGTTACAGTTCAACCCTTGCCTATAGGTTTCTTGGCTTGGGTCTGTGTACTGAGGGTCCGGGATAGTAGAGTAACTTTGCTTCTCCCCAAATAGTGGGCGGGAGCGATTTCGGGTGAGGAGGGTATGTTTTGAACTATAGTGGGCGCGAGCGATTTCGGGCGAGGAGAGCGTGTTTTGAAATAGTGGGCGCGAGCTATTTCAGGCGAGGAGAGCGTGTTTTGCCGACCATGTTTTATGAATTATTCGGCACATGTCATTTCGGCCGAGGAGAAGGCGCGCTTGGATGAAGTCACGAACCTACCCTCGATGTACAAAGGGCCAATTGATGCGTGCCCCACATAGGACGGTAATTTCGCATCTCTCATTTATTTGCTCGGGAGAATTCCACCGAGCAGAGAGGATGTTTAATGGTTTGTTCAAATTTTGGGAGAACGAGCATCCACGTCTACCTTACCAAGTCGATTCGGATCAAATTTTGAAATATTAGCTTGCCACTTATTTTTTAGATGGAGAGATGATGCTCGGGAGGAATGTGTTTTTACATGCTCGTTGCTAGCGATTTACTATATGACAAATAGTTGACCCACTCAAAAACGCGAATCAAACCCAAAATGAAATATCAATTCAATGAAATAGCTCATTCAGTAGGTCAAAATAGTGAACTAAATCCAAAATTGAACACCTCAATCGAGTAGCATGTTGTACAATATTATAGTAGTCCATGAACATGTTGAAAGTCAAATTAATGAACTTGTTTGATATACGCATATATCTGTTCATGTGTGGATTGCAGACAACATGTTCTCTAATTTAAATATTTGAATGCAAGTTTATATCGAAACATGGTTTATATCAGCCTTTGATGCATAAAACGCGACCTCCCCCTCTCCCGGACTCCTGTTCTCTCTCTCTCTCTCTCTCTCTCTCTCTCTCTCTCTCTCTCTCTCTCTCTCTCTCTCTCTCTCTCTCTCTCTCTCTCTCTCTCTCTCTCTCTCCGACAATCTTCAATTCTGTCGCACGCATCCGACACAAAAACCTTGTTGGTCCCTCTCCCTTTCTATCCATCTCTCTATATATATTTGTGTGTGGGGGGGTCTTTCTAGTCCGCATGCATATATACACCATCTATAGGTCTCTCTCGCACACTATGTATGATACTCTAGCTAGCCCAAGCTAGATATCTTGGGTGCACTCATCGTACGCACACAAATCCCCTGGCTCTTTGCCCGTAACTCTCTCACGCACCACTATGTCGTCTCGGAGCTCTTCCCCCCTCTCTCAAACTCTCCATCCACCTGGGTCACACATACACATGCATATCTCACTCGCACTCGATAGGCCCATCTAAAACTCTATCTCTCCCCTTGTTCTCTCTCCATCTTACACGCGCACACACACAATCTCATGCCCAGCTAGCCAAGTATGATGGTCTCTCACTCAATTGTAGGTACACGCAGTCCCCCCTATATGTATATGACTAGCTAATCTTAGTCTCCATCACAAACATGTGCATGGTCTATCTCGATTTCTCTCGGGGCATCTTTCTATCGCGCACGCACTCCCTTGATCTCCCACCCATATAGTCCCCTCACGATCTCGACGGGATCTCTCTATCACAAACACACCCTCTCTCCCTCCCCATGCGTCCATGCCATCCATGTGTCCCTCTCGACCTTTGTTCCTTGTTGGTCAGACCTCTATTGGACATGTGCTACAGGGGTGTCTCTCTCCATTGCAAACAATCACACACTAGATATCTTCGTGTATCTCCTCGCCTCGCTTTTCCATCTCGGAGATGCATGCGTGATATGTTCGCATAAGAAACGAAAAAACACACTCTCTCTCTAATTTATCGTTTGTTGTTACTTTCTCTTTCACACACATGCTCTTTTTGCACACTTACTCATTCTCCTTCACACGCACTTGATCTGTCTCGACTGAGGCACTCTGCTCGGTCTATAGCATATAGATTTATTGAAAAGTCAAACATCACAAAGTTTGACCATCTACGTGGAGAAAAAGAATTACATCTAGTACGGCAAACATATACCATTAGATTCACCATGAGATGTAGTTTTGTATGATGTATCTTTGGTATTGTAGATATAAATAACATTTGCGTAAACCTGATCAAAGTTTCCATAGTTTGACTTCTAAAAAATTTACATGCACTGCATTATCGAGCGGATGGAATATCTCTTTCCCCCTCTCAGCTATCTGACGCACCACTCAGCCTTATCGGGGCTCCTCAATCTCTCTCAAACTTTTTTGGTCAGTTTGGTTCGTGACCTGACCCTCATGCCTTGATGGCCAGTACTGCCTGGTGTGGACGTGAGATGTAAAATATTTCTGCCTGGCCAGGCTTGTGTGGTGTTGAAGCGTTTGGTTCATGCCTGGGCTAGGCAAAGCATCAACGTCCCATCAATCAATTGATGCATCAATTATTTAATGCTAATATCCATCCATGTTGCTGTTAGCCTCGTGGCCACACGACCAGGCATGGCCAGGCGTTCGAAATCGGTCGCCTGGGCCAGGCTACTTGCAGTGTCTGGAGTTCACCCAGGCTAATTAAAGTGCAATGGAACCCAGGCCAGGCGGGCTTTCTTTTTCACAGGGTAGCAACCAAACAAGCGTGCATGAAATCCAGCCACAACCCCAGGCCAGGCAAAAGATGCTCAGGATGCAAGCCAAACTGGCCTTATATCTCCCTGGTTCACACATACACATGTCTCGCTCATGCTATACATATAGACCCATCCAACACTCTCCGCCCTTGTTCTCTCTCCATGTGACACGCACCCTCCTAAGTACCATAATCCCTCACTCCATCATAGGCGCAAGCACTCCCCCCCCTCCTAAGTATGATTATCTCTTACTAGCCATCAGGAACACACGTATTGTCTCCTTCCATCCATACGTCTATCTCGATATCTCTCGGGGCATCTTCTACCGCGCACACACCTAGTCACTCGATCTCGCACCCATGTAGTCCCATCACGATCTCCAGGGGATCTCTCTATGACAAACATACACTATCTCCTCCCCATGTCTGCATTTTTCTCCATATGTCTCTCTCGACCTCTCTCCCTTGTTTGTCAGACCCCTCTTGGCCACGTGCTAGGGGTCTTGCTCTCTCGATTCCAAACAACCACACACTATCTCCTCACCTTGCCTCCGTCGTCGAAGATGCATGTATGATATGTTTGCATAAGACACGCATGCTTTTTCTCTGCTTTTATCGTGTGTTGTCCATGTCTCTTTCACACATGCACACACACTTTTTTCACTCTCTCTCTCTCTCTCTCTCTCTCTCTCTCTCCCTCCCTCTCTCTCTCTCTCTCTCTCTCTCTAGTTAGGGACTCTGTCACGTCCATAATCATATGGATGTTTTGAAAAGTCAAACCTCAGAAAAGTTTGACCAGGTATATGTGGAGAAACACATTTACATCTGAAACGATCATTAGATTCATCACAACATGTACTTACTTCATACTATCATTTATCTTTGGTATTGTAGATATAAGTAATTTCTTTATAAACTTGATCAATGTTTCTAAAGTTTGACTTAAAAAAATGTTGGAACTACATTATCGAACGGAGGGAGTAGCTCTTTCTCTCTCCCTGCTATCTCTTACGGGCCTCCCCTCTCACTCGAACTCTCTATACCGACGGATTATACGCTCATTGTGTCAGCGTATACCTTCGTATATTGTTTAGTTGACCGGTCAACCAATCCACATGCTGCCTTGTCAGCTCGTGTTTTGTATCTTCGTGTGCTGGCCCATGTGGCAGTGGGTGAAAATAAGTAAACTAGAGGCCCATCTGACACGCGGTGAAGTAAACAAAGTTGAAACCACTCGGGGTAGCACCCCGCACGCTAGTAAATTGAGGGCGCATTGAGGACAAACTTCTTGTGCGCGAAGGACGCACTCGCGCACAATTCACCACTGCGCGGCGGCATGCACAGAAGGACGCACTCGCGCATGCCCAGCACACAACACACACCAGCACACGTGTACACCGGCGTTGCCACCGGTTGAGATGGACGGCGAGGCAGCCAACAAGCAGAGGCGGCTCGAGCCAAAACAGCATCCGGTGAGCCTGGACTTCATCAGCAGCCTCCCCGATGACATGCTGCTCGTCATCATCGGCCTCCTGCCCACCAATTCTGCCGTGTGGACCGCCCTGCTCTCCCGGCGGTGGCGCCCCCTCTGGCGCTGCGTCCCCCTCAACCTCACCGTCGACAGCTGTCTCTGTGACGGGGATTGCAAACGCATGGCCGCAGTCTCCAAGATCCTTTCATCGCACCCTGGGCTAGCCAGACGCCTTGACATCCGCATGTTCAGTACCAACTGCAAGGTCCAACCCAAGTTCAACGACTGGTTCTTATCCCCCGCCCTAGATCAGCTCGAGGAGCTCAGCTTTGAAGCTGGACGATGTTGCTCTCTGCTGCCGTCCGTGCTCCGCCTCACGCCAACGCTGCGCCGTACTAGCTTCAGCTCCTGCTATCTTCCCCAGATTAATGCCGCGCCCGCCCTTCTTCTCCCTCAAATCAAGCAGCTCGACTTCTTCGACGTTGTCATCTCGAAGAAGGCTATGGAGCACCTGCTCCGCAGCTGTACTGCGCTCGAGTACCTTCGTCTTGAGCAGATCCACGGGTTCATTAGCCTCCACATCGCCTCGACGAATCTCCGATGGATTTATGTGTCTTGCTGGCCCCGCAACAAGACATCAATTGGGAAGAGATCACTCTAGCTATTCCACGTTATGGTCATTGAGAATGCGCCTTTCCTTGAGAGATTGCTTGTATCGGATCTAGAAGGTAAAACAAAAGTCAGGGTCATTTACGCGCCGAAATTGACAGTGTTGGTGTACTCGTCTGCCAAATTCTTCGAACTCTTTATTGGATCCATAATCGTTCAGGTACAGCACTCATCTTCTTCTCCGTCTTCCTGAAATTCACATTTTTAAATTTTTCTTGATGTATTTACAACCGTCTTCCAGAAAATGATTCCCACAAGCTTGACCCAGTCCATGCGCACAGTGAAGATCTTAGCACTAAAATCTATCGGCCCCAATCTGGATCAAGTTTTTGGATTCCTTACATGCTTTCGTGCATGGAGAAGCTACTCATCGAGGTAAAACTTCTTTCCTATAAGTAAACGGTAATCACAACGTAGCTCAATTTTTTCGTAATTTTCCCAAATTACGATGACAAGTGTAGTGTTCAAAACTGCATCTACGCACTGCACCGAAAGAAATGTTTTTAGTATTTTTTCTCATGTGATCACATGCATCGTTTTTATGTTGTACTACTATAGTAGCCTAGGCTAGTCATAGTGGAAAGTAACTTAGACTACTCTAGTAACTCTATGGTTACCCTAAGAGCAAGTACTACCTCCGTCCTGGTTTACTCTTCCAATTTTGTAGTATCAAAATTTGACCATAGATTTAACTGACAAAATGTTAATGCATGTCACTAAGAACTATATCGTTGGATTCGTTATTTGAACATAATTTCAAATGGTGTAATTTTTAGTGACATGCATTGGCATTTTCTTAGGTAAGTCTATGGTTAAAATTTTATACTAAATACGAGGTAGTATTCCCTCCGTCCCAAAATTCTTGTCTTACATTTGTTTAGATACGGATGTATCTAACACTAAAATGTAACTAGATACATCCGTATTTAGACAAATTTAAGACAATAATTTTGGGATGGAGGGAGTACAAAAGTGGGCTATGAAGGCCAAAACATGTGCCAAATTCACTTGTGATGCATTTGGCATCGATGCCCCTCCATTGCTCACCTGGTGCCCCAATCTAGATCACCTACTTTGCTCCGGTGCCAAATTAACTCACGCAATGAAAAAACACTGCGTGGGAGAGAGAGAGGACTGAGGCAATAAAAAACAGTTGTTTGGGAGAGTGAGAGGTTGGTGTAGTTCGTTTGATTGATTTGTTTATACATGTGGGTCTGTGTGCACAGCGGTGCCAACTCTCTCACATCGCGAGAGCGGTGCCAAAATCTTTTGATTTGATATCGATGCGTATTATGTGGCATACTTTTGCGAAACATGGCATCGGCCACTGTCACACCCTGCATTTTGTAGCATGTCATTTGCATTAATAAAGCATAAAAATTTGGAACAACAAAAACTTTTGCATTATTTGGCTTTTATTTTGGAGTTGGTTTTCTCTCTGTGGTTTTTCAAGTGCTCTTTAAAGTCAACTACTCCACCTTCTATACTCCATATCCTTGCCCCAAACTTCTGCCCAATGATCATGCCATGTGTATAGAGCAATATAGTATTTTCTTACAAAAATAATTTGGCCAAAAACTATTTTCAAAAATTAGTTTTCCAAAAACCCCTGAATTGAGGTTTGCACTGCAAGCACTTAATAAAGGGCAGTAAAATCTTTCCAAAAATATATTTGACTCCTATTAGATATAGGATACCCAGAAACCACAAAAATATAATTTTAAAAGTTATTTTACTATTTTATTTAAAGGCTTTTTCTTAAGGCCAGAAATGGTCTTAAATAGGTTAAAATTATTTTAAAGCTTTAAAAATATTTGAGAAAAATTAGGGAGACTCAATGGACATATATTTTCCATATATATGAGTTTCAACATATGGTTATGATCAAAATATTGGACAAAACCTCCCAAAACTATTTCTGCCCATTTCAAGGATTTGAAATATTTCTACAGGAAATATTTTCATAAAAATCCAAGGGAAATCCAGCAAGTCAGAAATGCATACTGTGATCACCTTGCAAAGCCTCATGTCAATTAAAGTCATTTTAGTTCACCAAAATGCCCCAAAACCCTCTCTGACCAGAACCATATTTGAACAAGTTTGTACTACCAACTTGCTCTCCTTGACCCCAACTTTTGTGAGCATGTTCACATGACCAAATGAGGCCACTACACCAAGTGGTGCATCAAGGAGAAGTGATTTGCTCAACTAGATCTACACAAGTCCATTTCTGCTGATTTCTAGGGTTTACAAAAGTTGCATTGGCAACCTTGCCCAAATAAGCTCCAAATTGGTGGAAGGCCCTAATTATATGTGTCATTTCACCCTGTGGAGTCTCATGGCAATTGGGAATCATTTGCTTGCCAAAACCATTATCAAACACCTTCTGCCACTTTCCAAAAATTTCCATTTTGACCACTAAAACTATTCTCCTTGAGCTAAGCTTTTTACCACAGATCCTCCTAGTCCCCTTTCACCTCCAGTAACCATGGAAAATCCACAGCTCCATTATTGGATGGGTAAAACCCCACTTTTTCTCTCTGGCCAGCCCATTTGCACCCTTCTTCTTCTTCTCTCCTCACCCCAGTGGCCATCCAGAGCATCCAATGCCTCTCCCTACTTCTTTACTCCACCCTAGAGCTACTGGACACGGTTGGCCGCGCCCACAAGGCATAGAAAATGCCATGCCGGCCATATGGGCGCTCTGGAGCGTGCTACAGTACGCTCCCGTACTATAGCCGCCCTCTGCCCGACGCGTCCGACCACCTCGGGCCTCCCCCGCGCGCCTGCCGATGTGCCTCGGCGTCCGCAACACGCTACGCGATCGGCCCCCTCCTCTCTCCTCCTCCCCACGCCTCCGCTCTAGCAAACAGAGGCCGCCCGAGCGCGCCAATGGTGCGGCTCACACGCGCGCGCCTCTGGCCCCCTAATCCCTCCCTCTCTTCTTTCCCTCGCTCTGGACCGAACCCATGAGCACCCCAGACATGTCCATGCGCGCCCCCGTGACCCACAGCAACGGCAACAACCTCGCCGGCGCACGGGTCTACGGTGAGCCGTGGCTCGCCTACTTAAAGGCCTCCCGAGCCCCCCTGTCCTCACCATTCGCCCTCTCACTCCCCTGCACCCCCAGTTCGCCTCCAGAGCCGCCCGAGCTCGGGATCGAGCTCGAGCTCTGCCGCTTCGGCTCGCCGGAGTTCGCGAGGTACAGGCCGTCCTCGGCCCCCTTTCCTCTCGATCTGGAACCCCTGCAGCTCCCTCATCATTTCCCCCTTGTTTCCCCTCTCTGTAGCCGCCGGAAACGGCCGGAACCATCGACGCCCGAAGCCCCTCCGTTGCATGACCTCGGCGCCGGCGAACCAGGCCACCCCGGTGACCGGTTCCACCTCCACCTGAACAGTGACACGACGCTGAGTCCATCCCTGCCCTTGTCCAAGCTGACCGTGCCCTGCATCGTCGCAGGTGTGCTCGCCGCCCCCTCTGACCCAGGGTTGACGACGACGGCCGTGGGGCCTGTCTGTCAGCCTCACACCCTGACGCCTAGGCCCCGCCCGTCAGGTTTGAACCTGGCGCGCGCGCGTGCACCAGTGCGCTGGGCCGCCGCTCTGGCTGGGCCTGCTGCGCTGCGCCTGTTCTGGCCCAGCAGGCACAGAGCCCTTTTTCTTTTTCTGTCACTTTTTCAAATATTCCATAGGATTAAATATTAATCCAAATGCAATAATTCCAACTCCCATATTTTTCTAAAAATCCCACCTATTTAATGGTGCAACTTTCATTCGAAGCCAACAACCTTTTCTTCACTGTAAATATTTAAATGTGATTTTAAGCATTTAAATATGCCTTTGTAAATCCATTTCTCCTATTCTGCTATTCCAAATCCAAAACTAGGAATTTTCCTCTTCTTAGTTTTCACCCTAGTATTTAACAAAAATGAGTTGACATTTTTCTGAGCACTTTAGTTTTTCTGTTTTATTATTGCCTTATTTTTCTCGTCATTATTTTGCGACGATAGATTGCGTTGCTGACGAAGGAGTTGGACCAGAAGACTTTGAAGACCCAGAAGACTTTGCTGAGCCAGGCAAGCAGCCCTTTGACCATGTCTATGAAACCCTTTTTATGCATGTCATATAGCACTTTTATTGCTTGCATCGGAGACATGATACTGTGATGACCACATGGGGTGGTTTGCCACCGTTACTTCCTTGTTGATACTTGCATTGTGCGTGACCCTACCTTCTTATGAGGGTTATGCCGGTGGGAGTAGATAGGATGCTAAAGTAGATGCTACACAAAAAGGGACGGGAATATGCATGGTGATGGAGACAAATATTTTCAAAAGACTTTTCGAAAAAACCCCATCGGGTGCCACTTATGCCCGGGGGAGATGATAAGTTTGGTAACCGCTTGATGACGAAGTGGTGTACCGAGGCAAGTGTGTGTGTTGTTTTTCAAAACGGATTGGTTTAAGTTGCAACCGTTATTCCAACCTTACATGCGCAACCACTCTACCCTTGTATGGGAAAGGGCATTATTGATTACCTAGGCCGATACTAGCTTGGAGCCAGCATTACTAGTGACGGGAGAGTTGTTGGTGCGCTCTCTCGGGACGGGGTCGTGCCAGGTAGGGCGGCCATGACTGTTTTCACAGGGCACGGGATACACCGTTGTGTCCCCTCTCGGATGTTACGATCTCGAGTGAGTCTCGTATGATGTACATCGTGAGGATACGGAACAACGAGTGGACTCCTTGTTAGTGTCGTCTAGGGAAAGATAGTGATCGGGTGCTTACCCCGGGTACTTGAGGTACCGCGGGTCGTGGATGACACGGAAGTTCCCCGGATCTTGTGGGTAAAGTGTGCAACCTCTGCAGAGTGTAAAACTATTCGAATAGCCGTGTCCACGGTCAAGGACAATTGGGTAACCGCTCTTGGGCTACGTCCACATGTTCAGAAACCAGTGTGTGTTTGAATAAGTGGGAAAAACTACTTGGGTCAATTCAAGGACTTGACATAGATGAGTTGGGTTGATGCCCACTCTATTTATGTTGATATCTGTAACCTATCCTCATGGTTAATTGAATTCTCCTGATGCATGTCTAGCAAGTTGTTGAACATGTCATAGCACTCAAAACTAGCTTTCCGCAAAAATTTACCTATATCATGCATTGTTGTACCTTGAACCAAAACACGGGTCGCTTGCGAGTACATTCAAAGTACTCATTGGCTTGCCACTGGTTATTTAATTGGCCAGGCATGGAAGAACCGGAGTTCGAAGAAGAATTGTTTGGAGACGATCATGCGAACTAGGACGTTTCCCAGTCAGAATGCTTGTAGGGTTAAGGCAGATGGCATGGGTTCTACTTATCGACGAAGATTTCTGCTGCTTGCGTTTATTTGATGTTCAGCGCTTAAGGCTTTATCTATGTAAGACTTGACCATAATGGTCATAATTTGTGTAAGACGGTATGTATGGATGTAAGACTCTTGTTATTCAGCTTCTGTGTGTTCAGTGAGCATTGATCTCTGGGATCACTGTACACGTGCATTCGGTGATCACGACTTATGAGTCGGGGTCCCCACAGCCACATAGTGGAACGCAAAAAATGCCCAAGCTCTTCATGTGCTCCTAGTTAAACGAGAGGAAACAGAAAGAGAGAGAGAGAGAGAGAGAGAGAGAGAGAGAGAGAGAGGGAGAGAGAGAAAGAGAGAGAGAGAGAGTGAGTGAGTGAGTGAAAAAATATCACAGGCCAGCCAACCCTATCGTATGAGCGAATGATATTGGTACCTCTTGATGACACGGCAATCTTATGCAGCCAGCTGCTCTAATATGTTCTCTTCTTTTGCAGATAAAAAAAGACCCGAAAGTGAAAAATGTGCTGCACTATAACAATCTCATCGAATGCCTTGATCTCCATCTTACAGAAACTGATTTGATTGACTAACGAGGCAGCAAATCTGAGATTAAATTGGCCAGGTTCTTTGTTCTGGAGGCAAGTGTGCTCAAGGTAATGAGGTTTGGCATTCTCTGGCGCAACAATGAATGGCGTGTTGATCACCGCAAGCGTCTAAGCCTAAATGACAAAGTCTCCGCAGAAGCTGAATTTGTTTTTGAAACATCAAGTGGCCAGAGACTCGAAAATTTATTTGCCCACTAGTGACTTGTCAGGGCGGTGGATTTTAGTTTGTACGATAATGCTGCATCCACCTAAAGTAACAAAAGTTCTTACGTAAACTTCCTAGTAATTCCCTCTTCGTAGGTGCAGCATTAATCCTAACATTTGTAATATTAGTTTAAAACTTGTAATATTGCCGTGTCCTATTCCTGCGTTTTCAAAATCCTGTGAATCAAACAGGTCCTAAGTTGGTGATGATGTTGTGCCTCCCATCTTTCACCAATAGCCGTCGGATCTAGATCTGACGCATACAAACCAAGCTTCTCCATTTTTGCAAAAAGATGACCGCACTTGTTCCCTATTTACAAACAACTCCTTGTCTCTCACAATCAGCCTTATCTCCTCCCCACCACATCTAGAAGGTCGTGGAAAAATCTGGCGCGATGGCCGCTGCCGGAGCCGTCCACCCCCAATCTTGGTGTTCCATGCAATGCACGGGCATCTACGCACGGGAAATTATGTCGAACAGGGCTAGTTGTAAGCAGGCTAGCTCTACATCCATGATGATAGTGACTGCAGACGGTGAGGCTGACTATGGTATGCCGAACACGGCGCCTATACTCAGGTGTCATCTTCGGCGCAGGGTCTTGTCACTTCACTGTGAGGAGCAACACATAATAATTTGACCAACGGGTAGTACAGTGCTAGTACTCCTACTACTACATTGGTAGTACTACTACTAGTACTAGTAGCACCACCGTCTGGATTTAGGAGTACTACCACGTCCATCTGGATTTTAGTATTTGACTAGCAATATCTAGTAATGCATGTCACAAAAAATGTAATGCTCCCTCTATAAATAAATACATGGTGTTTTATTCCTATCGGCGAGAGAACTTAATGTTTTTGCTAACTAGAGTACTAATAGGATTACATGCAATGAAAACACTGCATGTCATGTTTGGTAGTCTCAAGTCATTGAAAGCATGCACGGCCCACATCTCTCATTGGTTGATATGTCACGAAATAAGAAACAAGGAGGGAGTTAAATCAAAGGTCAAAACTTGGTGCAAAATGCAAAGGGGGCCAATAAACCAGTAAACATCAAACTTCTCTCGTTTGGCCCCAACTAGAGGTCCGGTGAGATGACTATACTGCACCGGCACGGAGGGGGACGCAGCTTCATTGACTTACGGCAACTGCCTTTGGGTGAATGGCACGTGGGCCCAGGGGGTGGCTGGCCCACCTATCATACAGCCAAAGGCAGGTGCAGTAGAGGGTCTAGGAGTAGTACGAAATCATACGCACCTATGCACGCTAACCAAGGGCAAGAGTGATCACTCGAATCGCAAGATCAGTTGACTAGAAGCTAAGCTAGACCCATGGAGGTGATGAGCGCGGGCATCAGCCTGCTGTGCCAGATGGTCCACGACGCCGGCCTGCGGCCCGGCACCGAGGAACGTCTCCAGGTAGTATTGCTTGAGGCCGCCAGGGCGAGGGGCCGCTTGGACGACAGCTTCGTCTCCTTGTTCGACGAGGTCCTCGTCGGTTTCCTCGACAAGTTCACCGTCGTCAAGAAGCTTGCGGATGACTTTGACATAAGCCTCCAGCCGACGCGCCCATGCTCTGCGATGTCTGCCACCCTCAACGACCACTATGGTGACAACCTCTTTGACACACTGGTGGCCCTGCGACTGCCCGCCGTCGCGCCGGAGAATGTCCACCTCGAGGTCGCGCTCGCCGCGCAGCGCCTGGCGCAGCAAGACACCATCAACATAATCACCCACGTCTACGCGCAAATCGTCCACAAGGACTACTACATGCAAGAGGAGGACGATAGGACGCTGGCCTTCTTGGACTGCAGGGCAACCTTGGACGACACTGTTCAGAAGCACGTTGAGCTCGCCCCCAACGTCGCTGCTCCTCACATGTCGGTTGGTGACCCGGCGCACTAGGGCATGAGGATGTCGTTGATGGATCCGTATGTATTTTTATCTTTCCGTCAAATCCATGTAGTAGTATATGATACTACAGTAATTATCTTACCTTTCGCATCAACTTCATAATTTTTGTACGTACTCCATGCATGAACGGCGCCAGAACCAAACTTCTCATTACTCTAGGAAAAATCGTTATTTTCTATCTATCGGTCCCACCATGGAGCAGAACCAAATTTTACAAGTTACGAGTTCAAAAGGAAAAGCCTGCCGTGTTCGCGTCGCACCCCCACACGGTTGGTCAGGCACGCCGCTCAAGCGGGAATGAATGCGGTGTTGCATTTTCACTTACAAGTGGGACTGCAGTTGAGCAAACTGACTATCGTCAAACCCCCACCCCGCCCACCGCGCGATGGTTGAGAAAACAGGAGGGAGAAGAGATGGTTGTAGCACGGACTCCAAGAAAATTGGTGTCGAATGGGACTCGTGTGGGTGGCGTGTGTCGTACTGCTAGACGTGAATGCTAGTTATGGCCCATGCCACCCCACTATATCAAGCCTATATCGAGGTACATAGAACAAATTTCCTGCAGTCCGTGCTCAGCCCTCCTCTATCCCTCTTCTCAGCCAGCCAGCGGACGCGCGGAGCCCATCATCTGTTTGCTCACATGCGGCCCCACATGTCAGTGAAAACGCAAGAGGACCCACTGAACCTGCACGTCTTTCACCTCGACGTGCTGGTGATGAAAACAAATCCAATAAAGATCTTCGGTGGCCTCTTTTGGAGTTACTCAAGAGTAGTAAGATTCTATTTATAGTTTAATCCAAGATGCACATCTCTGCTTCAACTACACTCTATTTTCTTTCATGACATGACCTGGATGCTGGATGTCCCACGTGTCGGCAAAAGTAGGAAGAACCCGACGAAATCTTTGGTTGTGCTCTCGGATTAGACTAGTTGTGCTAACTTAAAAAAATTATTGTGTACTCCCTCCGTTCCAAAATACTTGACTTCCATTTGTCAAAAATGGATGTACCTATATACTAAAACATGTCTAGAAACATATATATTTTGACAAACAGAAGGCATGTATTGTGCAACGGAGGGAGTAGAATGGATGCAAGTTTTTGTATTGGGAAGAGGAGTACATCCATATATTGATAGATCGCGATTTAGTAGATGTTCTATCACTTTTAGCTAGCACAGAGGCTAGAGATGAGATTAGTGCACTTGTTGATACTCCTACTAGAATAGAGGCTAGACATGAGACTAGATGCGAGGAAGCAACGTCTACTTCTTTACACTCGAAGAAGAAAGAAGCACGCAAGATCGAGCCTCCGCGGATCAACAATGAATGCATCGAGAAGGCACTAATCCAACTTACAGGAGTAGTAAAATGTATTCTTGTGGTTCTTGATTTCTTTGGTCTTGCTTTTCTAGTCAAAATTATCGTTGGAGTTCGTGCAAAATGGAGGTCCGTTTGGGGTCGTGCGTTGGAGTTGGCCTTACAAGTGGGACCGCAGTTAAGGAAACCGACTATCGGCAAACCCCCACCTCGCTCGCCGCGCGATGGCTGAAGTTATAGAAATGACGAGGTTGAAGAGATTGCTCTATCACGGACTCCAAGAAATAATATGGTGTCAGATGGATGTCGTGGTGGTGGCATGTGCCGTACTCCTGGACGTGAATGCTTGTTCTGGCCCATGCCACCCTACTACTCCTACTACTTACTCCTACTATACAGTACTAGTATCGAGGATTCGAGGTGCTGGTTACGTACAGCGAACACATTAACATATGGCTACAGTAGAAACACCCGCCCGACGCGCGAAGCATGTGAAGCTAGTACAAATAGTGTACTACTATTGTTGATTGGCCTCATCCGATAACCTGTTGCAATGCCAAGGCGCTGATGTCATTTTATTTTGGTTAAACTGCATAGACAATTATGAAGACAAGAGGAAAGGTCAAGAGTGGGCACCTCCTCCTCTGGTTGTTCTCTTGATTCGTTCGATCAATTTTTTATGTTTGATCGATTATCAAGATTGGGATAGCAATTTTTAAGGTCCCCCCGAGTTCGAAATGATACTTACCTTGGAGGTACATGGTTTGCAATTTTTTTATACTGTCATTAGTTAATAATGCTAGTTACCTTCAGACTTTTGTATTTGGTTTAATGCTCATGCACAGCTAGTATACCAATGCTGAAACTTGTTACCTTTACATTTTGTATTGTTAATTCTTATAGAAACCTTCCAGTGCTAGAGTTTATTGAAATCTGTTCAGTAAAACCATTGTACTATACCCTGTAATAAACTAGCTACTCTACTGTTGCACTAGCCACTGGATTAGTGTATATTTGTAGTATTCGAATGGTGTTGCATTAGCGTATGGACATAAATAAAGTGTGGCAAGCTTTCCCAGATATGTGCTCAAGAAAACTACTACCTGTTTTTCTAAATACTAGACGTTTGGGTACTTTAAATTGAACCGCGAAAACGTCTTATAGTAAGGAACAAATGGTGTAGAGTTCACTCAAATTATCCTGGTAAAGCTAGTCACACCTTTGTTAAAATTAATGTTCATTATATTATCGGAGGAGGTCTGTATGTTTGTCTCTAATGCATGTCGACTACATACCTACCATCATGATGTAACGTTAAGTCATTTCCTTTTGTACAGTGTCACTGAATTGTCAAGGCGGTGATGGCATTTTATTTTAGTAGAACTGCACAAAATTTGCTTAAAAGAAGAGGAAAGGTCAGGAATGGCTCAGTTTTTCAGAAAAAACTATTTATGCCTTCCTGACATCAGCTGTTGTTGCTTTATTTATACCTTTAAACAGGTGGTTAGAAATAGTCTTGCTACCTTTTCCCATTAAGAAATTGGAATGCTTATATTTGTGAGTCTATGCTTCAACTAGTGCTACTTTTAGAGTAATCACACTTTCAATATCTATGCAAACAGGGATGCTCAATTTTAGTGGAACTGCACAAAAAGTCCAACTGGTTCAACATTAGGAGCATGTTTTTTTTCCAAACCTTTATATCCAATTGGTGGCACTATGAGTTGTTCATTACGAAGGTACATGGTTTGCTACTATCTTGCTACTCTTTTTGTACTGTCATTAGATAGTAATACTAGTGGTTTGCATGTGAATTTATTGGCAGGGTGTGTTGGGGATCGTAGCAGAAATTAAAATTCTCCTACGCATCAACAAGATCTATCCATGGAGTATTCTAGCAACGAGGGGATAGGAGAGCATCTACATACCACTTGTAGATCGCAACGGAAGCGTTCAAGAAGAACGAGGATGATGGAGTCGTATTCGTCGTGATCCAAATCACCGATGACCAACGCCGAACGGACGGCACCTCCGCATTCAACACACGTACGGTCGGGATGAAGCTCCTCCTTCTTGATCCAGCAAGGGGGAAGGAGAGGTTGAAGAAGATCCAGCAGCACGACGGCGTGGTGGTGGATGCAGCAGAGTTCCAGCAGGGCTTCGCCAAGCAACTACGGAGAGAGGGAGAGGTGTAACGGGGAGAGGGAGGCGCCAAGGCTGCAGGGTGTGGCTGCACTCCCTCCCCCCCCCCTTTATATAGGCCCCCTAGGGGGGCGCTGGCCCTAGAGATCCATCTCCAGGGGGGCGGCCAGGGGGAGAGGCTTGCCCCCAAGCCATGTGGTGCGCCCCCTGCCCTAGGGTTTCCAACCCTAGGTGCAGGGGGGAGGCCCATGGGGGGCGCACCAGCCCACTATGGGCTGGTTCCCTCCCCACTTCAGCCCAAGGGACCCTCCGGGATGGGTGGCCCCACCCGGTGGACCCCCGGGACCCATCTGGTGGTCCCGGTACAATACCGGCAACCCCCAGATCATTCCCGACGGTCGAAACGACACTTCCTATATATAATTCTTTACCTCCGGACCACTCCGGAGCCTCTCGTGACGTCCGGGATCTCATCCGGGACTCCGAACAACCTTCGGTTTGCTGCATACTAATATCTTTAACAACCCTAGCGTCACCGAACCTTAAGTGTGTAGACCCTACGGGTTCGGGAGACATGCAGACATGACCGAGACGATCTCCGGTCAATAACCAACAGCGGGATATGGATACCCATGTTGGCTCCCACATGCTCCTCGATGATCTCATCGGATGAACCACGATGTCGAGGACTTAATCAATCCCGTATTCAATTCCCTTTGTCTATCGGTACGATACTTGCCCGAGATTCGATCGTCGGTATACCGATACCTTGTTCAATCTCGTTACCGGCAAGTCTCTTTACTCGTTCCCGTAACACATCATCCCGTGAACAACACCTTGATCACATTGAGCTCATTATGATGATGTCTTACCGAGTGGGCCCAGAGATACCTCTCCGTCACACGGAGTGACAAATCCCAGTCTCGATTCATGCCAACCCAACAAATACTTTCGGAGATACCTGTAGTGCACCTTTATAGTCACCTAGTTACGTTGTGATGTTTGATACACCCAAAGCATTCCTGCGGCATCCGGGAGTTGCATAATCTCATGGTCCATGGAATGATACTTGACATTCAGAAAAGCTCTAGCAAACGAACAATACGATCTTTTGTGCTATGCTTAGGTTTGGGTCTTGTCCATCACATCATTCTCCTAATGATGTGATCCCGTTATCAATGACATCCCCATGTCCATAGTCAGGAAACCATGACTATCTATTGATCAACGAGCTAGTCAACTAGAGGCTTACTAGGGACACATTGTGGTCTATGTATTCACACATGTATTATGATTTCCGAACAATACAATTATAGCATGAACAATAGACAATTATCATGAACAAGGAAATATAATAATCCTTTTATTATTTCCTCTAGGGCATATTTCCAACAGTCTCCCACTTGCACTAGAGACAATAGTCTAGTTACATTGTGATGAATCGCACACCCATGGAATTTTGGTGTTGATCATGTTTTGCTCTAGGGAGAGGTTTAGTCAATGGATCTGCCACATTCAGGTCCGTATGTACTTTACAAATCTCTATGTCTCCATTTTGAACACTTTCACGAATGGAGTTGAAGCGACGCTTGATATGCCTGGTCTTCCTGTGAAACCTGGGCTCCTTCGCAAGGGCAATTGCTCCAGTGTTGTCACAGAATAGAGTCATCGGGTCCGACGCATTGGGTATGACTCCTAGGTCGGTAATGAACTCCTTCACCCAGACTGCTTCTTGTGCTGCCTCCGAGGCTGCCATATACTCTGCTTCACATGTAGATTCCGCCACGACGCTTTGCTTGCAACTGCACCAGCTTATTGCCCCTCCATTCAAAATATACATGTATCCGGTTTGTGACTTGGAGTCATCCAGATCTGTGTCGAAGCTAGCATCGACGTAACCCTTTACGACGAGCTCTTCGGCACCTCCATAAACGAGAAACATATCCTTAGTCCTTTTCAGGTACTTCAGGATGTTTTTGACCGCTGTCCAGTGTTCCTTGCCGGGATTACTTTGGTACCTACCTACCAAACTTACGGCAAGGTTTACATCGGGTCTGGTACACAGCATGGCATACATAATAGACCCTATAGCTGAGGCATAGGGGATGACACTCATCTCTTCTATATCTTTTGCCGTGGTCGGGCATTGAGCCGTGCTCAATCGCACACCTTGCAGTATAGGCAAGAACCCCTTCTTGGACTGATCCATTTTTAACTTCTTCAAAATCTTGTCAAGGTACGTACTTTGTGAAAGACCGACGAGGCGTCTCGATCTATTCCTATAGATCTTGATGCCTAATATATAAGCAGCTTCTCCAAGGTCCTTCATTGAAAAACACTTGTTCAAATAGGCCTTTATGCTTTCCAAGAATTCTATATCATTTCCCATCAATAGTATGTCATCCACATATAATATGAGAAATGCTACGGAGCTCCCACTCACTTTCTTGTAAACGCAGGCTTCTCCATAAGTCTGCATAAACCCAAACGCTTTGATCATCTCATCAAAGCGAATGTTCCAACTCCGAGATGCTTGCACCAGCCCATAGATAGAGCGCTGGAGCTTGCATACTTTGTTAGCATTCTTAGGATCGACAAAACCTTCCGGCTGCATCATATACAATTCTTCCTTAAGAAAGCCGTTAAGGAATGCCGTTTTGACGTCCATTTGCCATATCTCATAATCATAGTATGCGGCAATTGCTAACATGGTTCGGACGGACTTCAGCTTCGCTACGGGAGAGAAAGTCTCATCGTAGTCAACCCCTTGAACTTGTCGATAACCCTTAGCGACAAGTCGAGCTTTGTAGATGGTCACATTACCATCAGCGTATGTCTTCTTCTTAAAGATCCATTTATTTTCTATGGCTCGCCGATCATCGGGCAAGTCATTCAAAGTCCATACTTTGTTTTCATACATGGATTCTATCTCGGATTTCATGGCTTCTAGCCATTTGTCGGAATCTGGGCCCGCCATCGCTTCTTCATAGTTCGAAGGTTCACCGTTGTCCAACAACATGATTTCCAGGACAGGGTTGCCGTACCACTCTGGTGCGGAACGCATCCTTGTGGACCTACGAAGTTCAGTAGGAGCTTGATAAGAAGTATCTTGATCATCATCATTAACCTCCTCTCTAATCGGTGCAGGCACCACAGGAACATTTTCCTGAGCTACGCTACTCTGATTCTCAAGAGGTAGTACTTCATCAAGCTCTACTTTCCTCCCACTTATTTCTTTCGCGAGAAACTCTTTCTCTAGAAAGGACCCGTTCTTGGCAACAAAGATCTTGCCTTCGGATCTGAGGTAGAAGGTATACCCAACTGTTTCCTTGGGATATCCTATGAAGACGCATTTTTCCGATTTGGGTTCGAATTTTTCAGGTTGAAGTTTCTTGACATAAACATCGCAACCCCAATCTTTCAGAAACGACAGCTTAGGTTTCTTTCCAAACCATAATTCATACGGTGTCGTCTCAACGGATTTAGACGGTGCCCTATTTAAAGTGAATGCAGTTGTCTCTAGAGCGTATCCCCAAAATGATAGCGGTAGATCTGTAAGAGACATCATAGACCGCACCATATCCAATAGAGTGCGATTACGACGTTCGGACACACCGTTACGCTGAGGTGTTCCAGGCGGCGTGAGTTGTGAAACGATTCCACATTTTCTTAAGTGTGTGCCAAATTCGTGACTTAAATATTCTCCCCCACGATCTGATCGTAAGAACTTTATTTTTCTGTCACGTTGATTCTCAACCTCACTCTAAAACTCCTTGAACTTTTCAAAGGTCTCAGACTTGTGTTTCATCAAGTAGGGATACCCATATCTACTCAAATCATCAGTGAGAGTGAGAACATAACGATAGCCTCCGCGGGCCTCAACGCTCATTGGACCACATACATCTGTATGTATGATTTCCAACAAGTTGGTTGCTCGCTCCATTGTCCTTGAGAATGGAGTCTTGGTCATTTTGCCCATGAGGCATGGTTCGCACGTGTCAAATGATTGATAATCGAGAGACTCTAAAAGTCCATCAGCATGGAGCTTCTTCATGCGCTTGACACCAATGTGACCAAGGCGGCAGTGCCACAAGTATGTGGGACTATCGTTATCAACTTTACACCTTTTGGTATTCACACTATGAATATGTGTATTATCACGCATGAGATTCATTAAGAATAAACCATTGACCATGGGAGCATGACCATAAAACATATCACTCATATAAATAGAACAACCATTATTCTCGGATTTAAATGAGTAGCCATCTCGCATTAAACGAGATCCAGATACAATGTTCATGCTCAAACTTGGTACTAAATAACAATTATTGAGGTTCAAAACTAATCCCGTAGCTAAATGTAGAGGTAGCGTGCCGACGGCGATCACATCGACCCTGGAACCATTCCCGACGCGCATCGTCACCTCGTCCTTCGCCAGTCTCCGTTTATTCCGCAGCTCCTGTTTTGAGTTACAAATATGAGCAACGGCACCGGTATCAAATACCCAGGAGCTACTACGAGCACTGGTAAGGTACACATCAATTACATGTATATCACATATACCTTTAGTGTTGCCGGCCTTCTTATCTGCTAAGTACTTGGGGCAATTCCGCTTCCAGTGACCATTTCCCTTGCAATAAAAGCACTCAGTTTGAGGTTTGGGTCCATTCTTTGACTTCTTCCTGGCAACTGATTTACCAGGCGCGGCAACCTCCTTGCCGTCCTTCTTGAAGTTCTTCTTACCCTTGCCTATCTTAAACTTAGTGGTTTTATTCACCATCAACACTTGATGTTCCTTTTTGATCTCCACCTCTGCAGATTTCATCATTGAATACAACTCGGGAATGGTCTTTTCCATCCCCTGCATATTGTAGTTCATCACGAAGCTCTTGTAGCTAGGTGGGAGCGACTGAAGGATTCTGTCAATGACCGCCTCATCCGGGAGATTAACTTCCAGCTGAGTCAAGCGGTTGTGCAACCCAGACATCTTGAGTATGTGTTCACTGACAGAGCTATTTTCCTCCATCTTACAGCTAAAGAACTTGTCGGAGACATCATATCTCTCGACCCGGGCATGAGCTTGGAAAATCAATTTCAGCTCCTCGAACATCTCATATGCTCCGTGTTGCTCAAAACGCTTTTGGAGCCCCAGTTCTAAGCTGTAAAGCATGCCGCACTGAAGGAGGGAGTAATCATCAGTACGTGACTGATGGTCGTTCATAACGTCCTGGTTTTCTGGGAATGGTGCTTCACCTAGTGGTGCTTCTAGGACATAATCTTTCTTGGCTGCTATGAGGACGATCCTCAGGTTCCGGACCCAGTCCGAATAGTTGCTGCCATCATCTTTCAGCTTGGTTTTCTCTAGGAACGCGTTGAAGTTGAGGGTGACATTACCGTGGGCCATTTGATCTACAAGACATATTGTAAAGATTTAGACTAAGTTCATGATAATTAAGTTCGTCTAATCAAATTAATGAATGAACTCCCACTCAGATTTGACATCCCTCTAGTCATCTAAGCGATACATGATCCGAGTCAACTAGGCCGTGTCCGATCATCACGTGAGACGGACTAGTCATCATCGGTGAACATCTCCAAGTTGATCGTATCTTCTATACGACTCATGTTCGACCTTTCGGTCCTCCGTGTTCCGAGGCCATGTCTGTACATGCTAGGCTCGTCAATCCAACCTAAGTGTATTGCGTGTGTAAATCCGGCTTACACCCGTTGTATGCGAACGTAAGAACCTATCACACCCGATCATCACGTGGTGCTTCGGAACGACGAACCTTAGCAACGGTGCACAGTTAGGGAGAACACATTTTTTATATTTTAACGAGGGATCATCTTATTTATGCTACCGTCGTTCTAAGCGAATAAGATGTAAAAACATGATAAACATCACATGCAATCAAATAGTGACATGATATGGCCAACATCATTTCGCTCCTTTGATCTCCATCTTCGGGGCGCCATGTTCATCGTCATCACCGGCATGACACCATGATATCCATCATCATGATCTCCATCATCGTGTCTTCGTGAAGTTGTCACATCAACTATTACTTCTACTACTATGGCTAACGCTTTAGCAATAAAGTAAAGTAATTACATGACGATTTAAGTTGACACGCAGGTCATAAATAAATAAAGACAACTCCTATGGCTCCTGCCGGTTGTCATACTCATCGACATGCAAGTCGTGATTCCTATTACAATAACAAGATCATCTCATACATCACATACGTGATTCATCACAACTTCTGGCCATATCACATCACAAAGCACTTGCTGCAAAAACAAGTTAGACGTCCTCTAATTGTTGTTGCAAGTTTTTACGTGGCTGTTATAGGTTGCTAGCAAGAACGTTTCTTACCTATGTTAAAACCACAACGTGAATTGTCAATCTCTATTTACCCTTCATAAGGACCCTGTTCATCGAATCCGATCCAACTAAAGTGGGAGAGACAGACACCCGCCAGCCACCTTATGCAACTAGTGCATGTCAGTCGGTGGAACCGGTCTCACGTAAGCGTACGTGTAAGGTTGGTCCGGGCCGCTTCATCCCACAATACCGCTGAACCAAGATAGGACTAGTAACGGCAAGAAGAATTGACAATTCGACGCCCACAACTACTTTGTGTTCTACTCGTGCATAGAAACTATGCATAGACCTAGCTCATGATGCCACTGTTGGGGATCGTAGCAGAAATTAAAATTTTCTTACGCATCACCAAGATCTATCCATGGAGTATTCTAGCAACGAGGGGATAGGAGAGCATCTACATACCACTTGTAGATCGCAACGGAAGCGTTCAAGAAGAATGAGGATGATGGAGTCGTACTCGTCGTGATCCAAATCACCGATGACCAGCGCCGAACGGATGGCACCTCCGCGTTCAACACACGTACAGTCGGGATGGCGTCTCCTCCTTATTGATCCATCAAGGGGGAAGGAGAGGTTGAAGAAGATCCAGCAGCACGACGGCGTGGTGGTGGATGCAGCAGAGTTCCAGCAGGGCTTCGCCAAGCAACTACGGAGAGAGGGAGAGGTGTAACGGGGAGAGGGAGACGCCAAGGCTGCAGGGTGTGGCTGCCCTCCCTCCCCCTTTATATAGGCCCCCTAGGGGGGCGCCGGCCCTGGAGATCCATCTCCAGGGGGGCGGCGGCCAGGGGGAGAGGCTTGCCCCCCAAGCCATGTGGTGCCCCCCTTGCCCTAGGGTTTCCAACCCTAGGCGCAGGGGGAGGCCCATGGGGGGCGCACCAGCCCACTATGGGCTGGTTCCCTCCCCACTTCAGCCCACGGGGCCCTCCGGGATGGGTGGCCCCACCCGGTGGACCCCCAGGACCCATCTGGTGGTCCCGGTACAATATCGGCGACCCCCGGATCATTCCCGATGGCCGAAACGACACTTCCTATATATAATTCTTTACCTCCGGACCACTCCAGAACCTCTCGTGACGTCCGGGATCTCATCTGGGACTCCGAACAACCTTCGGTTTGCTGCATACTAATATCTTTAACAATCCTAGCGTCACCGAACCTTAAGTGTGTAGACCCTACGGGTTCGGGAGACATGCAGACATGACCGAGACGATCTCCGATCAATAACCAACAGCGGGATATGGATACCCATGTTGGCTCCCACATGCTCCTCGATGATCTCATCGGATGAACCACGATGTCGAGGACTTAATCAATCCCGTATTCAATTCCCTTTGTCTATCGGTACGATACTTGCCCGAGATTCGATCGTCGGTATACCGATACCTTGTTCAATCTCGTTACCGGCAAGTCTCTTTACTCGTTCCCGTAACACATCATCCCGTGAACAACACCTTGATCACATTGAGCTCATTATGATGATGTCTTACCGAGTGGGCCCAGAGATACCTCTCCGTCACACGGAGTGACAAATCCCAGTCTCGATTCATGCCAACCCAACAAATACTTTCGGAGATACCTGTAGTGCACCTTTATAGTCACCTAGTTACGTTGTGATGTTTGATACACCCAAAGCATTCCTGCGGCATCCGGGAGTTGCATAATCTCATGGTCCAAGGAATGATACTTGACATTCAGAAAAGCTCTAGCAAACGAACAATACGATCTATTGTGCTATGCTTAGGTTTGGGTCTTGTCCATCACATCATTCTCCTAATGATGTGATCCCGTTATCAATGACATCCCCATGTCCATAGTCAGGAAACCATGACTATCTATTGATCAACGAGCTAGTCAACTAGAGGCTTACTAGGGACACATTGTGGTCTATGTATTCACACATGTATTATGATTTCCGAACAATACAATTATAGCATGAACAATAGACAATTATCATGAACAAGGAAATATAATAATCCTTTTATTATTGCCTATAGGGCATATTTCCAACAGTCTTGCTACCTTTTCCCATTAAGAAATTGGAATGCTTATATTTGTGAGTCTATGCTTCAACTAGTGCTACTTTTAGAGTAATCACACTTTCAATATCTATGCAAACAGGGATGCTCAATTTTAGTGGAACTGCACAAAAAGTCCAACTGGTTCAACATTAGGAGCATGTTTTTTTTCCAAACCTTTATATCCAATTGGTGGCACTATGAGTTGTTCATTACGAAGGTACATGGTTTGCTACTATCTTTCTACTCTTTTTGTACTGTCATTAGATAGTAATACTAGTGGTTTGCATGTGAATTTATTGGCAGGGTGGACCTACATTGGAGGTGCAGGACAGAATTCAATGATTGGATGCTCAATTTTGGTTGTATCGATTTCACCTCTTCCATCACTGCAAACATGGATATCCTTGCTCTGATGAAGAATAGTCACTATATTTCTGCTCTGAACCAGCAAATCAATTCAGTATGAAATTCTCCAGGGCAAAACATAATTGTATCAGATTGTCCAGTGCAAAACATGACAGATGCTAAGCAAAAGAGACATGTTTAAACCGAAAATACAAGGTGTGTTATATGTTTACTAGCTGCTTGATATTTGTGCAGACAGAGATGTCTACCCGTTGCTATTCGGCAAACAAACGAAGTGTCCGCAATTTTGGTTGAACTGCACAAGAGGATAGTATAGTCACTGCATGCAGTGCCATTTGAAAATAGACACAGAAAGATTGGATAGTCACTTCATGGACTGCAGAAAAGTAGTACTGTACTATTTATTGGCCAACACTAGGTGCTTCATTGCTTTGGTCTGATTATACAATGGGCATCATTTTGCCTAAGTTAAAGTTTGTATTCCGAAAATAGTCTCGCGGTGTGATCGAGAGAAGACCAAATCATATTGCAGTGGATGTTCCTCCATCATGTGTGGTTCATTCTCATGGTTCTAGTTGTTGATGAAACCACTTATGTTTGCAAGAGGAATATTAGACTTCACAAACAAATTTGTCTTTCAGTCTGTACTGAATGTTGGCCAAGAGAAGCATCCATGTTAGTAGGAAGAACAGTTGTTTTTTCTAGATCTTTGCTTTTGGAGCTACATATTTGTATATGATCTATGAATCATTGAGATGCATTAATATGTTGATCTTATGTATGGGAATCGTACTAGTTAGTTTTAGTTGCGACGCAAGATCTGAAGTGGCTGATCTTTGCTTTTGGAGCTACATATTTGTATATGATCTGTGAATCATTGAGATGCATTAACAGTTACTTATTTTTGTTCGCTCAGTGTTTACAAGTTACTGATCGATCACTAGCTAGCCTACAAATGCGCTCCTGGCAGTTTTATTTGCGATGCAAGATGCGAAGTGGCAGTTTTTTGAATAAAAATGCCTACCTCTGAAGAAACTGACAAGCTACACTATCGATCCTACACGGATAAAAATGCCTACCTCTGAAGAAACTAACAAGCTACACTATCGATTCTACACGGATAAATAGCGGATCACGCACGTACTACCTTCTTTCCGGTTTGCAGGGCTCAATTCAAGAAACGACCTACTCGATCCTACACGAATAAATAGGATCGCGCACGTACTAGTACCTCCTTTCTGGTTTGCAAGGCTTAATTCAAACCTCTCACCAACCAAGGTACTCCCTCCATCCGGGTTTATTAGTCCCGTGAGCAAAGCAGCAAGACCAAGGCATGGCAATAGTTAATGGCATGCAGAATTTTAAGCCTAATTAATTCCAATGATTTAAGTGGCTGCATGCTTGCCCTCGGCTGTGACTCGTTGCATGCTGCTTCGCGTACTGCCTGCGAGCGATTCTGAGTGCCTGCATGCAGCTGACCATAATTAAGGCAGCTAATTGATGCGAAAAAAGATATGCTTTAATTGTTGTGGGCTTTTTAAATACGTGGAATCATTATTGACAAGGAGGGAGATGATTCGAGTGCACTCGTTTGACCGCCATGCCGGCGTGCGACCCACACGGTACGGGACGGCACAGTCATGATTTCAGTTTCTCTAGTTTTCCATGGCAAGCTGGCGCGCTAAGCCATTATGCATTGAATTCCGATGACCGCCGCGCTACCTTCTGCCTATAAGTACTGTTTCCCAGCCTTATTCGGTGCCACCGCGACCCAACTCGCCATATCCTCATAAGCCCCCACCGGCCCGACGTCGCTCACCACGTCCGCCATGCCCCCGCCCGTCCGCGGTAGGCGACGCCGGAGGCGGTCACCGCCGAAACTAGTGTTCGGGTTTTCCCCGGAAGGCAGACGGAGGGACAAGGCATTCTATCTGTCTTTAGATGGCAATGCGGAGATCGAGGAGTTGTTGGAGCGCGACCGCATGGCGGAGGAGCAGGAGTTGTTGGAGCGCGACCGCCTGGCGGAGGAGCAGCGTATCGTCGATTTGCGCCGCAAGCGGGACATGGAGCAGCAGCGCACCGACGCTCTGAGTCGCGAGCAGAGCGCCCGCAACTGGGCCGACTACGTGGAGGCCGGCGCCCGGCAAATAGCCCTGGAGGCTGTCGGGCACGCACGCGTTCGCGACGTCGATTTTTACTACCAGCTCGTCAAGTGGGTTTCCCGATTGGAAGCCGAAGCTTCGGTGGACCACGCCGGCATGGAAAGGGCCAACGCGCACGAGCTACGTGCCCTATGGCACCTCTTGCAAGTCCGAGGCGAGGCGCACGACACCGGTGCCGGCGTTTAGCGTGTACCACAGATGGCGGCCGGCATCGTCTAGTTAGCTAAGAGTAAGTTAGTACTTGTACGCTACTAGAGTATTAGTGGGAGTAGATAGTTAACTTGGCCATGATGGTTGTCAACGTGGAAGTTCGGTACTCTATATGTGGATCAGACCTGTTACTTTGCTCTGAATGTTGAACTTTCCATTTGAACGTATGGAATGGGCTGTTATTTTTTTAAATGGGTTGTATTTGTCCTCCACGGGTTTAGAGGCTGACTTGTGGGCCTAGCAAGTTGACACGTACACAATCAGGAGATGATTGTACGTGGAGAGGATGACAGCAGGGACCCGCCAAGGTCATGGTAGTACGCAAGCAAGTGCCTCCTTATTTCAAGCCAATAAAAAAATGGCTCCTTCTAGTGGATTTCTGACATCTAGGTCCCATACCATTGTCAACGTAGTCAATAAACGAGAGAATTGCACAACGAGCGGCTGACACCAGGGACCCATCAACTCGCCCAGTTATTTTTTTTTTGGGTTAATTTGATAAATGCCACTCCAAATCTGGTGTATCAGAGAAATGCCACTGCAATTTCCAAACTTTGAAAAAATGCCATTTCATGCCATTTCTAGTGGCATTTTTCGAAGTCTGGAGTGGCATTTTTCAAAGTTTGCAAAAATTGATGTGGCATTTTTCAAAGTTTGGAAATTGCAGTGGCATTTTTATGAATCGCCATAATTGGAGTGGCATTTATCTAATTTGTTTTTGGGACGGAAGCAGGGTGTCAAATGGGCTGTGCGGAACACTCTAGCCTGTCTAGACAGCATTTTCTTTTATGTTTACCACAGACCAGCCCAGTAGTTTTTTTTCTTTCTGAAAATGGCAAGCCCAGTTTTTTTGTGATTTGTCAAGTAAGTCGCTTTATCAGGCCTATTGGGCTGCAAATCTTTCAAGACGAGGAGAGCTTCATTCGGCTGGCCGAGAAAATGGCCTATCAGTAATGAGAAATGGGTTGTACATTTTTAAAACACATCAAACCGGCAATTAGTTTCAAATATCTTTTTTTTATTTCAAGATTTTAAATTGCATTGATTTTTATGCATGGACAATTTGTTGGATTTTATATTGATATATATTTATTTTTAAAATCAATCTGAATATGACTCGAAATTTCGGGATTAAAAACAGTTCAGACCGCACCGACATATGCAAAATTTCATATATTTTTTAACCGTGGCCACAATATGGGTTGTAATGCTATTAAAAAGAATATGGTCTTCAAAACCCGTAAGAATTAGCAAATGGGCTATAAATTATTTGAAATAATGGCAGATATGTTGTATGCTATTTTCCGCAGATTTGAGGCTTTCCACAGATGGCATGTATACTGTTGGATGTCCATCCAACGGCCGTCGTGCTTCTTCAATCTCTGCTCTTCCTGCTCCAGCCGCTCAAACAAGCGCCGACGGGACTGCCTGCTCCCTCCCCCCCCCCCCCCCCCGCGGCCGGCTGTGCTGCCGCGCAGGCCTCACCACCCCACCGTACTCCCATCGCTGGCCTAGCCATCCCTCTACTTACTCACACCTGTTGTTATTCTTCGGCAATGACAGACGAACTCGTAAACCCTCGTACAGTCATACTCCCCTCCGCAATGACAGACGAACCCATAAACCCCCTGCTGTCAGCTCGGACCCACCAGAAGTGCCTCCTTATTACACACAAAAAAATGAACACCCCTGCTAGCTGGGACCCACCTTGGTGGGAGGCTGACTTGTGGGCCTACTAAGTTGACGGGGACGGAGGGCTTTGTCAACTTAGTTAATATAAACGATTCTAGCTCAAGTGACCGTACGATATCCATCCAACGGCCATAGTGCTTCTTCAACCTCTGGTCTTCTTGCTCCAGCCGCCCAAAGCAGCGCCAGTCGTGTCGCATGCTCCTCCCTCCCGTGGCCGGATGTACTGCCGCGGAGGCCTCACCGCCCCCTACTATTCTCATTGCTGAATAGGCCCTGCGGCGACGGCAGCCTCACACCGCAGTCGGACCAGTGAACCCTCGTACTCCTCTCCGCACGGGCTTCCAATGCCGCATCTTCCCCGGCTCCGCATCGTCCCCTTCCTAGGCCTCACCGTCGTCCACCGCCCTGGTGCTCTCGGAGCGGCGTGGTCAACGTGGTCAAGGAACGACTTCCATCGGACGTGGACTATACGTGGAGAGGCTGACAGCTGGGTCCACGGCCGCAGCAACGAAGTGCCTCCTTATACCACGGAAAATAATGATTCCTCCACCTGACAGCTGGGACCCACCGGACGGGCCACTGTATTTCGCGAAAAAAAATGTTTCCCCCTGACTGCTGGGACCCACCAGCTACATCTTCGCACGCAAGGAAGTGCGTTCGGGCAAAAAAACGATTCGCCCCCCTGACTGCTGGGACCCACCAGCTGCATCTTCGCACGCAAGGAAGTGCGTCTGGGCAAAAAAATGATTTGCCCCCCTGACTGCTGGGACCCACCAGCTACATCTTCGCACTCAAGGAAGTGCCTGACAGTCGGGACCCACCTGGTCGAAGCGTACGTAGCATTGTCATTCTGGTCGCGAACATGTACGTACATATATACTGGTGGATGTAGAGGCGCACACGTGTCATAGTAGAGGCAGCACGTAGCATGTACACGTATGTACAGCGGCCAAGGTGCAAGAAAGAAAATACGGCCACGTATGTGTACATACGGGCGGGGTCTCGAACGCCTACTCGCGCATACGTACGGAGAGGGCTCGTGTACATGGCTGGGTCGGAATGGAGAAACAGCGTCGTCGTCGTGTTCATTGGGAGGCAACGGAATGCGTCGTGTTCATGGGGAGGCAACGGAATGCGTCGTGTTCATCGGGAGGCAACGGAATGCGTCGTGTTCATCGAGAGGCAACGGAACGCGTGGGAGCCAACCGGCTGGGTCGTAACGAAATGCGTGGTCGTGTTCATCGGGAGGGCTTGGACGGAATAGGCGATGGAAACGAGGCCTGGTGTACCACAGAACGGAGGAAACGGCCTTGTGTTCGACCGGCCACGTTCGAAACGGGATCATGTTCATCGGGAGGGGTCTGGCGTACCGCAAAATGGACGAAACGGACCTCCTACGGTCGAAACGGGGGTCCTGCTGATCGGGAGGGGTGTGGCGTACCGCAAAACAGAAAAAATGGACCTCCTACGGTCGAAACGAGGGTCCTGTTTATCGGGAGGGGTGTGGCGTACAGCAAAACATACGAAACGGACCTCCTACGGTCGAAACGGGGGTCCTGTTCTGAAGGAAATATGCCCTATAGGCAATAATAAAGTTATTATTTATTTCCTTGTTTCATGATAAATGTTTATTATTCATGCTAGAATTGTATTAACCGGAAACATAATACATGTGTGAATACAAAGACAAACAAGAGTGTCACTAGTATGCCTCTACTTGACTAGCTCATTAATCAAAGATGGTTATGTTTCCTAACCATAGACAAGGAGTTGTTATTCGATTAATGGGATCACATCATTAGATGAATGATCTTATTGACTTGACCCATTCCGTTAGCTTAGCACTTGATCATTTAGTTTGTTGCTATTGCTTTCTTCATGACTTATACATGTTCCTATGACTATGAGATTATGCAACTCCCGTTTACCGGAGGAACACTTTGTGTGCTACCAAACTTCACAACGTAACTGGGTGATTATAAAGGTGCTCTACAGGTGTCTCCGAAGGTACTTGTTGGGTTGGCGTATTTCGAGATTAGGATTTGTCACTCCGAATGTCGGAGAGGTATCTCTGGGCCCTCTCGGTAATGCACATCACTTAAGCCTTGCAAGCATTGCAACTAATGAGTTAGTTGCGGGATGATGTATTACGGAACGAGTAAAAAGACTTGCCGGTAACGAGATTGAACTAGGTATAGGATACCGACGATCGAATCTCGGGCAACTAACATACCGATGACAAAGGGAACAACGTATGTTGTTATGCGGTCTGACCGATAAAGATATTCGTAGAATATGTAGGAGCCAATATGGGCATCCAGGTCCCGCTATTGGTTATTGACAAGAGAGGTGTCTCGGTCATGTCGACATAGTTCTCGAACCCGTAGGGTCCGCACGCTTAACGTTCGTTGATGATATAGTACTATGAGTTATGTATGTTGGTGACCGAATGTTGTTCGGAGTTTCGGATGAGATCACGGATATGACGAGGAACTCCGGAATGGTTCGGAAGTAAAGATTGATATGTGGATAGTAGTGTTTGATCTCCAGAAGGGTTCTGGAATCCATCGAAAGGGGTTCCGGATGTTTCCCGGAATGTTTGGGCACGAGAACACTTTATCTGGGCCAAAGGGGAAAGCCCACGAGGCTTTTGGAAGGTGCAAAAGGAAGTTTTACGGAGACCAGAGGCTAGACGCCAGGAACCCTGGCGTCTAGGGGGTAGACGCCGGGAACCCTGGCGTCTAGCCCTGGAGTCCGAGAAGGACTCTTGCCTTTCGGGTGAAACCGACTTTGAGGAGGTTTTTGCTCCAAGTTTCGACCCCAGGGCTCAACATATAAATAGAGGGGTAGGGCTAGCACCCAAGATACATCAAGAAACACCAAGCCGTGTGCCGGCAACCCCGTCTCCTCTGGTTTATCCTCCGTCATAGTTTTCGTAGTGCTTAGGCGAAGCCCTGCGAAGACTGTTCTTCACCAACACCGTCACCATGCCGTCGTGCTGCCGGAACTCATCTACTACTTCGCCCCTCTTGCTGGATCGAGAAGGCGAGGACATCACCGAGCCGAACGTGTGCAGAACTCGGAGGTGCCGTGCTTTCGGTGCTTGGATCGGTCGGATCGTGGAGACGTACGACTACATCAACCGTGTTGATATAACGCTTCCGCTTACGGTCTACGAGGGTACGTAGACAACACTCTCCCTTCTCGTTGCTATGCATCACCATGATCTTGCTTGTGCGTAGGAAATTTTTTGAAATTGCTATGTTCCCCAACAGTGGTATCAGAGCCAGGTTGTATGCGTTGATGTTATATGCACGAGTAGAACACAAGTGAGTTGTGGGCGATATAAGTCATACTGCTTACCAGCATGTCATACTTTGGTTCGGCGGTATTGTTGGATGAAGCGGCCCGGACCGACATTACGCGTACGCTTACGCGAGACTGGTTCTACTGACATGCTTTGCACACAGGTGGCTGGCGGGTGTCAGTTTCTCCAACTTTAGTTGAACCGAGTGTGGCTACGCCCGGTCCTTGCGAAGGTTAAAACAGCACCAACTTGACAAACTATCGTTGTGGTTTTGTTGCGTAGGTAAGAACGGTTCTTGCTAAGCCCGTAGCAGCCACGTAAAACTTGCAACAAACAAAGTAGAGGACGTCTAACTTGTTTTTGCAGGGCATGTTGTGATGTGATATGGTCAAGGCATGATGCTAAATTTTATTGTATGAGATGATCATGTTTTGTAACCGAGTTATCGGCAACTGGCAGGAGCCATATGGTTGTCGCTTTATTGTATGCAATGCAATCGCCCTGTAATGCTTTACTTTATCACTAAGCGGTAGCGATAGTCGTAGAAGCATAAGATTGGCGAGATGACAACGATGCTACGATGGAGATCAAGGTGTCGCGCCGGTGACGATGGTGATCATGACGTTGCTTCGGAGATGGAGATCACAAGCACAAGATGATGATGGCCATATCATATCACCTATATTGATTGCATGTGATGTTTATCTTTTATGCATCTTATCTTGCTTTGATTGACGGTAGCATTATAAGATGATCCCTCACTAAATTATCAAAGTATAAGTGTTCTCCCTGAGTATGCACCGTTGCGAAAGTTCTTCGTGCTGAGACACCACGTGATGATCGGGTGTGATAGGCTCTACGTTCAAATACAATGGGTGCAAAACAGTTGCACACGCGGAATACTCAGGTTAAACTTGACGAGCCTAGCATATAACAGATATGGCCTCGGAACACGAAGACCGAAAGGTTGAGCGTGAATCATATAGTAGATATGATCAACATAGTGATGTTCACCATTGAAACTACTCCATCTCACGTGATGATCGGACATGGTTTAGTTGATATGGATCACGTGATCACTTAGAAGATTAGAGGGATGTCTATCTAAGTGGGAGTTCTTAAGTAATATGATTAATTGAACTTTAATTTATCATGAACTTAGTCCTGGTAGTATTAGCATATCTATGTTGTAGATCAATAGCTCGCGTTGTTGCTTTCATATGTTTACTTTGATATGTTCCGAGAGAAAATTATGTTGAAAGATGTTAGTAGCAATGATGTGGATTGGATCCATGATCTGAGGTTTATCCTCATTGCTGCACAGAAGAATTATTTCCTTGATGCACCGCTAGGTGAGAGACCTATTGCAGGAGCAGATGCAGACGTTATGAACGTTTGGCTAGCTCAATATGATGACTACTTGATAGTTTAGTGCACCATGCTTAATGGCTTAGAATCGGGACTTCAAAGACGTTTTGAACGTCATGGACCATATGAGATGTTCCAGGAGTTGAAGTTAATATTTCTAGCAAATACCCGAGTTGAGAGATATGAAGTCTCCAACAAGTTCTATAGCTAAAAGATGGAGGAGAATAGCTCAAGCAGTGAGCATGTGCTCAGATTGTTTGGGTACTACAATCGCTTGAATCAAGTGGGAGTTAATCTTCCAGATAAGATAGTGATTGACATAATTCTCTAGTCACCATCACCAAGTTAGTAGAACTTTGTGATGAACTATAATATGCAAGGGATAACAGAAACAATTCCCAAGCTCTTCGTGATGCTGAAATCGACGAAGGTAGATATCAAGAAAAACATCAAGTGTTGATGGTTAACAAGACCACTAGTTTCAAGAAAAGGGCAAAGGGATAGAAGGGGAACTTCAAGAAGAACGGCAAGCAAGTTGCTGCTCAAGTGAAGAAGCCCAAGTCTGGACCTAAGCCTAAGACTAAGTGCTTCTACTGCAAAGGGACTGGTCACGGGAAGCGGAAGTTCCCCAAGTATTTGGCGGATAAGAAGGATGGCAAAGTGAACAAAGGTATATTTTGATATACATGTTATTGATGTGTACTTTACTAGTGTTTGTAGCAACCCCTCGGTATTTGGTACTGGTTCAGTTGCTAAGAGTAGTAACTCAAAACGGGAGTTGCAGAATGAACAGAGACTAGTTAAGGGTGAAGTGATGATGTGTGTTGGAAGTGGTTCCAAGATTGATATGATCATCATCGCACACTCCCTATACTTTCGGGTTTAGTGTTGAACCTAAATAAGTGTTATTTGGTGTTTGCGTTGAGCATGAATATGATTTGATCATGTTTATTGCAATACGGTTATTCATTTAAGTAAGAGAATAAATTGTTGTTCTGTTTACATGAATAAAACCTTCTATGGTCATACACACCAATGAAAATGGTTTGTTGGATCTCGATCGTAGTGATACACATATTCATAATATTGAAGCCAAAAGATGCAAAGTTAATAATGATAGTGCAACTTATTTGTGGCACTGCCGTTTAGGTCATATTGGTGTAAAGCGCATGAAGAAACTCCATGCTGATGGGATTTTGGAATCACTTGATTATGAATCACTTGATGCTTGCGAACCATGCCTCATGGGCAAGATGACTAAAACTCTGTTCTCCGGAACAATGAAGTGACCAACAGATTTGTTGGAAATCATACATACCGATGTATGTGGTCCGATAAATATTAAGGCTCGCGACAAGTATCATTATTTTCTGACCTTCACAGATGATTCGAGCAGATATGGGTATATCTACTTAATGAAACAGAAGTCTGAAACATTTGAAAAAGTTCATATAATTTCAGAGTGAAGTGGAAAATCATCGTGACAATAAAATAAAGTTTCTACGATCTGATCACGGAGACAAATATTTGAGTTACGAGTTTGGTCTTCAGTTAAAACAATGTGAAATAGTTTCACTACTCACGCCACCTGGAACACCACGGCATAATGGTGTGTCCGAACGTCATAACCGTACTTTAGTGGATATAGTGCAATCTATGATGTTTCTTACCAATTTACCACTATCATTTTTGGGTTATGCATTAAAGACAGTTGCATTCACGTTAAAAAGGGCACCATCTAAGTCCGTTGAGACAACACAATATGAACTGTGGTTTGGCAAAGAAACCAAAGTTGTCGTTTCTTAAAGTTTGGGATTGCGATGCTTATGTGAAAATGTTTCAACATGATAAGCTCAAACCCAAATCGGAGAAATGTGTCTTCATAGGATACCCAAAGAGTCAGTTGGGTACACCTTCTATCACAGATCCAAAGGCAAGACATTCGTTGCTAAGAATGGATCCTTTCTAGAGAAGGAGTTTCTCTCGAAAGAAGTGAGTGGGAGGAAAGTAGAAGTTGATAAGGTAATTGTACCTTCTCCCTTATTGGAAAGTAGTTCATCACAGAAATCTGTTCCTGTGACTAATACACCAATTAGTGAGGAAGCTAATGATAATGATCATGTAACTTCAGATGAAGTTACTACCGAATCTCGTAGATAAACCAGAGTGAGATCCGCACCAGAGTGGTACGGTAATCCTGTTCTGGAAGTTATGTTACTAGACCATGACAAACCTATGAACTATGAAGAAGCGATGGTGAGCCCAGATTCCGCGAAATGGCTTGAGGCCATGAAATCTGAGATGGGATCCATGTATGAGAACAAAGTGTGGACTTTGGTTGACTTGCCCGATGATCGGCAAGCAATTGAGAATAAATGGATCTTCAAGAGGAAGACGGACGCTGATAGTAGTGTTACTATCTACAAAGCTAGACTTGTCAAAAAAGGTTTTTGACAAAGTTAAAGGTGTTAACTACGATGAGAGTTTATCACTCGTATCTATGCTTAAGTCTGTCCGAATCATGTTAGCAATTGCCGCATTTTATGAAATCTGGCAAATGGATAAACAAAACTGCATTCCTCAATTAATTTATTAAAGAAGAGTTGTATACGATGCAACTAGAAGGTTTTGTCGATCCTAAAGGTGTTAACAAAATATGCAAGCTCCAGCGATCCATCTATGGACTGGTGCAAGAATCTCGGAGTTGGAATATATGCTTTGATAAGTTGATCAAAGCATATAGTTTTATACAGACTTGCGGTGAAGCCTGTATTTACAAGAAAGTGAGTGGGAGCACTATAGCATTTCTGATAAGTATATGTAAATGACATATTGTTGATCGGAAATAATGTAGAATTATTCTACGAAGCATAAAGGAGTATTTGAAAGGAGTTTTTCGAAGAAGAACCTCGGTGAAGCTGCTTACATATTAAGCATCAAGATCTATAGAGATAGATCAAGACGCTTGATAAGTTTTCAATGAGTACATACCTTGACAAGATTTTGAAGTAGTTCAAAATGGAATAGTCAAAGAAAGAGTTCTTGCCTGTGTTACAAGGAGTGAAATTGAGTAAGACTCAAAACCCGACCACGGCAAAAGATGGAAAGAGAATGAAAGTCATTCCCTATGCCTTGGCCATAGGTTCTATAAAGTATGCCATGCTGTGTACCAGATCTATTGTATACCCTACACTATGTTTAGCAAGGGAGTACAATAGTGATCTAGGAGTAGGTCACTGGACAGCGGTCAAAATTATCCTTAGTGGAATAAGGATATGTTTCTCAATTATGGAGGTGACAAAAGGTTCATCATAAAGGGTTACGCCGATGCAAGTTTTGACACTAATCTAGATGACTCTAAGTCTCGATCTAGATACATATTGAAAGTGGGAGCAATTAGCTAGAGTAGCTCCGTGCAGAGTATTGTTGACATAGAAATTTGCAAAATACTTACGGATCTGAATATGACAGACCAGTTGACTAAAATTATCTCACAAGCAAACATGATCACACCTTAGTACTCTTTGGGTGTTAATCACATAGCGATGTGAACTAGATTACTGACTCTAGTAAACCCTTTTTGTTGTTGGTCACATATCGATGTGAACTATGGGTGTTAATCACATGGTGATGTGAACTATTGTTGTTAAATCACATGGCGATGTGAACTAGATTATTGACTCTAGTGCAAGTGGGAGACTGAAGGAAATATGCCCTAGAGGCAATAATAAAGTTATTATTTATTTCCTTGTTTCATGATAAATGTTTATTATTCATACTAGAATTGTATTAACCGAAAACATAATACATGTGTGACTACATAGACAAACAAGAGTGTCACTAGTATGCCTCTACTTGACTAGCTCATTAATCAAAGATGGTTATGTTTCCTAACCATAGACAAGGAGTTGTTATTTGATTAATGGGATCACATCATTAGATGAATGATCTGATTGACTTGACCCATTCCGTTAGCTTAGCACTTGATTGTTTAGTTTGTTGCTATTGCTTTCTTCATGACTTATACATGTTCCTATGACTATGAGATTATGCAACTCCCGTTTACCGGAGGAACACTTTGTGTGCTACCAAACGTCACAACGTAACTGGGTGATTATAAAGGTGCTCTACAGGTGTCTCTGGAGGTACTTGTTGGGTTGGCGTATTTCGAGATTAGGATTTTTCACTCCGAATGTCGGAGAGGTATCTCTGGGCCCTCTCGGTAATGCACATCACTTAAGCCTTGCAAGCATTGCAACTAATGAGTTAGTTGCGGGATGATGTATTACGGAACGAGTAAAAAGACTTGCCGGTAACGAGATTGAACTAGGTATAGGATACCGACTATCGAATCTCGGGCAACTAACATACCGATGACAAAGGGAACAACGTATGTTGTTATGCGATCTGACCGATAAAGATCTTCATAGAATATGTAGGAGCCAATATGGGCATCCAGGTCCCGCTATTGGTTATTGACAAGAGAGGTGTCTCGGTCATGTCTACATAGTTCTCGAACCCGTAGGGTCCGCATGCTTAATGTTCGTTGACGATATAGTACTATGAGTTATGTATGTTGGTGACCGAATGTTGTTCGGAGTTTCGGATGAGATCACGGATATGACGAGGAACTCCGGAATGGTCCGGAAGTAAAGATTGATATGTGGATAGTAGTGTTTGATCTCCAGAAGGGTTCTGGAATCCATCGGAAGGGGTTCCGGATGTTTCCCGAAATGTTTGGGCACGAGAACACTTTATCTGGGCCAAAGGGGAAAGCCCACGAGGCTTTTGGAAGGTGCAAAAGGAAGTTTTACGGAGACCAGAGGCTAGACGCCAGGAACCCTGGCGTCTAGGGGGTAGACGCCGGGAACCCTGGCGTCTAGCCCTGGAGTCCGAGAAGGACTCTTGCCTTTCGGGTGAAACCGACTTTGAGGAGGTTTTTGCTCCAAGTTTCGACCCCAGGGCTCAACATATAAATAGAGGGGTAGGGCTAGCACCCAAGATACATCAAGAAACACCAAGCCGTTTGTCGGCAACCCCGTCTCCTCTAGTTTATCCTCCGTCATAGTTTTCGTAGTGCTTAGGCGAAGCCCTGCGAAGACTGTTCTTCACCAACACCGTCACCATGCCGTCGTGCTGCCGGAACTCATCTACTACTTCGCCTCTCTTGCTGGATCGAGAAGGCGAGGACGTCACCGAGCCGAACGTGTGCAGAACTCGGAGGTGCTGTGCTTTCGGTGCTTGGATCGGTCGGATCGTGAAGACGTACGACTACATCAACCGCGTTGATATAACGCTTCCGCTTACGGTCTACGAGGGTGCGTAGACAACACTCTCCCCTCTCGTTGCTATGCATCACCATGATCTTGCGTGTGCGTAGGAAATTTTTTGAAATTACTACGTTCCACAACATGTTCATCGGGAGGGGTGTGGCGTACCGCAAAACGGGACTCCACGGGATACTGTTCATCTCCACTGTCGACCTCCTCCAGCCTCCACGGGCTACCGTCGACCTCCTCCAGCCTTCACGGGCTCCTGTTCATCCAGCCTCCACCGCGCGCTACTCCACCGGCTACTGTTGGACCACCCCTCCATCGTCTACTGTTCATCCAGCCCTCCACACCACGGGCTCCTGTTCAACCACCCCTCCACGGGCACCCCTCCACCGTCTACTGTTCATCCAGCCCTCCACACCACGGGGTCCTGTTCATCCAGAGGCAACACCACCGCCCACTGTTCATCCACACCCCCCCCCCCCAACATTCACTGTTCATCCAATCGATCGGCTTCAGTTAGCAGCAGTAGCGAAGGAATCCCTCGATCGGGTTTAGTTAACAGCCATCGATCGATCGCTCGGGTTCAGTAAGGCGTAGCCTGCAGTGCAATTGCTCGGGTTCAGTTAGAGCCCAACGCCTCGCTCAGGTTCAGTTAGAGCCAACGCCTCGCACACACGCGCGTACGTGTACGAGAGAAACGCGCATCGCTCGGCCCCCGACCTCCCACCGTAACCGGGAACTCCCCGAAATTTTCCTCCCCCTTGCTTCTACCATGGTTTTTTCCGTCATGGACGGCCCAAAGAATGTCATGCAGCTGCGTCTCCGGCCCGCCCAGGACGAAAAGCCCATTTTCTGTCATGATTTTTGTTATACAAGTAGGAGCCCACCACATCTATGATAATACCGGGTTTTGTCATAATTATTGTCATAGAAGTGTCATATGTATGACATAATTTTTTTTCGTTCGGACCAAAATGTCACGGATGTGTCTTTTTTTTTAGTGTACATGTCAAACATTGCTGCTCTGTCATTCAGTAAGGACGGGCATCTGCTTGCTGTGGCATCGAGCTATGGTTACGAAGAAGGAGAGAGTCTGTAAGACTGAACTTTGCGTGCAAATTTTCTGTCACTTACTAATAGAACATAGAGTTGACCTACCATTTCTTTTGCAATTTCCAGCCATGAGCCTGATTCAGTATTTATCTCAGGAGTGATGAAGTGGAGGTTAAGACCCGGCTTTAATTATGGGATTTCAGGACTGAATCATTTGGGCCATTTTGATTTAACGAGGCAATTATGATAACTACATAGATAGAATCCATACTGATGTATTTCTGGAACTCCTCGGTAGGTTAAAATCAACGAATATAGCATATTTACTTGTAGTCAAATCACTTTTGTTGTATATAAGTGCCGATGTGTATGAGCTAGATATGTGCCCACATGAAGGCTCTGCTAGATGTGTTTTATGAATGAATACTGTGTAATTGCATTTATAACTTCGTATATTTTATTTTTAACAACTACTGCTCATTACATGCTAACAATTGCACCAGCAAGGTTGGTGCATACAGTGACGGCACAGGGGGCACGCCCAGGGCGCGCCCCTACCACTAGTATTCATTCAGACTGACCTTCCCATCACTACTAGTTCCACGTCCACTTTGAGTCGCCGATATAGTTAGTTCCTCCATTGCCGATCGATCAGGCCATCAAGGAGGAAGACGAAGCGGCCGTCGACGTCGCTGCATCACGTCGGGTTCACAGCGACCAAGAAGACTGCATGGACATCCGGATGAACGCTACCCAGCGCAGCAGTCTTCAGATCAGAGCTCCTACGGTGAGTGGCAGTGTCAAATCATAATCCCTTTCTGCTTTCAAATTCTCCTTCTTACTGCTCTAGTGCTCCACATCCTTTTTGAGTTTCTGAATTGAAATGGTTTGTTTGCTGCAATGCCGATCCGTCAGGTCATTAAAGCACAGAATATCAATGTCACTTCTACCTTAGTACAACCCATTAAACACATCAACGAAAAAAATCTCTTCATACCCCTTCATAGTAAAAAGTAGAATGATCCTTTTACAATTTTTTTTAAGGGTTCGAATGATCCTTTTACAAAATACGCCTGCGATAGTATGTAATTTTTGACAGCCCGCGACAATATACAGCGGCTAGCAGTAGCCTAGGCCGGCCCAACAGCAAATGGTCTCTCTCAAACACTTGAAAATTCTAAAAAGATGTGCACACAGCACGAATTGAACACAGGAGCCTTGCACTCTCAGGGAGATGAGCCAACCACTTAGACCAACCCAACGATAATGACAAATAAGCAGCGCGGAGTTTTAAGAACTATGAACAGCGACATAGTTGAACAATTTTTTAGAATTTTGAACGTGAGTTTTTTTTAAATGCAAACATTTTTCAGAATTGATTTTTTTAATGCAAACAAATTTTCTGAAAAGTAGAACAGATTTTTAAACTCTGAATAAATTTTGAAAAAACGAGATTTTTTGAAATTCTGAATAATTTTTTAATACAACAATTTTGAAACTCTAAATTTTTCTGAAAATGCAATTTTTTTGATATTTTCGAACTTTTTTAAAATATGATTGAATAAATAAATAAATATGTTGGACATTTTTTTAACTTTGCAGTTTTCCAAAAAATATGCTGAACATTTTTTCAACTCCGCTTCGGCCCAAGCCTACCGGCGACGGGCCTTACTCCGCTCGCTCGTCAGAAGTTAGCCTTTATGTTTATATTTGAATTTGGATCATAGCATACATTGCTTGGTCATATAAGATTGGGTTCGTTGTGGCAGAACTTGCAGGAATGCAAAATACAGTAGTAAAGTGGACAATCATGATGAACTTTGTTGTAGTGGAGAATGGGGGAGGTGCTGCAGAGTTTCCAGGGCCAAGCTTTCCAACCTAGATACTAATAAAGGTCAACTAAAAAATATACTAATTAAGGTCTATTATCCACCAACTACAATTAAATTGAAACCATATAATGTAAGTATGCTTAAAATCGACTGTAAGTATACACAACGCATAGCCAACAATGAAACTAACAGAAACACATCTCTCTTCCCCAAAATCCTTGCTCGAGAACATAGAGAAATTAAGAGAGAATCTAATCACAAAATAATAAGTAAAACCTACAGTACGTATCGCCTTAGTGAGGATGCCGGCGACCCCCAACTGGCTAACAGACCCGGTGTTGGCCGCGGCGCTGATGAAGATGTACACGTGATCGGCCCATTGTGTGTACCCCATGAGTTCTTCACGATCCAGTAGAGGTCACCCAGATCGTCAAGTCGTAGCCCACGATCAAGACAACGTGTGGGTGAGGGTGGTGTTCTCCGCCCCATAATAGACGGGGCCGCGGACCGTCGGATCCCAATGAACGAAGTCCTCGTCCACCCTGATACCCACGAGTATTGGCTTGAGCGACACCGCCACTGGCGGAGCTATGTTGTGGCCAGAGGGCGCTGCCCCCCCCCCCCCCCCAGCTTTAGAAAAACCTTTCAAGAAAAATTTAGCCTTTTGTCCCTCACAAAGGTTTAGGTCTAGCTCTGCCGCTGCGCACCATCAGTTTCTTATTCATCGTGTTGAACTGCTGCAAATAAAAAAGTGCCTTATAACTACTGCTGCTGATGCAGTCACTGCGCTGGTCAATGTAGGGGTAGATACAGTCGAGGAGGAATTGGGGCGAGAGCGAACAACAAACGACAAGTGTGTTGTATCGTTGTTGGTGTGTGTTGTATCGGAAGTGTGTGGTCATCTACTGTGCTCTTTTGCTTGTTCAAGTGTTCTGTTGTTTCTGCTATGGCTCTCCTCTACCTAATGGCTCTGTTTGGCCGCTATGCCTGGCAAACGGCAAGTGAATTTTTGTGTGTCCCATGACGACACAACTCATGAACACATTAAGTTGGAATGTCTGTGGGCTAAACTGCCCGGCTCGGAGGGCAACAGTTAGCGTAACCATTGCCGCCACCTCATGCCAACTCATCTGTCTTGAAGAGACAAAGCTCGACAACGTCGATAAATTCATCGCTACCTTTCCTGGCCGGCAATAGACTTCAAAGCTTTGCACAACGCCCAGCATTAGGGACTAGGGGAGGAATTCTTCTCATATGGGATGACAGTGTTCTTGACATCTCTGATATCACCGCATCGACCTATGGCCTCTCTGGCATGGTCCATATCCGTGCAACCGATGTCTGCTTTAGGGTCGCGTCTGTATATGTGCCAACAGATCACGCTTGCAAAGATGGTTTTTTTGCCGTGCCCATCTCTCACAAGCCTCCCAATGCGATTGCATGGCTGGCCCTTGGGGATTTCAACCAAATTTATCACGCACAAGACAAAAATAAGAGAAAAATTTAACCGGAGTAGGACCAATCGCTTCCGGGCTGCGCTACAATCTTGTGAGCTCAAGGAAATTCACCTACAGAATAGGCGCTTCACTTGGAGTAATGAGCGGGACAACCCGACTCTTTGCAAGATCGACTCCTTCTGTAATGCAGAGCGGGATATGGCCTTCAACACCCATGTGCTTCACGCTTTGTTGTCTTCCCTCTCCGACCATTGCCCCCTCCTGCTGGCGGATGACAAAGGGCCTAGAAGGCCAAGATCTTTCAAGTTCGAAAACTTCTGGGCTTCTTTGCCTGGCTTCTCCGAGGTGGTGCAAAGGGCATGGGACGAGCATGTCGGGCACTCGCAGCCATACCAAGTCCTATACCACAAGCTCAAAACACAAGGTCAAAAAAACCGCGACCCGGCTTACTGAGTGGAGCAAGAACCTGTTCTCCAAGGCAAAGGTCCAACTCCATGCGGCCCTACTTCTGATTCTTCACCTCGACATTGTGCAAGAGGTGAGGGCCCTCTCTCCAAAGGAACGTGACATACGCTCGAGGCTCAAGCGGAGGGTGATCAGTTTGGTGGTACTTGAGAGGACTAGGAAGAGCCAATGTGCTCGGTTGGCAAACTTGAGGCATGCGGATGTAAACACAAAATTCTTCCACCGCCGCATCAATGCCAGAAGAAGGAAGAATCACATTCACCGGATTAAACTCGCGCATGTGTGGGTGACTGAGCACAAGGAAAATAAGAAGATCATCCATGACCATTTCTCTGAGGTTGCGAGTAGGGAGGATAGTAGCAACAAAGACTTCAACTGGGATGAGCTTGGGGTGGAGACCTGATGCCTACTAGAACTACGTCGGTATTTCCCCAAAGATGAAGGGAAGATGCAGCACAACGACTGTAGGTATTTCCCTTAGTGATGAGACCAAGGTTATCGAACCAGTAAGAGAACCAAGCAACTCTACGTAAACAGCACCTGCACACAAATAACAAATACTAGCAACCCGACGTGTAAAAGGGGTTGTCAATCCCTTTCGGGTAGTGGCGCCAGAGATGGCAAACGGGCGTGAGAGAGTTGTAAATATTGATAGATCGAACACCAAATAAAATAAATTGCAGCAAGGTATTTTTGTATTTTTTGGTTTAATAGATCTAAAAATAAAAAGCAAATAAAATAGATCGCAAAGGCAAAAAATATGAGGAAGAGACCCGGGGGGCGTAGATTTCACTAGTGGCTTCTCTCGAGAAAATAGCAAGCGGTGGGTGAACAAATTACTGTTGGGAAATTGATAGAACTTTAAATAATCATGACGATATCCATGCAATGATCATTATATAGGCATCACGTCCAAGATTAGTAGACCGACTCCTGCCTGCATCTACTACTATTACTCCACACATCGACTGCTATCGAGCATGCATCTAGTGTATTAAGTTCATGAAAAAAATGGAGTAATGCAATAAGAACAATGACATGATGTAGACAAGATCTATTTATGTAGAAATAGACCCTATCGTTTTATCCTTAGTAGCAACGATACATGTGTGTCGGTTCCCCTTCTGTCTCTGGGATCAAGCACCGTAACATCGAACCCACTACAAAGCACCTCTTCCCATTGCAAGATAAATGGATCAAGTTGGCCAAACAAAACCCAAATATCGGAGAAGAAATACGAGGCTATAAGCAATCATGCATATAAGAGATCAAAGAAACTAAAATAACTTTCATGGATAAAAAGATAGATCTGATCATAAACTCAAAGTTCATCTGATCCCAACAAACACACCGCAAAAAGAGTTACATCATATGGATCTCCAGGAGACCATTGTATTGAGAATCAAACGAGAGAGAGGAAGTCATCTAGCTACTAACTACGGACCCGTAGGTCTACAAAGAACTACTCACGCATCATCGGAGAGGCACCAATGGACATGATGCACCCCTCCGTGATGGTGTTTAGATTGGATCTGGTGGTTCTGGACTCTGTGGCGGCTGGAATTAATTTTGGTCGACTCTCCTAGGGTTTCTGGAATATTAGGGTATTTATAGAGCGAAGAGTCGGTTCAGGGGGCACCCAAGGTGGGCACAACCCACCAGGGCACGCCTGAGCCTCCTGGCGCGCCCTGGTGGGTTGTGCTCCCCTTGGAGCACCCCCCCCCCCCCTAGGCACTTCTCCGGCCCACTGGATGTCTTCTGGTCCAAATAAAACCACAAAAAGTTTCGTTGCGTTTGGACTCCGTTTGGTATTGATTTCCTGCGATGTAAAAAACATGCAGAAAACAACAACTAGCACTTGGCACTATGTCAATAGGTTAGTACCAAAAAATGATATAAAATGATTGTAAAACATCCAAGAATGATAATATAACAGCATGGAACAAGCAAAAATTATAGATACGTTGGAGACATATCAAGACCCATGACTTGCACGACCTAGGTAACACCATCACGGAGGATGAGGTTTGGGCGGCCATAAAAGAGATGCCAAGTGATAAGCCGCTCGGTCCAGATGGCTTCATGGGTATCTTCTTTAAGAAGTGTTGGGGAATCATCAAGCATACGGTCATGAGGGTCATCCAGCATTTCGACTCCCTTCAAACCTCCAACCTGCAATAGGTGAATTCCTATTCTATTACCCAAAAAGGAGGGTGCGCAAGGCATCTCTGATTTTAGAACTATCTGTCTCATTCATTCCCTAGCCAAAATTATTGCCAAGGTCTTGTCTCTTTGGCTTACTCCTCTCATGGATGACCTTGTCTCCAACGCACAAAGTGCCTTCATCAAGAGGCATAGTATCCATGATAACTTCGTGTGCGTTCAGAATTTTGCTAGGAGGTTACACAAGTGCAAGACCCCTGCTCTGCTCTTCAAGTTGGACATAAGAAAGGCCTTTGACTCAGTTAAGTGGGAATACATTTTGGATCTCCTCCAGCGTATGGGATTCCCGGACAAGTTCCGGGCTTGGATTGTCGCACTGCTTTCCTTGTCTTCGTCTCGCATTCTCTTGAATGGGATTGCCGGACCCCCATTATTCACAGTAGTGGGTTCCGTCAGGGTGATCCCATTTCCCCACTCCTTTTTGTCACCGCGATTGATCCGCTCCATAAGATTCTGGATTTAGCAACCCAGAAAGGCCTTCTTCACAAGATTCATGGGCGAGGCCCCATGGTGAGAACCACCCAATATGCGGATGGTGCTGCCTTTTTGTGCTCCTATCAAAACAGATATCGACAACCTTGCGTCCATATTGAGAGGTTTTGGGGACGTGACTGGCCTTTGCACCAACTTTCAGAAAAGCTCCGTCGTGCCAATTCGATGCAATCATCTTAATCTTGGGCACATTCTTCAGAGCATGCCGGCATCTCGTGCTACTTTACCGGTGAAGTATCTAGGCCTGCCACTCTTCGGTTGGCAACTTAGGAAGGTGGACTTCCAATTCCTTGAGGACAAGGCGGCTGGCAAGTTGGTCACGTGGGATGGCCAAAACATCACTACTATCGGTCGGACGGCACTTGTCAAGTTGGTCATCTCCTCCCAAGCAATTTACTCAATCACGCCCCTCATCGTGTCGCCAAGCACACTTAACAGCCTCAATAAATTGGAGAGGGCGTTCCTATGGTCCGGCACGGACAAGACAACGGGAGCCAAATGCAAAGTGAATTGGAAAATGGTTTGTAGACCAAAGGAGTATGGGGGTCTTGGGGTACCCAACACTGACAAGTTTGCACGTGCCTTACAACTTCGGTGGTTGTGGTACGAATGGAAGGCGCCCCACAAGCTTTGGTTGTGTTTTGGTAACCCTTGCACTGACGATGACCTGGAGTTTTTCTACGCCTCTACTGTTGGGGAACGTAGTAATTTCAAAAAAAAATTCCTACGCACACGCAAGATCATGGTGATGCATAGCAACGAGAGGGGAGAGTGTTGTCTATGTACCCTCGTAGACCGAAGCGGAAGCGTTGACACAACGTAGAGGAAGTAGTCGTACGTTCTCCTCGCGATCCAACCGATCACAGCGCCGTTACTCCGGCACCTCCGAGTTCTTGGCACACGTTCAGCTCGATGACGATCCCCGGGCTCCGATCCAGCAAAGCGTCGAGGAAGAGTTCCGTCAGCACGACGGCGTGGTGACGATCTTGATGTGTTACCGGCGCAGGGCTTCGCCTAAGCACTGCAACGATATGATCGAGGTGGAATTTGGTGGAAGGGGGCACCGCACACGGCTAAGGAACGATCCATAGATCAACTTGTGTGTCTTTGGGGTGCCCCCTGCCCCCGTATATAAAGGAGCCAAGGGGGAGGGGCTGGCCGGCCAAGCCAGGCGCGCCAGAGAGTCCTACTCCCTCTGGGAGTAGGATTCCCCCCCCCCCAATCCTAGTTGGACTAGGATTCTCCAAGGGGGAGAAAGAGAGAGAGGGGGCGCCCACCTCTCCTAGTCCTAATAGGACTAGGGGAAGGGGGGAGGCGCACAGCCCATGAGGGCAGCCCTCTCACCTCTCCTCCAAGGCCCATGTTGGCCCATTATGCTCCCGGGGGGTTCCGGTAACCCTCCCGGTATTCCGGTAAAATCCTGATTTCACCTGGAATGCATCCGATGTCCAAACATAGGCTTCCAATATATCATTCTTTACGTCTCGACCATTTCGAGACTCCTCGTCATGTCCGTGATCACATCCGGGACTCCGAACTCCTTCGGTACATCAAAATGCATAAACTCATAATAACTGTCATCGTAACGTTAAGCGTGCGGACCCTACGGTTCGAGAACAATGTAGACATGACCAAGACACGTCTCCGGTCAATAACCAATAGCGGGACCTGGATGCCCATATTGGCTCCTACATATTCTACGAAGATCTTTATCGGTCAGACCGCATAACAACATACGTTGTTCCCTTTGTCATCGGTATGTTACTTGCCCGAGATTCGATCGTCGGTATCCAATACCTAGTTCAATCTCGTTACCGGCAAGTCTCTTTTCTCGTTCTGTAATACATCATCTTGCAACTAACTCATTGGTTGCAATGCTTGCAAGGCTTTATGTGATGTGCATTACCGAGAAGGCCCTGAGATACCTCTCCGACAATCGGAGTGACAAATCCTAATCTCGAAATACGCCAACTCAACATGTACCTTCGGAGACACCTGTAGAGCACCTTTATAATCACCCAGTTACGTTGTGACGTTTGGTAGCACACAAAGTGTTCCTACGGTAAATGGGAGTTGCATAATCTCATAGTTAAAGGAACATGTATAAGTCATGGATAAAAGCAATAGCAACATACTAAACGATCGGGTGCTATGCTAATGGAATGGGTCATGTCAATCATATCATTCAACTAATGATGTGATCTCGTTAATCAAATAACAACTCTTTGTTCATGGCTAGGAAACATAACCATCTTTGATTAATGAGCTAGTCAAGTAGAGGCATACTAGTGACATTCTGTTTGTCTATGTATTCACACATGTATTATGTTTCCAGTTAATACAATTCTAGCATGAATAATAAACATTTATCATGATATAAGGAAATAAATAATAACTTTATTATTGCCTCTAGGGCATATTTCCTTCAGTCTCCCACTTGCACTAGAGTCAATAATCTAGATTACAAAGTAATGATTCTAACACCCATGGAGTCTTGGTGCTGATCATGTTTTGCTCGTGGAAGAGGCTTAGTCAACGGGTCTGCAACATTCAGATCCGTATGTATCTTGCATATTTCTATGTCTCCCACCTGGACCAAATCCCGGATGGAGTTGAAGCGTCTTTTGATGTGTTTGGTTCTTTTGTGAAATCTGGATTCCTTTGCCAAGGCAATTGCACCAGTATTGTCACAAAAGATTTTCATTGGACCCGATATGCTAGGTACAACACCTAGATCGGATATGAACTCCTTCATCCAGACTCCTTCATTAGCTGCTTCTGAAGCGGCTATGTACTCAGCTTCACATGTAGATCCCGCCACGACGCTTTGTTTAGAACTGCACCAACTGACAGCTCCACCGTTTAATGTAAATACGTATCCGGTTTGCGATTTGGAATCGTCCGGATCAGTGTCAAAGCTTGCATCGACGTAACCGTTTACGACGAGCTCTTTGTCACCTCCATAAATGAGAAACATGTCCTTAGTCCTTCTCAAGTACTTAAGGATGTTCTTGACCGCTGTCCAGTGATCCACTCCTGGATTACTTTGGTACCTGCCTGCTAAACTTATAGCAAGGCACACATCAGGTCTGGTACACAGCATTGCATACATGATAGAGCCTATGGCTGAAGCATAGGGAACATTTTTCATTTTCTCTCTATCTTCTGCGGTGGTCGGGCATTGAGTCTTACTCAACTTCACACCTTGTGCCACAGGCAAGAACCCTTTCTTTGCCTGATCCATTTTGAACCTTTTCAAAACTTTGTCAAGGTATGTGCTTTGTGAAAGTCCTATTAAGCGTCTTGATCTATCTCTATAGATCTTAATGCCCAATATGTAAGCAGCATCACCGAGGTCTTTCATTGAAAAACTCTTATTCAAGTATCCCTTTATGCTATCCAGAAATTCTATATTATTTCCGATCAACAATATGTCATCCACATATAATATCAGAAATGCTACAGAGCTCCCACTCACTTTCTTGTAAATACAGGCTTCTCCAAAAGTCTGTATAAAACCAAATGCTTTGATCACACTATCAAAGCGTTTATTCCAACTCCGAGAGGCTTGCACCAGTCCATAAATGGATCGCTGGAGCTTGCACACTTTGTTAGCTCCCTTTGGATCGACAAAACCTTCTGGTTGCATCATATACAACTCTTCTTCCAGAAATCCATTCAGGAATGCAGTTTTGACATCCATTTGCCAAATTTCATAATCATAAAATGCGGCAACTGCTAACATGATTCGGACAGACTTAAGCATCGCTACGGGCGAGAAAGTCTCATCGTAGTCAATCCCTTGAACTTGTCGAAAACCTTTTGCAACAAGTCGAGCTTTATAGACAGTAACATTACCATCAGCGTCAGTCTTCTTCTTAAAAATCCATTTATTCTCAATTGCTTGCCGATCATCGGGCAAGTCAACCAAAGTCCACACTTTGTTCTCATACATGGATCTCATCTCAGATTTCATGGCCTCAAGCCACTTTGCGGAATCTGGGCTCACCATCGCTTCTTCATAGTTCGTAGGTTCATCATGGTCTAGTAACATGACTTCCAAAATAGGATTACCGTACCACACTGGTGCGGATCTTACTCTGGTTGATCTACGAAGTTCAGTAGAAACTTGATCTGAAGTTTCATGATCATTATCATTAGCTTCTTCCCTATTTGATGTAGGTGTCACAGAAACAGATTTCTGTGATGTACTACTTCTCAATAAGGGAGTAGATACTGTTATCTCATCAAGTTCTACTTTCCTCCCACTCACTTCTTTCGAGAGAAACTCCTTCTCTAGAAAGTTTCCGACTTTAGCAACAAAAATTTTTCCTTCGGATTTGTGATAGAAGGTATACCCAATAGTCTCTTTTGGGTATCCTATGAAGACACATTTTTCCGATTTGGGTTCGAGCTTATCAGGTTGAAGCCTTTTCACATAAGCATCGCAGCCCCAAACTTTAAGAAACGACAACTTTGGTTTCTTGCCAAACCACAGTTCATAAGGCGTCGTCTCAACGGATTTTGATGGTGCCCTATTTAACGTGAATGCGGCCGTCTCTAGAGCATAACCCCAAAAAGATAGCGGTAAATCGGTAAGAGACATCATAGATCGCACCATATCCAGTAAAGTACGATTACGACGTTCGGACACACCATTACGTTGTGGTGTTCCGGGTGGCATGAGTTGCGAAACTATTCCGCATTGTTTCAAATGTAGACCAAACTCGTAACTCAAATATTCTCCTCCACGATCAGATCGTAGAAACTTTATTTTCTTGTTACGATGATTTTCCACTTCACTCTGAAATTCTTTGAACTTTTCAAATGTTTCAGACTTGTGTTTCATTAAGTAGATATACCCATATCTGCTTAAATCATCAGTGAAGGTGAGAAAATAACGATATCCGCCACGAGCCTCAACATTCATTGGACCACATACATCAGTATGTATGATTTCCAATAAATCTGTTGCTCTCTCCACAGTTCCGGAGAACGGTGTTTTAGTCATCTTGCCCATAAGGCACGGTTCGCAAGTGCCAAGTGATTCATAATCAAGTGACTCCAAAAGTCCATCAGTATGGAGTTTCTTCATGCGTTTTACACCGATATGACCTAAACGGCAGTGCCACAAATAAGTTGCACTATCATTATCAACTCTGCATCTTTTGGCTTCAACATTATGAATATGTGTATTACTACTATCGAGATTAAGTAAGAATAAACCATTCTTTAATGGTGCATGACCATAAAAGATATTACTCATATAAATCGAACAACCATTATTCTCTGATTTAAATGAATAACCGTCTCGCATCGAACAAGATCCAGATATAATGTTCATGCTCAACGCTGGTACTAAATAACAATTATTTAGATCTAATATTAATCCCGAAGGTAGATGTAGAGGTAGCGTGCCGACCGCGATCACATCGACTTTGGAACCATTTCCCACGCGCATCGTCACCTCGTCCTTAGCCAATCTTCGCTTAATCCGTAGCCCCTGTTTTGAGTTGCAAATATTAGCAACAGAACCGGTATCAAATACCCAGGTGCTACTGCGAGAATTAGTAAGGTACACATCAATAACATGTATATCATATATACCTTTGTTAACCTTGCCATCCTTCTTATCCGCCAAATACTTGGGGCAGTTCCGCTTCCAGTGACCAGTCTGCTTGCAATAGAAGCACTCAGTTTCAGGCTTAGGTCTAGACTTGGGTTTCTTCTCTTGAGTAGCAACTGGCTTGCTGTTCTTTTTGAAGTTCCCCTTTTTCTTCCCTTTGCCCTTTTTCTTGAAACTAGTGGTTTTGTTAACCATCAACACTTGATGCTCCTTTTTGATTTCTACCTCCGCGGCTTTTAGCATTGCGAAGAGCTCGGGCATAGTTTTGGTCATCCCTTGCATATTATAGTTCATCACGAAGCTCTTGTAGCTTGGTGGCAGTGATTGGAGAATTCTGTCAATGACGCAATCATCCGGAAGATTAACTCCCAGTTGAATCAAGTGATTGTTATACCCAGACATTCTGAGTATATGCTCACTGACAGAACCGTTCTCCTCCATTTTACAGCTATAGAACTTATTGGAGACTTCATATCTCTCAATCCGGGCATTTGCTTGAAATATTAACTTCAACTCCTGGAACATCTCATATGCTCCATGGTGTTCAAAACGTCGTTGAAGTCCCGGTTCTAAGCCGTAAAGCATGGCACACTGAACTATAGAGTAGTCATCAGCTTTGCTTTGCCAGACGTTCACAACATCTGGCGTAGCTCTTGCACCAGGCCTGGCACCCAGCGGTGCTTCCAGGACGTAATTCTTCTGTGCAGCAATGAGGATAATCCTCAAGTTACGGACCCAGTCCGTGTAATTGCTACCATCATCTTTCAACTTTGCTTTCTCAAGGAACGCATTAAAATTCAACGGAACAACAGCACGAGCCATCTATCTACACAACATAGACAAGCAAGATACTATCAGGTACTAAGTTCATGATAAGTTTAAGTTCAATTAATCATATTACTTAAGAACTCCCACTTAGATAGACATCCCTCTAATCCTCTAAGTGATCACGTGATCCAAATCAACTAAACCATGTCCGATCATCACGTGAGATGGAGTAGTTTCAATGGTGAACATCAATATGTTGATCATATCTACTATATGATTCACGCTCGACCTTTCGGTCTCCGTGTTCCGAGGCCATATCTGATATATTCTAGGCTCGTCAAGTTAAACCTGAGTATTCCGCATGTGCAACTGTTTTGCACCCGTTGTATTTGAACGTAGAGCCTATCACACCCGATCATCACGTGGTGTCTCAGCACGAAGAACTTTCGCAATGGTGCATACTCAGGGAGAACACTTCTTGATAATTTAGTGAGAGATCATCTTATAATGCTACCGTCAATCAAAGCAAGATAAGATGCATAAAAGGATAAACATCACATGCAATCAATATAAGTGATATGATATGGCCATCATCATCTTGTGCTTGTGATCTCCATCTTTCAAAGCACCGTCATGATCACCATCGTCACCGGCGTGACACCTTGATCTTCATCGCAGCATCGTTGTTGTCTCGCCAATCTTATGCTTCCACGACTATCACTACCGCTTAGTAATAAAGTAAAGCATTACATCGCGATTTCATTGCATACAATAAAGCGACAACCATATGGCTCCTGCCAGTTGCCGATAACTCGGTTACAAAACATGATCATCTCATACAATAAAATTTAGCATCACGTCTTGACCATATCACATCACAACATGCCCTGCAAAAACAAGTTAGACGTCCTCTACTTTGTTGTTGCAAGTTTTACGTGGCTGCTACGGGCTTAAAGCAAGAACTCATCTTACCTACGCATCAAAACCACAACGATAGTTTGTCAAATAGACTCCGTTTTAACCTTCTCAAGGACCGGGCGTAGCCACACTCGGTTCAACTAAAGTTGGAGAGACAGTCTTCCACAAGCCATCTATGTGCAAAGCACGTCGAGGGAACCGGTCTCGCGTAAGCGTACGCGTAAGGTTGGTCCGGATCGTCTCGTCCAACAATACCGCTGAACCAAAGTATGACATGCTGGTAGGCAGTATGACTTGTATCGTCCACAACTCACTTGTGTTCTACTCGTGCAAATAACATCAAACCATAAAAACCTAGGCTCGGATGCCACTGTTGGGGAACGTAGTAATTTCAAAAAAAAATTCCTACGCACACGCAAGATCATGGTGATGCATAGCAACGAGAGGGGAGAGTGTTGTCTACGTACCCTCGTAGACCGAAGCGGAAGCGTTGACACAACGTAGAGTAAGTAGTCGTACGTTCTCCTCGCGATCCAACCGATCACAGCGCCGTTACTCCGGCACCTCCGAGTTCTTGGCACACGTTCAGCTCGATGACGATCCCCAGGCTCCGATCCAGCAAAGCGTCGAGGAAGAGTTCCGTCAGCACGACGGCGTGGTGACGATCTTGATGTGTTACCGGCGCAGGGCTTCGCCTAAGCACTGCAACGATATGATCGAGGTGGAATTTGGTGGAAGGGGGCACCGCACACGGCTAAGGAACGATCCGTAGATCAACTTGTGTGTCTTTGGGGTGCCCCCTGCCCCCGTATATAAAGGAGCCAAGGGGGAGGGGCTGGCCGGCCAAGCCAGGCGCGCCAGAGAGTCCTACTCCCTCTGGGAGTAGGATTCCCCCCCCCCCAATCCTAGTTGGACTAGGATTCTCCAAGGGGGAGAAAGAGAGAGAGGGGGCGCCCACCTCTCCTAGTCCTAATAGGACTAGGGGAAGGGGGGAGGCGCACAGCCCATGAGGGCAGCCCTCTCACCTCTCCTCCAAGGCCCATGTTGGCCCATTATGCTCCCGGGGGGTTCCGGTAACCCTCCCGGTATTCCGGTAAAATCCTGATTTCACCTGGAATGCATCCGATGTCCAAACATAGGCTTCCAATATATCATTCTTTATGTCTCGACCATTTCGAGACTCCTCGTCATGTCCGTGATCACATCCGGGACTCCGAACTCCTTCGGTACATCAAAATGCATAAACTCATAATAACTGTCATCGTAACGTTAAGCGTGCGGACCCTACGGTTCGAGAACAATGTAGACATGACCAAGACACGTCTCCGGTCAATAACCAATAGCGGGACCTGGATGCCCATATTGGCTCCTACATATTCTACGAAGATCTTTATCGGTCAGACCGCATAACAACATACGTTGTTCCCTTTGTCATCGGTATGTTACTTGCCCGAGATTCGATCGTCGGTATCCAATACCTAGTTCAATCTCGTTACCGGCAAGTCTCTTTTCTCGTTCTGTAATACATCATCTCGCAACTAACTCATTGGTTGCAATGCTTGCAAGGCTTTATGTGATGTGCATTACCGAGAAGGCCCTGAGATACCTCTCCGACAATCGGAGTGACAAATCCTAATCTCAAAATACGCCAACTCAACATGTACCTTCGGAGACACCTGTAGAGCACCTTTATAATCACCCAGTTACGTTGTGACGTTTGGTAGCACACAAAGTGTTCCTACGGTAAATGGGAGTTGCATAATCTCATAGTTAAAGGAACATGTATAAGTCATGGATAAAAGCAATAGCAACATACTAAACGATCGGGTGCTATGCTAATGGAATGGGTCATGTCAATCATATCATTCAACTAATGATGTGATCTCGTTAATCAAATAACAACTCTTTGTTCATGGCTAGGAAACATAACCATCTTTGATTAATGAGCTAGTCAAGTAGAGGCATACTAGTGACATTCTGTTTGTCTATGTATTCACACATGTATTATGTTTCCAGTTAATACAATTCTAGCATGAATAATAAACATTTATCATGATATAAGGAAATAAATAATAACTTTATTATTGCCTCTAGGGCATATTTCCTTCATCTACAACTATCACCATTGGTGACGGTGCTAAGACACCGTTCTGGGACTCTCCTTGGCTGCTTGGGAGGAAGCCCAAGGATACTACACCGTTGATCTTTGAGGCCTCAAGGAGGAAAAAATTGGAAGGTGCGGGAGGCTCTCAAGGGAAATGCTTGGATTCTCAAAATCAATCCCAGCACCATTGTCACCGTTGGTCACATTTGCGAATTCTTCACTCTTTGGATGCTTTTCCATGACTTCCACCTTGATGGGAAAGTCGAAGATGATATCATTTGGAAGCACGCGAATGATGGGATCTACTCGGCGGCCACCGCGTATAAGGCTCAATTCCTTGGTTTGACTCTCTCACCCATGGACCGCATGGTTTGGAAGGCTTGCCCCCCCCCCCAGGTTAAATTCTTTGCTTGGTTAGCTCTACAGGACCGTATTTGGACCGTCGATCGGTTGGAGAGGCGTGGTTGGGCAAACTGTGTCCTTTGCCAACTATGCAAGAGAGAACAAGAAACGGGGCCTCACCTCTTCTTCAAGTGGTGGTACATGCTTAGTCTATGGAGATCTATCATCGAGAAGCTTGGGCTATCTCACGTCAACACCTCTGGGTGGCATCTTGATGAATTCGTCAATCAGTGGTGGGACAAACGAACCGATAACCATTAGCCAATTTGGCAGGCCATGACCTCCCTCGCCAAGGCTAGAGTGTTTCGTCAAAAATTTGCTCCAAACCTGTTCTTCTTAGATCCATTCTTGAAGAAGCAAAGTTATGGGTTTCTGCCAGCACAAAGAAACTTGGGACTGTAATTTTGTGCGAGTAACTTCCATGTCGCTTGTATGTGTTGGGTTATGTAAAACTCTAAACTCTATTCTCTCCTTATTTAATAGATGAGGCAAATTGTATGCCTCCGTTTCGAAAAAAAAGAAACATCAGACGATTTTGTGTTGATGGCATGAAGGCCCTCCACTGCAGCGGCTGTGGCGAACGCCCAGTAGCAGCTGCAGCCACCCTGCATCTTGACATCAGTGACAATATTTGCATACCTCTAATCCATTCGACTTTGCTAGGGAGAGCTAATGGGTGATCATTGCGCGTGGCGGCGACAAGGTCAAGATCGATGACGGGCAACCGCTCGGGATGGTTCACTTCAAGCATGACGTGGTTGCCATCACCTCGTCGAAGGACTTGTCGTCGATGACGTTGAGGGCCATCAGCGCTGCTTGATGTGGAGCATGTGTACATTCACCTTGAAGGTCGGGAAGCAGTCGTGCCACCTCGTGGTGGCCGTACAACTCCCACAAATCCTTGTCAGACTCGAGGTCATCCGCCATGAAGTAGATGCTGGCCTGCACCGTGGCCACCAGGGTCAAGGCAGACACGAGGAGAGGCGGTTGGGTGGGCTGGGGGAGAAGGGGCGAAGTGGAAGGAAATAAGACCGGGAGAGGGGATTTGGTGTCCCAAGGGTGTCAGAGTCCTACGTTTCGCGTGTCCGGACTCCCGCAAACCTCACCCCACTTTGTCTCCAATTTGCAGGAGAAATCACGTGCGGACTGCCCCGCGGACCGATACAGGTCGGCGTTGGGTGGTTTTCGGGGTCAGGACATCGCGGTCTGAACGGTTGCGGGAGGTTTGTGGGTTTGCCTTGAAGATACCTTTAGTGTCTTTTAGTTTACGCACTGAGGCTCCAATCATTAATTGTTGCCTAGCCTAGCTTCATTGGGACAGTAGTACTGAAAACACAGTGTAGTAGTACTAAAAACACCCTACATGTAGCAAACCGAGCAGCAAAGTTTTAGGGTGGTGCTTCAATAAAGAGGCTTTTAGAGTATCTACAACTAAGTGTCCCAAATCTGCCTCAAACGCTCGGGAGAGGTGCCTGGTCACTGATCGATCATGAAAATTTGATCTAGACGGGCGCCTCAAATGGGCCTCAAACGCCTAGGCTGACTGGCATCTCTCATATCAAACCCAAATATGGGCGGCGCAGTGGATATCGGTCCTTGACGACAGGGAGGTCTCTTGCTCCATTTTTAGGTGTTTTCTTGTGTTCGTTTAGGGTTTGTGTTCTGCCCAGGAAGGCGAGACGACGACGGGGGCTTCCTGAACATGGACTAAGTTTCTCCCCGCCTAGCCGCCATTTTGACGGTGCGTCTAGTGCCATCAGAGGGCGTGTGGAGATGTGTTTCCGATGGATCTCGCGGGATCCGGTCGGTGTTTGTCTTCGGTGGATCCACTTGGATCAAGTCTTCATTCGTCTTTGTTCGTGTTCCTACAGATTAGATCCTTCCGATCTTCGCTTCTCTTCATCAGCGGTGGTTGTTGTTCTGGTGCGCTGGTCCTATTGCGCCTTAACACGACGACGACTTCCCGACTGTCTACTACAACAAGGTTTGCCTGGCTCCGGTGAGGGAGGGCGATGACGGCGGCGCACCTTCGGCTTGTTTCAGTGCCTGTACTCGTCGATAGGTGGTCTACGGACCTGAATGTAATTTTTACTTCTAGTGTTCTTTGTACTACCTTGATAGTTGATGAATAGATCAAAAAAATTCTCGCAAAATATAGTTGGGGATATCAGGAAGAAATCAGCACATCAAGGCCTCAAGATCAAGATCTGGTTTCTTATCGCTACCGCTGGGAGTTAACGTGCCAGGATGACCCGCTGCCATACCCCTCACCGCCCACACGACCAAGGAACCCATCCATTTCCGCCATCACGAGCGGGCAGCCCGCCTGTCGGGTTGCCGCCCCGACATCCCTGATCGAACATTGCGCCACTAGAAGAACGACTGCCACCGCCCCGTCATATATGGTCGGCGCCTCCAGCCACGAGCAACTGCAACCTCATTGGTCACAGTCTCCTTCGGTACCCTACGTATGCGTTTGGTAGGCTGCATATACCTCAGCCAGGCCTGCGCTGGAAGAAAATAGCCCATTTGGTTACCCGCATTCACTATTGGGTCTGCATAGCACGAAGATTAAAGCACCTCTAGACCTGCATCTAGAGGAACGCTCAAATCAGCCGTTTTGGTGGAGCCAGACCCGCACGGTGCAACCCTAGGCACGTGGGCGTGGGTGCGGTCCCGAGACGTCGTGTTGTTTCCAGACGCGTCATCATAAATTACCCTCACTTCCCTTCCTCACCACTCTTTCCCCTCTTCCCCACTCACACCGGCGGCGGTGACGGTGGCAACCACCTGAGCTCTAGTGCGAATAGATCCAAGACAGCGGCGGCAACCACCGTAGCGACTCCAGACCTCCACCGGAGCACATCGGCCATGGCGAATCCTCTCTGTACATCCACTGCTTTCGACTCGGGCTAGATTAGATTAGAGCACGCGATCGAAGAGTTATGGAGGGGATTGAACACATCGGGGGTGGAGGATTGCCATCAATCGATTCTGCATCGACGACTACTAGGGTTCATAGGTTATTTTTCGATTACATCGGGGGTGGGAATTGGGGCACAAACTTTCTTGTCTAGCCGCGGCGACCCTGGAGTCGCGTCGAGCGGCGGGGGGGGGGGGCGTAGCCATCTTCTTTTCTTCCTCACCGTCTTCGTCCTCATCGTGTTCGTGAAGAACGATGGGTCTTGCACGATCGCCTGCCGCCGGCGCCCTGGCCACCATCTGCACCTCGTCGTTGTCGGCCTTCGGTGGCCCGAACGTGCTACTCCAGCACACCACAGAATGCTGGTCTTGAGGCACCTTGTACTGACTATACTTGGCCCATCTTGCCCGCTGTCCAGGGTCACCGGAGTCTGCCTGATTCATGGCCCAACGCGGGATGTCCACTGACATCGCACCCTTGGTTGGGTCCAGAATCAGTGTCTTCAGCTCGTCCAGCGTAGCCTTCTTCACAGCATCGGCCTCCTTGTGCATGTCATCGATGTTGCTGAAGTTCGAGCACACTTCTATGGTGTGCTCGAACTTCTTGCGGTCACTAAGCGAGCACCCAAGGAAGAAGGCCCTGCATCCAATGCCCCAGGGGAAAGGGTTGGGGTTGGAGTTGGAGTTGGAGTTCATGGCAAGGGGGAGGTGGTGAAACAGAGAGGTGGAGAGGAGAGGTGGTGAAACAGAGGGGGTTTGAGTGCGGTGCTGTGTTAGTGGGGTGGTTTAATATAGGAGCGTTAGGCCGATATGAATGAATGCTGACCATTGAACTGCGTGTTATTCATAATGTAAATGGGCAAGGGCAAGGAGGTGGTGCCACCATTGGAGAAGGGCAAGGAGTTTGTGCCTCAATTGGTCGAAGTGCCAGTACAGGATCACCCAAAGCCCCAAGCGGAGGAACTATGGCAACTACCATCAGGAGTCAAGACCAAACCACTTCTGCAAGGTTATCCTTACTCCAAAGCTGGAGAGTCTGCCATTGCCTTTGGACTTCACGAAGTACTTCCCCGCCATCCATATAGAGTTCAAGATCAAGACGAACACCGGCTGCGCATGGAGGGTGACAGTCAGGGTGATCAATGGCAGGGTCGCCCTTGATCAAGGTTGGGCCACCTTCGCCGTCGTCCACCAGATCATGATCGGGTACATGCTGACGTTCAAGCTGCTGACCCCCGACACCATGAAGGTGATTGTCTTCAACGATGAGGGCGTGGAGGTGGTCACCAAGTGCAAGGAGCATGACAACGCCTTCGCCGCGATCGCCTGAGCTCCTGTTGTCCGTTCCTTGTTGGCTTTTGCTTTAAGACTTGGGTTTCGTTTAAAACTTATCGTACTATGTTGATTTAAAACTTGTGATGCGTGGTTAAGACTTGTGTTTGTGCCTAAGATTATTCTATTGCTACTAGTTCAGTTGTTAGTAGTTCATGTGTGACACTGGTAACCTCACCACATCGAGGAGGAGGTTACCACACAGCTATCGTGGATGTAACCAAACAACCGGACTTATGTTTCCCCTCAAACAAGTCTGCAACCAAACAACAGGCCTTTAGTTTTAGCACATGCAGCCTAGAGGGGATGCATGCAACCAATCAACATGCAGATGTTGGTTTTTTGAATGCATATGCTCAACCAGGCCCAATTAAGACAAGTATGTAAAGTGACAAAAATGATGCAGGTAACCAAACACGGCCTGCGTGTTGGCAGCCACCGTCATCACCTGTTGGGGGTCGTCTTCACACCCGAATCTCTCAAACCCGTCATGCCCACAAAGAGAAGAGAAAACTACCACCACGAGCCTGCCGCCGCCAGCCGCGTGGGCTTCATCGACGGCAGCAGGAAGGAAGGAGGGAGGAGGAGGCGAGAGAAGAGTTAGCTGGGGTCGTCGCGGCCGCGTCGCGCCGTCGCCCAAGGAGGTGACGCGAGGCCCGAGAGCGTTTTCCTCGACTCACACTTACATTAGATCAACTCCAATGGGGTGACCCATTTCGTCCGCGGCCGTCCGTTTGGGTCGGCGCGGACACAAAAGGCAGCTCAACGCGCCGACCCAAACGGACACGCGTCCGTTTTTCGTCCGCGGGCGACCCATTCCCGACCCATTTTTGAGCTGAATTTGCGTCGACGCACACACGCGCGCTCGCCTACTCCTCTCCCCAGGCCCGCTGGCCTGTGGCACATTGGCCTCCCGTCTCACCCTGCGGCCAACAAGCAACCCTCCCGCCTCCTCCATCGTCGCCGCCGCCGCCGCCCATTTTTTTCGGCGACTCTTCCAGCTGCCGCCGCCTCCACATCCGCCCAGCAACACCGCCCCTCCCCCCCCCCACTACTAGGGAAAACCTTATACACAGAATCTTAGCAGCAGCGCGGTCTAAAAACGGGCGCTGCTGCTAATTAGCAGCAGCGAGCTTTAGAAAAGAGCGCTACTAATGACTGAGTAGCAGTAGCGCTCTAGGTGAAAAGAGCGCTACTACTATAATTGCCACGGTGTTGCCTCCAGGCTAGATATAGTAGTAGCGCCCTTCCCATGGACGCGCTACTGCTAAAGAACTTAGTAGCAGCGGTTTTGCTCAAAACTCGCTACTGCTAAGTAAGACCGCAACTAATTAAAATTTCGCTAAGTCCTCTTCCCCCCCCCCCCCACCGGCCTGTTCCTACTCCCCCGCCCGAGCCCGAGCGCTTGCCCTCACCGCCGCCGCCGCCGCCCGCCCTCAACCTCACCGCCGCCGCTCTCGACGCACACTATCGCCGCCCTCGACCTCACCGCCGCCGCCCTCGACCGAGCCCGCCGCCCAGGAGTGTTGATTAATTTCCGTTCCGGCAAATTTCAGGCGCTCGATATGTCCTTTTTTAGCAAAGGTCATGCCGGATTTTTCTGTGAATTCTGACATGACTTGTGCTAGAATATGTACAAGTTTAATCTTTGAATTATGAACGTAGGAAATGTCGTACTCGGACGACGACAGTCTCCCGGAGGAGTGCAGCTGGTGCCACGATGATCGAGGTATGTGCGACAAGTTCGTTGAGCTGGATGGAGATCGGCGCTTCAGCATTAAGCTCGAGGAGACCTTCCATGTTGAAACGGTACGCAACAACGACAAGTGTTTTTTTTTCGTAATTAAGCATGACTTCAACTATTTCAACGTCTAATTTTCATCTTTTACAATTCGACTAGCTTATCCCATGCCATGCAAGACGCTATGTGTTGGAGAGGGTGGGTTTTGAAGACCATGAAAATTTTCAAACAAAGAAAATACACCTAAGGACCCATCATGATATCGATTTTGAAGTAAATCTGTACAATTCTCAGAGCGTAACCCATTTTGGTTACCAAAATTGGGAAGCACTTTGCAAAATGTATGGTTTTTATGAGGGTATGATGGTCACCATGGATCTTGGTGATCCTGACATCGAGCAAGACAATATGAACATTTGGGTCCTTGTTGATACACTTCCGATTCTACCGCAATGTGAGTTTCTCAAACATAGTTATTAACTCATTTATATTGTTTATTTCAAAATAGTTGACAACTTATTTTGAATCTTCAAAGAGTGTGCAGAAGATGGTAGACAAAACCCACTACACTGAGGGCTCCGAATTAACTTATAAGGAGAAAAATCATCTGATTGCTTATTGTACTTTTTTTGAGAATTACAATACCTATTATCGAACTCCTCCAAATTATGGTGAATACGTGCCACTAGTGCACGTGTTGAACCACGATAACTTCTATGGAGATACCCTAGTAAGATATTTTACTATTACGACATCCGTGCATCTTTTGCATACTTCTAAAACTAGTACATCATTGCTAACTACGAAGTTATTACTTTGTTTTTCAACAGGAAATGCCGATGGATTGTGTGCCTCATCTGATGTATCAGAATGATCGCCTTGCAGTTATGAACCTACAGCCAGGTCATCCTATAGATCTCACCTGTGCATATCGAATTTCTGAAACCGGTGAACACATGCTAATCAAAGAGTGGAAAATGTTTGGACATTCGTAAGGAGGTTCTTGGAAGCAACATTAAGCGAAAGGCAAGAATTGGAGACAGGATAATCTGCATTCTCCATAATGGAGAGCCAGGGGCTATCTTGTTTTTTGCTATTTTACCTTAGAGAATATAGTAGGTCCTAAGAGAATGTAGTAGGTCCTATGAGGTACAATATGTTTATTATGTGATACAATGTGTTAGAGTTGAAGATGTGAGGAGTACTTGTGATTACGAGTTTACGACTAGTGACCAATGATATGATGATGATGATGATGATGATGATGATGATGATGATATATAAGTTGTTAATGATATGATGATGATGATGATGATGATATTTATTATATCATTGGGTGAAAGAACCGCGGATTAGTTTCAAATGAATAGATCCAAAGTGACCATTGGTTACTTTGGATCCATGCACTTGAAACTAATCCAAGGTTCTTTCACCTAGTGATTTAATAACTCATTATGATATAAAAACAATCTCTAAATTGCTACTGTATGAAAAATTGTATACAGATATATGAATACGACCTAAAATTCAAGAGAAATGGAATAGGGAATGATAGTAGTAGCGATTGTTTTCGAAAGCGCTACTAGTAATTAGCAGTAGCGCTTGACTAGGCAAGCGCTACTACTAAGTAGATATAGCAGTAGCGAGTTCCTGTAGGCGCTACTGCTAAGCATTAGCTGTAGCGCCTTATCAGTAGCGCGCCTACCCGCGCTACTGAGAGGCACAAAACCCTCGCTACTGCTAGGCTTTTCCCTAGTAGTGCCCCCCCATCGCCCTCCGCCGCCGTTTTGCCGCCGGGGAGCAAACTGCTTCCCACCGCCGCTTCCCCCACCGCACAGCCGCCCGCGACCAAGAAGTCGCCTCGCCGCCCCTGCCACATCCAACCGGCACGCTCGTCGGACGCCGTCACACTCGTCGGGCGCCGGCAGGGCAGCTAGCTTGTCTGTGGGCGCCGCGACTCCCCTCGCCGGCCGTCTCCAACGTCGACGCCCGCAAGTTGTTCGACAGTTTGCCAAGGTACGAAATGGACTCTGCCGGCGAGTTCTTTTTCCACAATTTTCTTTGCGACTCCGACGATTCATCGTCCGACGACGAGGAGGAGATATTGGCTGCCGTGTTGGTCCATCACCACCTCAACAGCCAGCGGCCATTGTTCCGTGGCTCCATTCCGGGCCACCTTCCGGCGTTGAATCGCAACCGAGAGAGCGGACATTTCCTTCTCTAGAATGACTACTTTGATACAACAAACCCGTTGTTCAAACATCACAAACTCCGCCGCCGGTTCCGTATGAGTAGGCATGTTTTCAACCGTATTAGAGAGGGAGTGGTCAGCTATGATGACTACTTTGAGTGCAAAGAGGATGCCGTCGGCAAGATTGGTTTCCCCTCTTATCAGAAATGCACTGCCGCCATCCGAATGCTTGCATACGGAGTGCCCGGTGATCTCATTGACGAGTACGTCCGTATGAGCGAGTCTACATGCCTAGAGTCCATGTATAAGTTCTGCAAGGCTGTTATTGCTGTGTTTGGCACTGAGTATTTGAGAGAGCCGACAGCTGAAGATACAGCACGTTTGTTGGCGATGAATGCCAGCAGGGGCTTCCCGGGGATGCTTGGCAGCATAGACTGCATGCACTGGGAGTGGAAGAACTGCCCTTCTGCTTGGCAAGGGCAGTATAAGGGACATGTCAGGGCTTGCACTCTCATACTAGAGGCCGTGGCGTCTCAAGATCTCTGGATCTGGCACTCTTTCTTTGGCATGGCTGGATCACACAATGATATCAACGTGCTTCAGTGCTCGCCGGTGTTTGCTAGGCTTGCCGAAGGCAACAGCCCACCGGTGAACTTTACTGTCAACGTCCACAACTACGACAAAGGATACTATCTGGGTGACGGTATCTATCCTCAGTGGACCACTATTGTCAAGACAATACACAACCCTGTCGGAGAGAAAAGGAAAAGATTTGCCCAAGAGCAAGAGAGTGTTAGAAAGGATGTCAAGCGTGTCTTTGGTGTTTTGCAATCTCGATGGGGCATCGTTCGGTATCCTACTAATACTTAGAGCACGCAGAAACTGTGGGAGGTGATGACTGCTTGTGTGATCATGCACAATATGATCGTAGAAGACGAGCGCCCGGAAACGTCTGTACGATCAAGGCTTTCAGTTTCAGGGTGAGAATGTAATGTTGTGCCTGAGTATGGAGTAGCGGTAACATTTGAGCAGTTCACTCAATTTCATGAAGACATGCGTGATTGGGAAACTCACGTGCAACTGCAAAATAATTTGGTTGAGCATATGTGGGCTCATGTTGGCAACCAACAGATGTGTCTTTTTTTATTCGTTTGCAAAACTATGTGAAACATTTTTATTTGTATTTGGCTTGTAAAACTATATTATTTATTTGGGCGGCCAGACTATTTGGCTTGTTAAAACATTTTCATTTGACAATATATTGAATGCAAATCATGTAAAACTGGGAGGTCAGCCGGCCACGCCAGCACATATGAATCGACGTGTTGAGCGCGCTGCCGACCCATATCAAAAACAGGGCGGACGGCCGATCCAAACAGACAAAAAACAGACGAAATCGCCATTTATTTGGATCAGCCCGTTAGAGTTGCTCTTACCGACTCAAGCTGGATCAAAGATGGAGCTAAAAGTTGGCGTACTGCAGGAATCAAGTAGTACCATACTTAATAAAACAGCCTAATGCCCAGAGAGTATGCCTCCTTTTTGTCGTTTTCGTTTGGTCTGGCTCCAGCCGGGACCTACGTACTGATGTACAGTATCACTCTATAATAATTGTACTTAAAAGGAGAAAACTGTAGCTCTTAAAAGAAAAAGCAAAACGCGGGGCTGACGACAACGGCGGATCACCTAGAAAGAAGAAGGAATTACGAGTAGATGTCATGGTCTAAATCTAACTAAAACACAATGTCGTGTATAAACTGTATCGTAACTAATCACGTATACACCGTCACCCGAGACCCGAGTGAAGTATATGGAGTATTATAAAACGCTGTTATAAGCCCCGTCACTTAAACGGGATGCTCAGTGTGCATCAAAAAGAAAAGAAACGGGATGCTCTGTGTGCTGACAGCGACAAACGATCGCGCGTGTTCGGGCTGAACTCTGAAACCTAGTAGGATTCATTGGACGGTACAGCCCGCTGTTTAACGAGCGCTCCACTGCATTTTCCATGGAGCAGAGCTGATAGCAACTGGGCGGGGCGGCTAGCCCTGGCCGTGGAGAAGGAAGGATACGTAAGTGGCACGGTGGCCGAAAGACGGACGGAGGGCGGCCGCAGGAAGCGCGCGGTAGCTGCGTTTGGCCACCGTCCGCCAGCACCCGGCCGAGAGGTGGAGAGACTCACCCACCGGCTACATATCCTGCAGTATAGTCCCCATCGACTCGCACTCCAATCTATCATTCTCTCTATGGCACAAAAACGACACAAAGAAAATATGCGCTTTACTGTAAGTCTCCTTTTCTTTTCCAAAAAAAGAACTATCTATTGTACAAAAGTTCAAACAATCCAAATATAATAAAAATTACACTGAGGCCCCTGAGCCATCGAACTGAAGGACCACTACCGCCATCAAAACAAAAATGCTAACACCTACATATTGTTACATACCAGACTTACGTAAATCAACTTTTTTTTCCTAATCCCCACTAATCTCCCCCCCCCCCCCATTTTTAGGGTGGTGCCCGGTGCCATCCAATCAAATAAGACCACATCATCATTTACATAAAATTTGTAGCTACCCTTTGGTAGGTGTAGCAAAGCTCACATCAAAACGAGTTGCTGACGCATCGCTATCGCCGCTCCCCTATCAAAGTGGGTCTGGCCTTGTCGATAACAGCTGAGAAGTCTTCGTGCATGTGCCCTTAAGCAGTAGCGGCGGCAGGATCATGCCATGACTCAGGGACTCAAGCAACCTTCCTACACTTTAACACTGTAGTTACAGTGCATGCTGCAGTCAAGTCAACGAAGCACAAGAGGATCACGGCCTAGGCCAGCACCAGGGTTGCCTGAGGCCTGATGCCGCCACTACCCTGAAAGATCAGTGCCCTGAAGCTGCAGGCGTCATCATTGAACCCTTAAATCAATCTGAAGTAGCTGGCATCGTATGTTTACTGATACCTCCTTGTAATTGGACTAGTCTGCTCAACAAACCCAAACACCCACTTCACACAGCCAACTAGGACATCAACAATGATATTTCTCAATAATGTTACATAGGATGGGCACTGAGTTGGAAGAGAGGGATGTATTCATTATGATTGTATCGCTTGATGCTACACTATGAGTCAATAAAGAGCACTCTTTATCGGAAAAAAAGAAGGTAAATAGTTTTTTCTTCATTTTTTCGATATCCTCTTGTAGTTACATGTTTTCGAGTTTCATTTCAACGACTCCATAATTTTACGAGTACACAACCACTAATTGCTAGAGTTAACACCAAGGTATAACTAATCGTATAATGTGTTCTCATGGTGGCCTGCATGGCTAAGTGAAGATAGCTTCCATTGAAAGCAGCTTCCAATTTCTTGTACAGACTACAGACTATACATACTTCATAGACCATTGAAAGCAGCTTCTTTCTTGTACAGACTTCCAAAATGAATATTGTGAACTCCCAACCGGCCTCAATAAGAACTTGAAGATAGCTTCCAGAAAATTAAACATCTACCTTTAGAAACTTGTGTGTACTTCCATCCAAGTTCACGTTTCATAAACAAGGCATGTGGGTTTTCTACTTTGTTGGCAGGGGAGGTCATGGGCCTCAGAGATGAGAGTTGTAAAAAGTTATAATAAGAGAACCTCCACATTTTGGCATGAGCTTTCACAAATTTGGTATGATCCTTTCATCCAGATTTCACCCAACTTTCAGATTGCTAAGTCACAAATTTCAACTCCTACCTACCCTCAAACATCCAAAAGCGCAGTCAGCTGTGATCTAGAGTTTTAGATCTATATATTGTCCATAGCTGGATTTGTTCCTCAGACTTAGAAGTGACATTCTACCATGCACATCATGCCGTACATTTATCCATTGTTCATAGTTACTTTGATATTCGTGCCATGTTTTTTCGTTTTTGACAAAGTTTTTCTTGTTTTAGAGTATTGCATAAAGTTTTGATGTTTTTTTGGTCTCATTGTGTACTGTGGCAAATGAGTGCACCTTATTTACTGATAGGCAACGATGCATTGTGAGTGATACACTTTGAACAGGAAAACAAAAGGCAAACAAAGCAATATGCAATACTGTGATACAAGGCAAACTTTGCCAAAACCAGAAAACGTGGCACAAATCTCGAAGCACCCGAGAGAATCCATGTTACGATATATCACGGGCATGGTAGAAAAACCACTCTCCTATAAGATTGTGATAAGTGCTTGCAAGAGATAAAGTAGCCGAAACATGGACGCCAAATGCCAATGCAATTTGTAGCGCAAGAAGCAGATCAGTCTCCATGAAGCCACCTCGGGATTAAACCGTTGAGAGTCGCTCAAGGTTCCGGTCAAAAGAGTCGCTCAAGGAAGGCCACAAAAGTGTTGATTAGTTCGTTGTCGCAGGTCTTTTAGCTCACCAAATCAAACGGCCATACGTTGCCATCAAGCAACCACAGCACACCACGAGGCCACCTATATCAACGCCCCAAGAACCCCTCCAAAATCACACACTCCTCGTTCCTCAAGGCGCGCACACACACACGCACGCACGCCAGGACACCACCACCGGCCACCACCTTTATCTGCATATCCAAGTCGTATGCACGCCATGGACGCGCTCATTTCGAGCGGCGCGCACAACGGCACCACGGCCCCGTTTCTCGCCGCCGGCGGCCTCGCCAGCCTGCTCCCACAGGTGCAGACGGTGGAGGTGCTCGTGGCCGTTTTCATCTTCGTGGCCATCCACTCGCTGCGGCAGCGGCGCTCGCTGGGCCTCCCGTCGTGGCCGGTGGTCGGCATGCTCCCGTCCCTCCTCCTCGGCGTCCGGGGCGACATGTACGAGTGGATCACGGGCGTCCTCAAGGCGCGCGGCGGCACGTTCACGTTCCGCGGGCCGTGGTTCACCAACCTGCACTGCGTCGTCACCGCCGACCCGCGGAACCTGGAGCACCTGCTCAAGACCAAGTTCGGCAACTTCCCCAAGGGCCCCTACTTCCGCGACACCGTGCGCGACCTCCTCGGCGACGGCATCTTCGGGGCCGACGACGAGGTGTGGCGGCAGCAGCGCAAGGCGGCCAGCCTCGAGTTCCACTCCGCCGAGTTCCGCGCGCTCACCGCCAGCTCGCTGGTGGAGCTCGTGCACCGGCGGCTGCTCCCCGTGTTGGCCGAGACCGAGGCTGCCGGCGCGGCCGTCGACCTGCAGGACGTGCTCCTCCGCCTCACCTTCGACAACGTGTGCATGATCGCCTTTGGCGCCGACCCCGGGTGCCTCCAGAAGGGCCTCCCGGAGATCCCGTTCGCCCGCGCGTTCGAGGACGCCACCGAGGCCACCATCGTGCGCTTCGTCACGCCCACCGCGGTGTGGCGCGGGATGCGCGCCCTGGGAGTGGGCCACGAGCGGGTGCTCCGGCGCTCGCTGGCCGGCGTTGACGAGTTCGCGTACGACGTAATCAGGAAGCGCAGGGAGGAGCTCGCCGCCGCCGCCGAGGCCGGCCGCGAGGAGGACGCCGCCGGCGGGCTCCGGAGGGCCGACCTGCTGACCATCTTCACCAAGATGCGCGGCGCCGACGGCGCCCCCGCCTACTCGGACAAGTTCCTCCGCGACATCTGCGTCAACTTCATCCTGGCCGGGCGCGACACGTCGTCCGTGGCGCTGGCGTGGTTCTTCTGGCTGCTCAGCAAGAACCGCGGCGTGGAGGCCAAGATCCTGTCGGAGATCGAGGGCATCGTGGCGGCGCGGGGTCGCTGTGGGGAGGTGGAGGAGGAGCTGGTGTTCCAGCCGGAGGAGGTGAAGCGGATGGAGTACCTCCACGCCGCGCTCTCCGAGGCGCTCCGGCTCTACCCTTCCGTCCCCGTCGACCACAAGGAGGTACGTGCTACGTACTATACGTATCTTACTCATATAATACGTACATGCATGCACGCACACACACGATGCTATACATGCATGGCACGATTGTCTCATGTTGCGACCTTGCATTCGGCGTTGGTGTTTGGTGGAACTAACTTGACCTCATGACACCAAGTTCCCAAGTGTGTGAGCCCTTCCCCATCATCTGCATGAGGAAATTAAAGCAAGCCACGGTAGCTTCTCCTACTACAAAACAACGATGTGTAGAATTTTTTACTAGCTAGCTGGTGTACGATGTGTACAATTTTGTACCTCGAGTCAAATAGGATTATAGGAACGATGACAAGTCACTGGGTTATTGTGGATACTGCTACTGAGGTTGACTCTTACCCAAGTCGATGGACGCATGCGAATTCCAATTAATTCGTTGCACCTCACAAACTGGAGTTTTGAACTTGCATCATCGTGAAGCTAACGTGTAAAAAGAATTTACGCAAGATTTATACTACTAGGTAGTAGAGTAGTAGGTTGTCAGTTGGTCGTCTACTGATGTTTCTGGGTACTATCTTTTGTTGTAAGGCTTCAAAAGGTTGATAGAGACACGTATCTGACAGATTCAGTTGCAGTTGCACCTGTGCTCAGGTTTACTATATATACTTAATTCTAGGTCTGCAAATTAAGTTGATTGCCAACAAGGGTACTCTTTATCTTGCTTGTACAAAACTCAAAAGTAGATCACAGCATCTTTAGTCAGATCACCTAACCTTATCTACCTGGACTGGAGTAGGTCAGAGCACATCAGAACAAAACTGAAGTAGTGACAGTCAACAAGTTAGGGCGTGTATAATGCATAGCATGTCACCATGATAACTGTACTGTACATAATTTTCTCATAATCCGTCCATCCATGATCAGGTTGTGGAGGACGAGGTGTTCCCGGACGGCACGGTGCTGAAGAAGGGCACCAAGGTGATCTACGCCATGTACTCCATGGGGAGGATGGAGAGCATCTGGGGGGAGGACTGCAGGGAGTACAGGCCGGAGCGGTGGCTCAAGGACGGCCGCTTCATGGGCGAGTCCGCCTACAAGTTCACCGCCTTCAACGGCGGCCCGCGCCTCTGCCTCGGCAAGGACTTCGCCTACTACCAGATGAAGTTCGCTGCCGCCTCCATCCTCCGCCGCTACCGCGTCGACGTCGTCCAGGGACACCCGGTGGCGCCCAAGCTGGCGCTCACGCTCTTCATGAAGCACGGGCTCAAGGTGACGCTGGCCAAGAGGGACGACAAGGCCAGGCTCTGAACCACATCAACCCCGTCTGGTGCTGTGCTCTCCGGTGATACTTTGCAAGAGAAAAGCGGATGCTGTGTGAAAAGAAAAAAAAAAGCTTTCCTCCTCTTCTTCCTTTTTTCGCTTTCTGCTTATTACACTTTGATGATATTGTTACTATGTCCTTGATTTGTTTCGTTTTGCATTGTTAGCATCTATATAGTTTAGCCAACAAATGTAGAACCTCTGTATATGTGTACTTTGTAATGGTGAAGCACAGCATGACTATAGCTTCAGCTGTTGTTGTTACTGGCGAAAGTATTTAGTGGTATATTATTTGAATATAAAACACCTGCAAGATATGATGTGTTCTTTTTAAATAAATGTGCTCTCTATCAGATAGAAGTAGAACTGCTTATATTACCAAGAGCAATCTTTCAGAGTTTTAATCAATCATAGGCAACAACCAGGGACTCAACAGAATATCTGGTAAAGAGTCTTGTCATTTATTCATTATTCAGAGCTCTAGCGTTTTGGGGAAAGTTTCATAGGAACCTGAACAGTGATGTAAAACCAGATGGTAATCCATGGCTTTTTATCGATGTGAGTTGGTGAAAGTTGGTTGGCCAACTTGAGGCCTTGCCTTCCCAGCCCACGGTCTGGTTGGTCAACTTCAAGCCCTGCCACTCCACTCTTCATAGAATTCAGCCACAAAATTCTCCATGAACTTGTGCCTTTTCTCTGCTCTCTTTTTCCCAGCCTGTGTGCAGAGTGAACTATGTGTCATGTATGGAATACATAATGGAAGGCTACAGCATATACGTCATGTTTGTACTGAGAACCATACAACATAAATGGTATTTATAACAATGATTATAGTTAATACTACCTCAATGTCAAAATATATGTTGATTACAAGATCGAAAGTTCGAAACGATACCCACCATGACATTATGATCATCAGCTTCTTTGAAAATAAAATAGTTCTAAATTAATAAATATATATAAGTAATTTCATGATGAATCAGGCAGTATCAGTTGATGTTGTCATTGTTGGTTATTCGTTGTACATTACATGACGACATAAGTGCATTTTTCGTCCCTCAACTTATCGCGAAGTGTGGCTTTGGTCCCTGAACTTTTTTTTGGTGCAACTTTCGTCCCTGGCAGCGGTATCCAACAGTCATGAGTCAAACACGGTTTTGACTTCTTTTTTTGCGAAAACCCTGGTCTTGACCTTATGTCACACGGTTTTGGCCACATCTTCACTGTAAGGTGGCATAAGGCCACATGTCATTGAGTCACCGACCCGTTGGCGCTGCTCCAGTGATAGGAGCATCTCCACCCGCTTTAAATATCCACTGCGCGATGCAGAGAGAAAGGCTGCGATGCTACTCTAGGAGGCCGGTGATGGGAGCAGCTCCTCCCGCTTTAGATGGTCAACATGATAGTTGGGGTGAGGATAGGACAATAGGTGGCAGATCACATCTAAACGGACACTGTGGAGAGAAAGGGGCACAATTCGCCGAGGTCCAATCCCAAACCCTTGGAGCATTCCCCTTACAATGATGGTGTGATCAAAACCGTGGCATGAAAAGTCAAAACCGGATTTGGCCGAGGAATACTCATTTTAGAGACTAATCCGACACGATATTAAGAGTTGAGGGACAAAGAGTGCACCAAGATGTGGTCAAAACAATCACACATCAAGTCAAACCCGGTTTTGACCAAGGAATACCACTACGAGGGATTATACCTGGTATTAAGAGTTGAGAAACGAAGGTTACACCCAAAAGAAAAAATAGGGACGAGAGCAACACTTCGCGATTAGTTGAGGGACGAAAAATGCACTTTACTCTTAAATGACTGACCATCGTTATTCGTTGTGCATTAAAAAATATTTAACTGACACAGACTATAAACGAAATGTATTTTTACATAGACAACATTAATGTATATAATGGGATTATTAGTAAGCTGGATCTCACCTGCAGGCTATGTGTAACTGAGGCCAAGTAAACCTTAACATAACTCTACTACTCTTACTAGGCTCAATACGTCTAAAGCGGCAATGATTTCTTTCTGGGTTTAGACAAGACAAACGTACAACACAAAAAAAGGACTATTATTTCATAGCTCAGCCCTGACCTCTGTTTTCATCATGTCCTTCAACTTAAAAAGCTTCTCATGGAAATGATTTATTGATGTTTGTTTCTCCTCTTTGGACATGTACTTCTCCTTTGACAAATTATCCCGCGGAAGTACATTAGGATCATGCAATGCACTGTTCTTGCTCCCTCCATATGTAAAACATCTTGCAACACCTATAATGTTAATTGGGAAGATTAGGGGACACACCACATATTCAGATAAACTATGACCATCCTTTTGGGGACAAACAATAAACAAAATATGACCAGGTGTGTAGCAAAAAAGCAAAGTGCATTCTCAATTTTCTTTGGCCAAACTTTATAGCTAAAAGTTGAGAATGTGTAAGAATTTCTCAGTTCTAGTGAACCCAGTAGGATCCAGAACATTTCTTGTAACGTTGGTCAGATTAGGTACAACCATGGAAATAAATGACGCAGGATGTGTCCTATTTTGATATTTCCATGTACTAGCTCATCTTCAGATTCTAGCGGCATACCACATTCACATGACTTACATCTGCATTCTATCAGTGATGCTTTTGTTTTATCAATGACGTGCCAGGGAGCTAGACACCTAGACATACTATTTGTGTGCATTTGCTTGCAGATATACAAACAGTGGTATATTTTGTAATTAATTCTAGTCTATGTGCCAAAACCAAATGCTGAGACAATCATTAAATGAACTTAAAACAGCAGAGCCAAAATAAAGACAAACAGAAGACTGGACGTGCAGAAAGAATGTTATAACCAGAGCTCCGCATAGTTGTATGATTTTAGAATTATAAAAGAAATTCCATTATGCAGAACGGATACATACATTTATGGTTGAGCAGTACTTACCAATCGCACCAATTGCATCCAAACGATCTGCATCTTGCACGATTGCAAACTCAATAGTGGGCTCCACATTAAGCTTCTTTGAAACCTCATTTTTGAATCCTGCAGTCAACATTGCGGGTGTAACTTTGTAAGAATTAGGCATACATTGTGCAACGGTGTTACAAGAAATCTCAACACACTAAGCACTACTAATGGGTATTCAGATCAAGTAACAGATAACAACGGTAATCTTTGAAATAGCACAATGAATTATTTTTATTGCATAAAAATATGAGAACTGATGCATGAAGAGATAATCTGGAGTGCTAATAAATAACATCATATACAGAGAAAACATTAACATGCGGAATAAGCCGATGCAGCCGTTTAAATTTTTATTTGAACTACTCTAAAAGAAGTAAAGTTTGACCAAAGTGCTCCAAGTGAGCTGTACCAGCGACCGAAAGGAAAAAAACATGACCGATTACAGGAAGTTGCTTTCCTTTTCAATTATAACATAACAATTCATCGAAAGATGCACAAAGACAGACAACTCACCCATCCCTGTAATAATGGCCACTATTTCCTCCCTCTGTCCCTCCTCCAACCCCACCTCTTCAAGAAACCTTTTGACGATGCTCATATCCTCCGCATTATCCCTATCCATTCATCCCATCAGATTCACTTACCAAGCACAGAACACTCCCCAACGACCGGACAAGACAGTACAACCGTCAAACAAAAAACTGTACAAGACTTCTATGAGATCAACAGTTTAGCTAACTCTTAGCTCAACTTTGCTCTCACTCTCCAAGATCGAAAGAAGACATTTAGCAGAGCAACGAGAAGTTTTCTCACTTGGTGTACTTGTAATCACCTGCACAAACAGAGGTAGCAAGAAATGGGAATTCCCCATCAGTTGTTGGAATCGAGAGCTAATCGGCTCGAGCAAATCCGTAGACGCAACCAATAACGAAGCAGCAGGGCAATTGCGACTCACCGATGTCGTGCAGGAGAGCAGCCAGTTCCACCTGGAGCAATCACCCCTCACGGATTAAACCAACAATATCGAAAAACAAAGTTCCGCACGTCAAGTGGAAGAACTGGTGAAGGACAGAAGGACAGAGGAAGAGGCGAGGAGTTGTTACGATGAGGAGGCGGTCGGGGGAGGAGACGCCCTGCTCGGCGGCGAGGGAGAGCGCGAGGTCCCGGACGCGGAGCGCGTGAGCGGCGTCGTGGGAGGCGTCGCGCCCGCTCATCTCCCTCTCAACCAGCTCCTCAGCACACCGCACCGCCGCCGCCGCCATTTTCTGTGCGCGGTGTGCAGAGCAGGAGGCGGCTGAGAGTCCGTTGGGGTCGGGGGCTGCTACTGAGACACGGACAGAGGAAGGTGGGTCTTGCCGTCGGAGCGGGATCGTCTGAAGTACTGCCCCCTGTCGTGGGGCCGCTGACATGTGGGCCCGAGTCCACATGCCAATGCGAGTATTGAAGAAGTCTGCTATCCTCCTGTCAGTCTAATTACTCTGACAGCAAGAGCATCTTCAACAGCTGCACTATGGGGTTGTTTGGTTTTAGGCCTAGGAATGCCATACTTTGTCATAAAATATTACCAAATCTATCTAAGGTTAGTTTGAGAGTCACAAATTGACAAGTCTAAGGAAATCTTATCACACTTTTTATATATATGTGACGTGGGACCATAGTGTGGCTTGACTAAGATGTGGCTTGAACCAAACACATACCTAAGTTGGTCAAACTTGCCTAACCTTAGGTGTGGCAAGCTTTGGCAAAGTTAGTCTCAAACCAAACAGCCCCTATATCAGCGTCGCCCCGAAAATTTATGGTTTTTAGCGCGCGCAATCGCTAAGCGAGCTCCAGCGGAGGCACAATAACAGCGCGCTCGGCATAAAGAGTTCAGCGTGCGGTCCGAAACGCCATCGCGTGCCGTTTATTTGCTGCGCCCGCTTTCGCGCGCCGCACTCTCTCCGCCGCGCCACTTTCGCCCCGCCCGCGCCATCGGCGGCGAAATGACCCGATGAAAGGCCACGCCGGTACCCCCCCCCCTCCCTCACCCCTTCCTACACCGGCGACCCCTCCGCCGCCGCCGCAAACCCTAGCGCGGGGAGCTTTGGCTTCGCCTCCCCTGGTGAGGAAGATGGCAAGGAACCAAGATGTCGCGGCCGAGGAGAGGAGGGTGGCGGTCGAGGAAAGGAGAGGAAGATGGCATTGGAGGAGAGGAGGGTGGCGGCCGAGGAGAGGAAGATGGCATTGGCGGAGAAGAAGTTGGCCATGGATTAGCGAGCTAGGTTGTTGGAATGGAAGAAGTACTTGTTCTTCATGGACACATCTACCCTCGATGAGAAGCAAAAGGAGTACGTCAATCTTGCCCGTGAAGAAGTCTTGGTCCAAAAAAGAGCCATGGTTGGCGGTGGCATGGGCGGCATGGGTGGCATGGGTGACGGTGGCATTGGCGGCATGGGAGGCGGTGGCATTGGCAGCATGGGAGGCATGGATGGCTTCAGAGCTACCATGGGCGGCATGAGTGGCTTCGGAGCCACCATGGAAGCCATGGGAGGCATGGGTGGCTTCGACGTTACCATGGAAGGCACGAGCTTTGTGTCTCTCATGGGAGGCATGAGAGAACCTCCGGGCGACATGGTGAAATGTCTTTCGGTGTGCCTCATCACAAACCTTCCGTTGAAAATCTTGCCAACACCTTTCGAGCTCCACATGATGATGCGGCGTGCGACAATGAAGAGGAGGAGGAAGAATCGTCTTCGGATAAGGAAGATGAATCGGAGGAAGAGGAGGACAAAGATGAGGATGAGGCATGATTGTTGATGTGCCATTCGTTTGTGTGAACTTTAATGTCATGAACTTCATTTGGATTTTGAACTTGGTTTGATGATGTTGTGGGCATGAATTTGAAATGTTATGAACTTGTTTGGGTGATTTTCAACTATGCCATGTCTTTTTTTTTCATGTTTCAGATATCATCATCGTCTCCGAAACGCAACATATGGCAAACACCGGCTACTCACGCGCGCTGCAGTTTAGCGCATCTGTTGGAGTGGCTCGCGCGCGCTATAATTTGCAGCGGCCGCTGAAGCAAGCACTTCGCGCCGCGCAAAAACTCGCGACCAACGCGCTGCAAACTTTTTTTGTGTGTACCGTACGTAGCGCGGCTGTTGGAGATACTCTTAGACTGAATTTCACCTTGTGAATCCAAAAAGAAAGTTCAGAGTATCTACAACCGAACTGCGCTAATTTGAGGATTCGGACGCTATCCAGTACGCTTGAACCCCTCTCTCTCTCTTTCTGTCTCTCTCTCTATATATATACACGTCAAGTCCCATCTATATGATTACTGAAGATGAAGATACAAAAAAAAGAAGAGGCTCGAAAAAGAATAAAAACATGATCTGAATGGGCTAAATCCAACGTGATGGACTGCTCGACACACTGGTATGCCCTCATATCCTCCTCACATATGGGCTGGATACGAGGGTTCACGAAAAATACAGGACACATTAGAATAATTTTCTCTCGAAACATACTTGATACTTTCGCACAGCAAAAGTCAATACAAACAATTCCAAATGCAACAAAGAAAATAGTAATATCTGTTAGGGCATCAGCACAAACACACCCAAAAAAATGGCCACCAAGTGGCTAGCATCTTAGAACCCTAAGGTGAGGCAAGGCGCCGCACGGCCATAGTCATCGCTTCCATCATGCTGCCAAGCCGATCATGACCCCTCTGTCTAGATAGCGGTCTGTGCTGCAAAAAGGCCAATAATTTAAACACCGAGTCACAGACCCGCTAGAGAAAAACCTTAATAACCAACTTGTTATGCATTGTCCATAGAATCCATGCCAACGCCACCAACACAAATCAGGAGAGGCGTCTCCTCCTTCCAGTTTGGTTGGCTTGGGTTTAGAGCAACCAGAAACAGGTCCGGGCCTCCTGGTAGACCCCCAGAACCTCCTGGACATAGCATCGTAGGAACTGCGCTGCTGGGCACGAGAAGATATGGTGTCCCATCTCTTGGAGAACATAAAGGGGGCAACGACCATCCCTAGGTCCATTCCGCTTTATCACCTCCGTCCTTTATGGGAGGTGATCCCATCGGATTCTTAGCGAATCTCGCCGAACTTCAGCGGGGGTGCACAGGTATGGTCACGACGGTCCCTGGGAGGTTGTATGTATCACCGAAGAGGTAGATGGATCACCGGGGAGGTGTTGCGTGCTGCTCTGCATCGGAGGAGAGAGAGGGTTTAGAAAAAAATGTGTGGGCTGCTCAAATTTGAGAAAAAGGGTTATTTTTAGGCTATTTTTAGGCTTAACTCCTAAAGAAAATTAGAAGTTACTTATATTATATGTTTGAGGGTTCGGTTAGTTGAGGTTTAACTCAAAAGGTTTGTTAGATATTATTATTTTTAGAAAAGGAGGATATACCCCGGCCTCTGCATCTTGGCGATGCATGCAGTTATTTTATTAATTATTCACAAAGATCTTACAAAGTAATACATCAGTAAGGCTGAAGCCACCATCTTGGCAACACATGTCGCTACTCCTATCCCCTTGATGAAGGGGTGCCGAATGTCCGAGCTAAATACCAAACAGACATCGCACCAAGACCTAACATCTAAAGTTGGATGCCCCAGCCAAGCCACAATGCCAGAAGTGGGTCACACACCGGTCCGGCGCACTCTCAGAGGCCGCCACTGCCGTCTTCCACCGATCCATCTCCATAGTAGGTATTGACGCACGGACCTTACCAGGTCTATTGTCGACGCCACCATAGCGCCAGACAACGCCACCATCATGCACGTATCCATCCACACGCCGAAACACCACGGTGCCATGCCGTCGGGATCCGCCGTCGGCCTTGCGGTAGATGTAACATCGCTCCTCCTCTTGCCCTCTCCAACCAGCACTTGCTCCAAAACGATGCCCCCAGGAGGAAGAACGACACCGAAGGTGCCGTCATTGTCCGATCTGATAAACCCAGATATAGGGTTTTCCCCGGAACATCCCGAACGAGTTGACGTGACCTATAACATCGATATCTTGAGAATGAAATTAACGATGTCAGAGACGCCGCCATCGTCCGCCAAGACCGCAGTCAAGCGTAGTTTTCACCGAAAGCCATGTCGTCCCGATCTAGCGGCTGGCCGGAATCGAGCATAGCTTCGCCATGAAGACGTATGGCGCCGCCAGTACACCGGCGGAGATCCTCCATCCCCTCACCGGAGTCCTCGTCGCGCCGCCGACCATCCAAGTGAAGAATCGACAACTTATCTAGGTGGGATCTAGATCCGTGACCGCCGCCGCCATGCCCACCATCGCTAGCAGCCGTTGGGTAGTCGGTTGCTGCCGCACGGTCAGGCAGCCGCCCTGGCCGTGGTGAGAAGCCCCCAGCCCAAGGTGCCCCAGCCGCCTCCTACCTCAGCGCCTTGGCACCGGGGGCTGCCGCAGGATCTTTCGCTGGGAGGGGGTGGGGGGGGGCTCAAAAAAGGTTTGTTAGATATGCCCTAAGAGTTAATTAAAACGTCACGTAAAAAAACTAAAACATGGTCCGTGGGATGGAAACGAAGACAAAGCAAATAGCCCTCTCGAAGGAAATACATGTAACCCTGATTCATCAACTGGGGACATGATACATAGAGTGAGTGATAACATGGTACAGCTGAATACACCATCCATTTAGCGAGACAAGCTGACTAACATTGTTGCATCATCCATGCATACAGAAGTACCAACAGTAACATATTTCCGATCGAAACATATACCTAGAAATATATGCGTGAATCATCTCGCTTCTCAAATCCGGCTCATTACTACTAATCATCCCACAAGTTTTTAGTAGTGCTACCACAACATTATCTCATATATAAGTCTCATTAGTAGGATGAAAGGGCATTATATCTCCATCAGGCCATGCCATAAAGATCTAGCCATCGTTGGATGAACCAACGATAGTGAGATCTGCCTTCACAACGCAGCTCGATCCTACAACATAGCCTCCTGACGGGTCCTTGAGTTTCTTGAGTCCAAAGAAGTTAGGCCATCCCCATCCTTGTCCACATACCCAGAGACCTGCAATCACCACAAAAGTAAGATCAACTGCAATCATCATCAGGTTACAGACACTAGCTGCTTGAATCACACATATCAGTAGCACTGATACTTGCTAAGGAGAGTTGAACCTGAAGTTCTAGTGAAGTGTTTTCCATTCGTTTGGTCCAGGATGGACAGAGTCATTACAGCCACCTTCTTGGACTCGAGTTGGTGCTCATCCGAGGCATCCAGGTGTAAGTACAAGCTGAGGCAATCAGTGCTGTACTTGTCACCACGTGGATACATGCCGATGTACCTGTTGACAAAAATGGGAAGTGACACTTTGCTATGTGGCTGCTAGAAGGAGGGCTCAAGAGGGCCGGCCGGGGGCCTTTTTGCCCACGGCCGGGCAAGAGGGAAAGGATTTCCTTCTTAATTCTTGCTTGATTAGATTGATACATCTCCTCCCCTTATATAGAGAGGTTTACTTGACTCCCCAGCAAGGCTTACTTGACCCCTAAGAAAGCAACCCTTATCTCTAATTAACCCTAAGACTAATGGGCTATACCGCCAGCCCAGGCCCATTAGGCCCATTACGTACTCTAACACTACACCCCATCTGGACATGCAGCTTGTCCTCGAGCTGCAACCTAACCAACTTATAACCATGACTCGACGCAACACAAACCTAACACCTAAAAACAAGCCTTTTACATCTCGGCTGATTTTATTACTCTCAACCTGAAATGGACTGGGACGCTTTATTTTGGACCCCTGAACATAAAGTGGACACCATCCGCACGTCGGACGTGCACGTGTACAGCCACCTGAATCCCATGGACACCATCTGGACAAAAGGAGTGCATGTGTATGGCCACTTGGAAGTGGTCGCAAGAGCGACCAGCAGAGGCGCCCTCGCGGCGGCCGGCGGCGGAATGCAATGGTGCTACGCTGTGCGCTCCTGTCGGTGATACCATGCCTTCTCCCCGCCGGACGACTGTTGGTCTGCACCGCACAGAGAAGAGTGGAGGGCTTTCGATGGAGAATGGCGAGGAGGGGTGCGCCCCCCCCAACCGCCGATGTCGCAGACTTTGAGGTCGCTGTCTGTGGGAAAAACAGCATGCCCGCCGCCCGTGGGGAAAACCGCATGCCCAAGATCCCCGACGCAGCGGACGAGATCGAGGTCCTTTGCGCAGCGAAGCGCAACTAGGAGGAGCGGCAGCTGTAGACCACGCATCTCCCGCACACGCCGACGCGCTAGGAGGCCGCGCGCAGCAGCCTGCAGCCTCACCGCCGCCGACACGTGACGGGTAGCGATCCAAGCCGAAAGCGGTAACGGCGACGGCGGGAACTTGATCTGCTGGATGGGGACGCCCTGGGACGGCGGCGGCGCTGATGGGAACGAGGTCGTCGCAGTCCCGTCGTAGGGCATCCCATACTGGTATGAGATGACCGGCATCGTGGTCGCGTCTGAGGGCGGCGGCGGCGGGGGTAGCTGTTGTTGGTGTGGCGGCGGAGGAGGTGGCTGCTGGGGATGCAGCTGGGGCGCATAGGGCCCGACGAGGAAGGCCCTGATGCCCGCCACGGCCTGCGTAATTCCAGGATTGCGGCTGTCATCTGCTCCGGGGTGAGGACGAGGGCGGACGGCGCCGGGGCAGAGGGTGCAATCGCCCCTGAGGACACCATCACGCCCAATGCCGGCGCACCTGCTGTGTGGGGCAGCAGCGCCGATGAAGACGCTGGTGGCGGCGGGTAGGTGTGCGGCGGCGGCGGGTGGGAAGAACTCGGTGGAGGGCTGGACATGATCGAATCCGGGAAAGCTGATACCAGATTGTTATGTGGCTGCTAGAAGGAGGGCCGGCCGGGGGCCTTTTTGCCCATGGCCGGGCAAGAGGGAAGGGATTTCCTTCTTAATTCTTGCTTGATTAGATTGATACATCTGCTTTCCTTATATAGAGAGGTTTACTTGACTATCAAGGCTTACTTGACCCCTAAGCAAGCGACCCTTATCTCTAATTAACCCTAAGACTAATGGGCTATACCGCCAGCCCAGGCCTATTAGGCCCATTACGTACTCTAACACACTTCAAATTGGTACCCTGGAAGATGTATTTCAAAAATGTAGTTAATATTGAAATCGAAAGTTGTAGCTGAGCTTGGGTCTAGCCAGCCATTAACTTTGGACACAACTTTGTGGCATTACAATTATCTAAGAAAACCATGACTACAATACAAGATAATACAATGTTACCCAAAAGAATTTGAGAAAATAATTGCCGGTATGTGACATATACAAGAACCAGTGGTACCAAATATATACATGACGATAACATTTCTGGAAAAAAAATCCTAAACAGCATAACGTATGACCATGAAGTTTTATAGGCTAACACAGATTTTAGTACTATAATGTTTCAAATTTGTTCCTAAATTTTCGGTACACCATTATTACAAAACCACTTTTCTATTGAAATTGGAATGTGCTACCGCATATCTGTAAATATACTAGAAGTACAGTTGTTTGGTTGCATGCTTAGAGAACCTGGAATATCTGCAGGACCTTGCCTTGCACAAAAATCTGGCCATCACTAATATCCATTGGCATAAAACATTCAACAAAAAATTTCTGTCCACTATTAAGTTAGTAAGCTGACTAGTATGGTAAGTTAAAGGATACATATAAGCTAAATGTTGGATAACACATGCAAACTATTTGTATAAATCATTTGTGATGTAACCGTTTAACTGTAACAGATGTATACCATTTTTGTCCGCCAACTTCAAATGTAGGAGAACGGACGAAGTGCTTCAAATCCAATTCAAGGAAATTGTTCATGGTCCAAGTGTACGTTCCTTTGACGAATCCCTTATTCTGGACAAAGAGGTTCTGAACTATGGTAGCCTTCTTCTGAACCACAACAGCCTTCTTTTCAGGAGAAGAGACATCAATCTTCAATATCTCCACAGCAAAGACACAGCTATCATCCACTAGAAAAGCAGATGATTTCAGTAGCTCCTGAAGAGGAATCAAGCAATGCTCCTTCGAGTAGGTATTCTTGAAATCAAAGTTGTAGGTAGCTGCTTTTAGGTAAAGGTTGAAAGATTATTGAACAAAGAACTTGTACGTAAAGTGCAAATATACCAAATAATATATGACCAAACCCCATTAAATTAAGTGTATAAATATATATACCAAACTTCACCCCAGTTCAGAAAGCAAGAAGATATCAAGATAGTGAATTACATACAAATAATGATTATCAAATTTGAAGAGAACATGTGTATGTAGTCCGGATCAGACAAACTCAACAGCAAAGAAAATACAAAGCAACTTCTTCATGGGAAAAGTAATATTTGATTGTATTACCAAATTACAGATATTGACTTGTAATGATGGAATCATGGTATTAATATCTCAAACTTATGATGCACAAAGTATGGATTCCTAGCTGCAATAGGATGGGTGTGCTTGAAAAAACACATCCATGAGACTACCTTTGCATCCACAGTACATTCCTTTTGTATGGTTGTATATTGACAACTCAAACACCGCATGAACCGTGTGACCTGGCACCAAGCTCAATTGGGATGGCACAAGACGAAGAGCAACATATGGAGTTCCAGCACCAGCTTCTTTATGCATTGGAATCACTTTCAGGAACCTGGAAAATGAAATTATGGGAGGAAACCAAACTCAGTCTAGATTTCACAACTGAAGTAGGAGTGAAGTCTAATTTCTTGACTTCATGCACCGTATCAAGCTTTAGCATCTGACTGATTGTTTATAAGATTGTGACTGCTAATTTGATTACATCAATCAAAACATCATTGGTGAGTAAACGGCATACTAAATTAATGTGTATATGGGTAACATATAATTAGTTTTTCTACAAAACAAACCAGATGGTATTTACATCTAATACATGAATTTTGCAGGTTCCTTTTGCAATTATGGTGCATACCAGTTATACCCAGAGCAGTGAAAAGCACCAGATATTGTGCTCTTAGCTCCAGTCTTAAGCAGTGACGAGAAGTCCTGAATCCTCCATTCAAAAACTGGAACATGGGTCTTTCCGAAGTCCTGAATCCCCCATTCTGAATCCGGAACAACATGGGTCTTCCCTAGGAGTGCACGAGCTGATATTTGCACAAGTGCAGTAACTCAAAGTTACACAACAAAGAAAGAGAGAACATGCAATATTCATGTGTATGTTGCAGTTCCAAATAAACAGGATAAAATATCGACCAACGCAAAAATGGCCAACAACATATAAGTTACTCCCTCTGTCCCATAATATAAGCTTGCAAAAACATCTTATATTGTGGGACGGAGGGAGTATTTATGTTCCGACTATATGAATCAAACTCTTGAATGCAATTATTTGTGATAAGTGACCCCTGGTCAATCAGAATAGTTATTCATGTCACCAATCAAGGGTAGAACAAGGCAGAGGATACTTTTTATTGCTTCTAATCAATAAGACATCAAGATCAACTACCTCAAGTTAGATTAGAAAGATAGAAAGGCCATGAGGATGGGAAAATAAAAATCAAATCTTTTTAATTAGTTCTCCTTTTTTGGAATTTTCTTATTATCCTTTCATTTTTTTACAGAATATTTTTACAGAATACTTTTAAAGAATACTAAATTCTACAAAAAAAGCTAATATATAAACATGATGGTGAGGGTAAGTGCTTCCTCAATTCAGAGCTAGGATCTCATGTGCTTATACCTTGACTTTTGCCAAGGAATTAGTGCTGCAAATTGTATCCAAATTTTGGTTTATAAAAGACACAATCCAAACATCACGATTGACCAGGCATACATACATGAACTCCTGCAGTTGCCCATGGATCTGCTCCTTCCTCTTCTCTCCTCTGCAAATGAGATTAAATCATACCATATCTCAGGGAAAGGTAGCAGACATCAGCATATAAAGTACTAGTACTAAGAACCACGGTAGACAGAGAAGGTAATTATCAGAATCTTGGGAGGTAGAGCCAGTCTGGGTCCAAAATAATTACTACCACGCCGTGGAAAAATAATTACCCGCGAAATAAATAAAGGAGAGAACTGGAAGTGAAAATCCCACTCCACGAGCAGGTGGATTAAAAAAGCTACGGCTACGCGCTTTGCCCCTCGATCAATCACGAAAGGAAGCGAAGAACTTGCAGCGCAAAACCCGGAAACCCCTGTTTCGTGAAAAGGAAAGAACTGGAAGTCTGAAAAACCCTCGACTACAGAAGAAAAAAGTGAAAAACAGTAGGATGGCAAGCGCGCGATCCGCGGCAAAGAGACGGGATTTGCAACTCCATTGAGGAAGCGAAGGAAGAGAGAGGCCTGGATTTTGGGGGCGGACTGAGAGCACCTCACAATGGCGTTCGTCGGCGTTCGTCGCGGTCCCGGAGGGGGTTTGCCTCTCCACGCTCTCCAGTCACCGGTCACGCCCCTCACTCGAAAATACTTACTAGACAGACGACACTCCACGCACGATGCATGCACGATTCACAATCAAATGGATGTGAAGCACTTTATTATCTGATTCAATGGCTCTCCGCCCGTCGGTCGCTCCGTTTTCCTCCCCATCTTTTTTTTTCTCTTACCCCTCTGCTTTTTTTGGACAGCACTCGGCGTATTCCAGTTGGTGGGCGAGATGACTGAAGATAATTTGCCGATTCATCATCCACCCAGTACTGCGACTCATACAAGGCACATATTTCCCTGATTTTTTCCACAGGGCATATCTATAACTTATCAATTTTTATACATGTTTTTTTATCTTACTTGTTTTTTTTAGGGGTAATAGCCTTTTATTACTCAAAGTCCACATAGAGTGGGATACAAGTTTGATCGTGTGGTTGGCCAAGCCACACATGACGCCCTGGACCTAAAGACAAGGCGTGTTTAGCTAACTTGTGGGCTTCAACATTAGCCTCACATTTTTCAAAAGTAAACTTACTAGTAGGAGATACTCTATGCCTAATCTCTCTAATAACAGCACCATAAAAACCTTGACCGCCTTTGGCTAGCTCTTCAACCACTTGCTTACAGTCGGATGCCACGATGTAGTTACGTTGATTGAGATCTTCAGCCAGTGCTACTGCTTCGCGGCACGCCATTGCTTCCAACGTTGGAGCGTCCCAAACTCCAGCTATAACGAGAGCAGAACTGCCCAAGAATGCCCCCTGGTTATCTCTGCATATGGCCACGGCTGAGCCTCCTCGCTGCGTCCGCGTGGCCGCGTCTACGTGAATCTTGGCAAAGCCTGCCGGTGGTGCCCTGGGGCGCGCCACCATATTCCTTGCCGACGGCGCCTGCACTTGCCTCTTGGGTTTCCTGAGCACATCAAGGTCCCTCATATACCTAGTTATAAACGCTGAGATCGCATGTGGGGTCTGAAATATACCCTCATGAATGGCTTTCCTCCTCGATGTCCATATAGCCCATAGTGTCACTACAACCAAGGTGAACTGCCCGTGCGAGAGGGATTCCATCAGATTAAAGAGCCAACTCTTGGCTCGGCTCTCATCTGTGGCTATGATAGTACTGCCCACTTCATCATCCACGATCGCCCAAGTGCATCTTGAGACAGTGCAATCAAGGAGGCTATGGCGCCAAGAGTCCGGAGCTCCACATAGTCCGCAAGTGCTTGTCGTAGACATTTTCCGGTGTGCCCTCACGTCTTCTGTCGGTAACGACTGCTTCGAAAGTCTCCATAGGAACATACGAACCTTGGATGGCACCTCCGTCTTCCACAGGAACTTCCAAGAACTGGAATCTGCATGAGAGGTTGAGGACCCCGGTGCCCCTTCCAGCCAGGCTTCTCGCCGTTGCACCGTCGAGACCAACATATTGTATGCTGAACGCACGGTGAACTGACCAGATCGCTCATGCGCCCAACTCCAAAAATCCTGCATGGGTGTCGTGGGCAAAGGAATTGAGAGGATTAACTTGGCGTTGAAAGCTAGGAAAGTGGCATTGATCTTTGGCCTGTCCCATGCTGCACTTGTATGATCTATCAATTCTGACACTGTAGATGGTGGTATAGTAGAAAGGCAGCCATAAGGTCTCATCATCTCCGGGCGAGGGAGCCAGTTTTCGGACCAAATGTCCGTGCTTTCTCCGTTCCTAATGCGCTTTATTAGACCCAACTTTAGTATATCACGTCCCTCCACTAGAGCTCTCCAAATCTGGCTTGGATGACTCCCAAGCGGCGCTTCAAGAATGCTGGAATCAGGGAAGTAGATGCTCTTCAAAATGCGTGCGCTGAGGGAATGAGGATCCTGTAGCATGCGCCAAACTTGACGGGCCAGCATAGCTAGATTAAACAGCTCAAAATCTTTGAATCCCAGGCCTCCCATACTCTTTGGTTGGGTCATCGCCTTCCAAGAGACCCAGTGTGGCTTGCGTTGCCCGTTCTTGCTTCCCCACCAAAACTTCCTAATCAACTTGTTGAGATGCTCACATAAACCCCTTGGCAATTTGAAACACGACATAGAAAATACTGGGATTGCTTGAGCCACCGCTTTGACCAACACTTCCTTGCCCGCGGAGGACATAGTTCTCTCAACCCATCCTTGGATCTTATTCCACAATCTATCCTTCAAATACTTAAATGCGCCATTCTTGGAGGCTCCAACGTCCGTTGGCATGCCTAAGTATTTCTCATTCAGAGTTTCATTGGGGACGTTCAGAGTGTTTTTGATCTCATTCCGAACCGCCTCGGGGACACCTTTACTGAAGAATATAGAGGACTTGTCAAAATTTATTCGCTGACCTGAAGTAGTACAATATATATCCAGCACTTGGTTCACCTCGGTAGCTCCCACACCGTTTGCCTTGAAGAACAGCAGGCTGTCATCAGCGAATAGTAGGTGGTTAACTCGTGGCGCCGTAGGAGCCACTTGTATCCCACCCAAATTAGATGACTCTCTTTGTGATTTTAACAGGCACGACAGGCCCTCTGCTGCTAACAAGAACAAGTATGGAGATATCGGGTCCCCTTGTCGAATACCATGTGAGGGGCAAAACTGCTCAAGCTTTTTAACATTGAACAAGACAGAAAATTTCACTGAAGATACCATATCCATAACAATATCCACCCATCTTGGAGTGAATCCCAACTTCAGCATTACAGCCCGGAGGTAGTCCCATTCAACTCTGTCATAGGCCTTCATCATATCTGGCTTGAGAGCACAGGACTGATGTTTTTTGGCCTTATTCCTCTTCATGAAGTGCAGGCACTCATAGGCTGTTATGATATTATCTGTAATTAATCTGCCAGGTACAAAAGCTGACTGCTCCGGTGAGATAATATCTGGAAGTATTTGTTTGAGACGGTTGGATATTACCTTAGACGCGATCTTGTAGAGAACATTGCAAAGACTGATTGGCCTGAACTGCTTAAGTAACGTTGGGTTTTTTACCTTGGGAATGAGCACTAAGATTGTGTCGTTGATACAGGCTGCTGACTCGGTGCCATCAACTATTTTGAGTATCACTTTCGTGACCTCTTCTCTGCAGACTTCCCAATGGCGCTGAAAAAAGTGAGTTGGGTATCCATCCGGGCCAGGAGCCTTAATTGGAAACATTTGGAATAAGGCACACTTGACCTCCTCATGGGTGTATGGCGCATTCAGGATATCATTCATCTCAGATGTTACCTTTGCGGGACATGCCGCAGAACTTCATCCATGTTATGCACCCCTTCCGACGTGTACAATTCTTTGTAGTACGCCGCTGTCAACTCCGCCATCCCGGCCGGATCCTCAACTACTTGCCCCTGCTCATCTTGCAATGATTTGACTTGATTTTTGCGCCGTCTCCTGCTTGCCCGCAAGTGGAAGAAGTACGTGTTTTTGTCCCCATGAACTAACCATTCCACGCGCGCTCTTTGTCGCCATAGCATTTCCTCCCGATGAAAGAGCTCCACCAACGTATCAATGATTTTCGTCTCCTCCCTGGTGGGGCCGGATCTGCCTGGGGTAGCGCGCAGGAGCTGTAGTTGTACCTTTAGTTGTGATATCTACTGCCGAACCGATCCAAAGCTTTGCCCATCCCAAGCTGCCAAGTCACCCGCCAGGTCTCCCAGTTTTCCTTGTAATGATTGCACATCCCCTCCATCCTGCATGCTCCATCTGCCCGCAACCGTGGTGAAGAGGGATTCCTCTCTCTCCCACATAGTTTCATATTTAAAGGTCCTGGGCCCCGCCCTGCATGCATGTGTGTTACGTAACGTGAGAAGAATTGGACAATGATCAGAGCCGGCTGCCGTCTTGTGATGCAACGTAGAGTCTGGCAGCGCTAGCAACCATTCCGGGTTAACCAGGCATCTGTCGAGCCGTACTCGAGTGTAGGTACCCCCAGCCACCTTTTTTTCAAAAGTCCAATCTGTACCCACATATCCTATGTCAGACAATCCACAAGTGTCCACTGCTTCACGAAAGCCATCTATCTGTGCTTGGCTGCGGCTTCCCACGCCATCATGTTCGCTAAGATTCAGGACCTCACTGAAATTGCCAATGACCGCCCAAGGCCTGTTTTGCGTCTCGGATATATTCTTGAGGGTATCCCATGTGTTTTGCCTATTAGGTACCTGGGCCTCCCCATAGACAAAGCAGATTCTGACCTGTATATCAACCATATCGTCAACTAGGACATCAATATGATACCTTGAATAACCAAGAATTTGCACTTTTATTTCATCATTCCAAAAGATACAAAGACCACCGCTGCGTCCAGAGCTACTAACTGCAAAACTTTTATTAAAACCTAAGCCTTCCGCTAACCGTTCTACCCTCAAACCTTCTAATTGTGTTTCAAGAATACAGAGGATTGAGGGGGCAAACTGCCTCGCTAGAGTGCGAAGCTCCCGAACTGTCGCGGCTTTGCCAATTCTGCGACAGTTCCAGCACAGGAGACTCATTGCGCTGGGCGAACCCCTCCCTGGGGGTTCGCCAAACGCGCATCGGTAGTTTTGCTGGATGTTGCACTCTTTGCCATGTTTGTTTCATCAGTGGAAGGACTCAGTTTATTTCTCTTTGTCTCCTGCTTGGGTGTCGGGCTCGAAGGGACCGGAGGTGGCATCGCTAGCAGGTTTTTGTTTGCCAGGATGGACTATTGCGGTTGTGCTGATTTGTCCGCCAGGGCAGTTCTCTTCCTGTTTCTGTCAAGATCTTCCATCGTCACATCACCATCCATCTGCTCAGGATCAAAGATAGGTTGGCCATCAAAAACACCGCGACCATCTGTAGCTCTCCCTCCACCACGCCCTGTTCGACCGCGTCCACGGCCTCCACTAGGGCTCTCATTCTCACCCGGGCCTCTGCCAGGACCCTTGAACCAACTTGCTTTCACTACAAGAAATATGTCAACTTATGACCTTCTGTCAGTGACCCTGGAAGAATTGGTCATAGATCTATGACCATTTCAGACCAATTGGTCAAAAGCTGTCTGGGGGGCTCCAAACCCTAAACCATTGCGACCATTTTGGTCAGAAAGGTCGTAATTTCCTTAGAGGAAATGGTCATAAAGCAAACAGCGCTAGTCCGCTGCCTTATTTCTAGTTGTTAACGACCAATATAGATGGTCATAGCCTTGTAAATTGTGGTGGGTTGCTATGACTAGGCGCCACCTCATCAGTTTTGCCTATGTGTCATGTCCATGTGGCAGTTTTTGCCCTAGGTTGTGAAGCAACCTATATTTGTGTCATTCCCAAAATTCCCAAAAAAATCTCATAAATTCTTTGGGTCATATCTTCGTCAAATATGTAAAAACCTTCCTTGCCTAGTTCAAAAATAATTCAAAAATATTCATTTTCCTATTCTGTTCAGAGTAACAGTTTGTGAAGGAAGTACCACTTTGGCATGTCCAAATAGTATCCATTTTCTACAGTGCTTTCCTATGCCCAAATAACCATCCTCCACCAAATGCCAGCTCAATCCATTCATTATTTTGAGACGAGCTTCAACATTCGTATTTATGTCCAGTGTGGTGGTTTGCAAAGCAAGTACCACCTAGGATCCACCTTTTGAGCTGAAAATTTGTGAAGACGGTCTTCTTAATAACTGACCATCCTCAGCCAAAAATCACGCCCATTATCCATGTACATTTCCCGTACCGCTAATCAAACACTTGGCTGCTTATTCATGTTTGAGCATCGATCGGTCTCCTCGTGAGAATCTTATGTTGTGATTTTCTTCCTAGCACCTACCTGGGGAGTGCCCAACCCACTAGACATGCCTAGGCCGCCCAGAACACATGGCAACGCCATGGTCACGCGGTGACCACGCGGCAGGCATGCGAGCTTACGCGCTCTAGAGTTGGGGGCCTCGGCCACCGTCCAAACCTCGACGTATCGCCACCAAACCATGTATTTCTGATTAAATAGATACTTATTTACCTAGAAATGATTTTTGAAAAAAATAAAGAGCAAACTATGACGTAGTTGCAGTTCAAATTTGACCCGCTTCCTCCTGAATCGGCGGGAATTTGTCTTTTTCACCAGAGGTGGATCAAATTTTTTTACACCCAACCATTTTGTCAATTGTGCATTAAATATGTCCTAATATTTTATAAAATTGATTTGGTCCAATTTTGCAACAAATATATGGTAGGTCCTTCACAAAAAAACTTCCTTTCGGGCACTCAAAAAATGGAAAATGGTTTTTTCGTCCAACGAAAATGAAAGCTTCCTTAGACAACATTGTTTGTCATTCCAATATGCACTCTTTTGCACAATATGAGATCATTTGAACAAACTATGCCATGGATGTGGCCATAAGATTGATCATTTGGCTTGAAAGCCATTGATCTCCACACATCATAGCTCGTTTCTGAGAACACTTTTTTATAATAACTGCCGTATTACAAGTTTGTTATTTTTCCTAGTAACTTGGCCACATATGATGACACAATGCGAAGGTTTACCAATTTTTTGATTTTTTTTTGAATTTTTTATGCCCGTTTCAAAATGCGGTCAAAACGGCGGGAATGACCGTTCCTAGCTAGTGGTTGAATCTTGGAATTTTTTTGGTGTTTCTTTGATTAAATAGGTCCTTATGTAACTATAAATGATTTTTGGAAAAAATAAATAGCAAACTATGAGGCAGCTGCAGTTCAAATTTGACCCGCTTCCAACTGAATCGGCGGAAATTTGTCTTTTTCACAAGAGGTGGATCAAAAAATTTTACACCCAACCATTTTGTCAATTATGCATTAAATATGGCCTAGTATTTTATAAAAATGATTTGGTCCAATTTTGCAACAATTATTTGGTAGTTCCTTCACAAAAAAACCTCCTTTCGGGCACTCGAAAAATGGAAAATGGTTTTTTCGTCCAACGAAAATGAAAGCTTCCTTAGACAACATTGTTTGCCATTCCAATATGCACTATTTTGCACAATATGAGATCATTTGAACAAACTATGCCATGGATGTGGCCATAAGATTGATCATTTGGCTTGAAAGCCATTGATCTCCACACATCATAGCTCGTTTCTGAGAACACTTTTTTATAATAATTGCGGTATTACAAGTTTGTTATTTTTCCTAGGAACTTGGCCACATATGATGACACAATGCAAAGGTTTCCCAATTTTTTGATTTCTTTTTGAATTTTTTATGCCTGTTTCAAAATGCGGTCAAAACGACGGGAATGACCGTTCCTAGCTAGTGGTTGAATCTTGGAATTTTTTTGGTGTTTCTCTGATTAAATAGGTCTTATGTAACTATAAATGATTTTTGGAAAAAATAAATAGCAAACTATGAGGCAGCTGCAGTTCAAATTTGACCCGCTTTCAGCTGAATCGGCAGAAATTTGTCTTTTTCACGGGAGGTGGATCAAAAAATTTTACACCCAACCATTTTGTCAATTGTGCATTAAATATGGCCTAGTATTTTATAAGAATGATTTGGTCCAATTTTGCAACAATTATTTGGTAGTTCCTTCACAAAAATACCTCCTTTCGGGCACTCGAAAAATGAAAAATGGTTTTTTCGTCCAACGAAAATGAAAGCTTCCTTAGACAACATTGTTTGCCATTCCAATATGCACCCTTGTGCACAATATGAGATCATTTGAACAAACTATGCCATGAATGTGGCCATAAGATTGATCATTTGGCTTGAAAGCCATTGATCTCCATACATGATAGCTCGTTTCTGAGAACACTTTTTTAAAATAATTGTCGTATTACAAGTTTGTTATTTTTACTGGGAACTTGGCAACATATAGTAACACAATGCGAAGGTTTCCCAATTTTTTGATTTTTTTTAAAAAATTTATGCCCGTTTCAAAATGCGGTCAAAACGGCGGGAATGACTATTCCTAGCTAGTGGTTGAATCTTGGAATTTTTTTGGTGTTTATCTGATTAAATAGATACTTATGTACCTAGAAATGATTTTTGGAAAAAATAAAGAGCAAGCTACAAGGCAGCTACAGTTCAAATTTGACCCACTTCCTGCTGAATCGGCGGAAATTTGTCTTTTTCACGAGAGGTGGATCAAATCTTTTTACACCCAACCATTTGGTCAATTGTGCATTAAATATGGCCTAGTATTTTATAAAAATGATTTGGTCCAATTTTGCAACAATTATTTGGGAGGTCCTTCACAAAAAAACCTCCTTTTGGGCACTCGAAAAATGAAAAATGGTCTTTTCGTACAAAGAAAATGAAAACTTCCTTAGGCAACATTGTTTGCCATTCCAATATGCACCCTTGTGCACAGTATGAGATCATTTGAACAAACTATGCCATGAATGTGGCCATAAGATTGATCATTTGGCTTGAAAGCCATTGATCTCCATACATGATAGCTCGTTTCTGAGAACACTTTTTTAAAATAATTGCCGTATTACAAGTTTGTTATTTTTCCTGGGAACTTGGCCACATATAATGACACAATGCAAAGGTTTCCCAATTTTTTGATTTTTTTAAAAATTTTATGCCCGTTTCAAAATGCGGTCAAAACGGCGGGAATGACTGTTCCTAGCTAGTGGTTGAATCTTGGAATTTTTTGGTGTTTCTCTGATTAAATAGATACTTATGTACCTAGAAATGATTTTTGGAAAAAATAAAGAGCAAACTACAAGGCAGCTACAGTTCAAATTTGACCCACTTCCGGCTGAATCGGCGGAAATTTGTCTTTTTCACGAGAGGTGGATCAAATCTTTTTACACCCAACCATTTGGTCAATTGTGCATTAAATATGGCCTAGTATTTTATAAAAATGATTTGGTCCAATTTTGCAACAATTATTTGGGAGGTCCTTCACAAAAAACTTATTTTGGACACTCAAAAAATGGAAAATTGTTTTTTCATGCAAAAGAAATAAAAACTCCCTTTGTCAATGTTGTTTGCCAATCTAAGATGAAACTTGTGCAAAATATGACATCATTTGAATAAATATTAGATAGGTCTTTCATAATAAAACTCATTTTAAGCATTGAAAAATGGAATGAAAAATTTGTATATAATCAATCACGACCAATATATATGGTCAAAAAATCGTCAAATTGTTTGGTGCGCTCTGATTGGTCCATAGGCATATCACGCGGATCATGCATCAACCACCGTCGGATGCTTCTGGATCCAACGGCAGCCCTCACCCCCTCACCCTCTCACCCAAACCCTAGCTTCCCCGATCCACTCCTCTCCCCCGATCCACTCTCCCACCCAAACCCTAGCTTCCCCGATCCACTCTCCCCCTCTCGTCCCATAGCCGCCACCCCCAACCCACTCGATCCCCAACCACCCAACCGCCGCCGGCGCCGTCCTCCGTCCTCTCCCCCAACCCCGGCCACCGGCAACCCCTCCCCTCCCCTTCTCTCCCACGTCCGCGGTCAGATCCGCGCTCCCTCCTCGCTCATGACCTAGACCTAGCAGCATGGCACGACCATGGGCATGGCGGCGGCCAGATCCACCCCTCCCCCTCCCTCCCACCTTGATCCGCTGTCATCCCCACCGTCGACGACCCGCGGCAGCGGCAGTGGGCTCGTGAGCCAGATCATAAGGAAGGACGTCCCCTTCCTACCGATCTCATCGTGCTCCTCTCGATCCCGTCCACTTCCTCCCCACAACGGAGCCTCAGTTTTGACCGTGTCTCGCTGCTACGTGCAGAAGTCTGGGAGGCATGGGGTCGGGGGCGTGTGCCAGATCTGCGCCGACGGCCTGGGCACCATGGTGGAAGGCGAGGTCTTCACCACGGTGGAAGGAGGGCATCCAGGCATGCCTCCTGTGCAAACCGCGTACAAGCATCACCTGGGCGTGAGCAGACCAGTTCCACGCCAACAAGATGAACCTGGGCGATGCTGACGCAGTACGACATCGAGGAGGTGCAGGAGCACTGCAACTACCTATGTGAGCACTCGATTCTTCTTCCTGATTCGATTTGGTGTTGATTTGATTGATTCCCGATGCATGATTCTTCTTCTTAGGTACTCTTCTGTTGATGAACTTCCTCCACACCTGCAGTGACAAGAAAACGCTAAAGAAGTGGTTGTTCAGCGAACAGACTGTGGGCTAAGAAAATCCAGCTGAAAGAGAGACGACCATCGTACCTGCCTGAGAAAGATCCTGCCTACAGTGCATGTATGGTAAGATTTGTTTCATGATTCAGTTTTGGGTTAAGTAGTAAGCAGTAGTCTAGTTACAATGCCTCTTCTGAAGAAAGACTTGCAGATATCCATCTTGTGCTGCAAGCCCATTGATGCATACCTGTTGTTAGTGCTATCCGTCTTGGCCTTGCATGTGGTATGGTTGCTAGTTCCTTCTACTGGCATCTCCATCTCTCACCACCGTTGCGTAGATAGATTAGCAGGATCAGCTCACTGGAGACTAGTAGAGAGCATACCGAGCTCACATTCTCAGATTTGCTGTGTGCACAAACAGATTTTACTTAAAAGCTCCCTGTAACCTTTTGTTTCATTGGTCAAACACGATAGCTGCGATGCCGAGGGAGCTCCCCTACACACGTATGCATTCTAATGGTCACATACTCCATAAAATATTTGCATGCATGACAAAGCTTCAACACGTACACTCTCATGCTTACTTAGATTAGAAGCATTCTGTACAAGACAAACTACTTTATGCTAGTCTTACTTACACTGTGTGTGTTGGGCACTCTACTTTAATTTTCTGTACATGACAAAGCTGTCTCCGGGCCCAGTGCTCCATTTCTTGCTGGCTGTTTGAAAGCATTATCTGCTTCTTTAGGCTGTTATTTTTGTCATTTTAATACCTAAGCCTAACTCTGCTCGGCTGTTGTTTTGAAAGCATCGCAGACGGCACTAACACACCTATGAACGAAACAACTTGGTGTTACAAGTCTTAGACTAGACTAGAGTTCAGAGATTGATAAAATTGAATTCTCACATATAAAGTTTTAATTGCAAGGATGGGAGGTGGATGCCCGTACGGATCCGGCGTCTCCGACCTCGGCATCCACAAGGAGGAGCGGCGACAACCCCGGACCCGTCCGCTGGTGCTGCTGATCCTGCTTGGACGGACATGCTGCCTCTTCCACGTCGGCTACATGACAGCCATGGTGAGCTCTCTGCTCCCTGCATCTTACAATAGTTGGCCTGAGATTATAGTTGGGCTAGAAATGAACTTCTTCAGTTCGATTTGTAAGATATAATACCAGTCGAAATCAGTGGATCATGGGTGATATGAGATTCTAACTAAATCCTTAAGTTTGTTTCTTTAACCATATGTGTAACTAAAATCCTGGTTCATTGCATTTTAACAATGCAAGCTGTACCACGAGTCATTCAACAATTACAGGATATTGTGACTTTCATCGGTACCTACTTGGACACACAAAATATGAGTAGCTACAATTGACTTCTGGTTATATTATGTTGTCAGCTTCATCTGTTCTGATTCTATGATATCTATGGAGACATTGGTTCAGTTAGTTTTTTCTAGTACAACTACCATGAATATCCATGTCTCTTTATACCAGTAAGTTAGTCTGATGCTAGACTAGACGCCTCTTTATGCAAGTTTATTGTCATGTATATTTATATGTATAAAGTCGAATCAAGTAGTAACATGTGAAAAACACTTGCACTGGTGTATGTAAGGAGTCAAGTACATGTTTGTTACAGCAGGGCAGAGTAGATGTTCGTGTTACCATCCAGTCCACTGACAACATGTTTCTGTTATTGTGGTGGTTGCTTAACTCACTGCCATCTACATTCTGTTCTTTTTTTATCATCTGTCGAGAAACTATTATGATGATTTGATGCCCATCTGGTGACTATTTATGTCTTTAGTGTCAATCGATGTTGCATAATCTGATTTGGACACCTAGGTTCTTGCATGGTTCTTAGATTAATTGTTCTGTTTTGTTGTTAGCAAATATTGCTTATATTAAGACTATAAACATGTGACTATTCCTCTCATTTACAGGAGTTCTAGGCTGAAGACATTCGAAGAAGCCCGAAGCTCCCACTATCATCCTCTCAGTCAACAACTTGCTTTATATATTACTGAATTTGTAATGCTAATATTCTTGAGAAATTTGATGTACTGCTGAACATGCTGGGAATTTGATGTATATTTGCTCGCTGAACTTGATGTATACTTGCTCGCTGAACTCAGAATATTACTTTTTATTCACTTGAAATTCATTTCTTGACTAAAAGTGGCCAGAAAAAGAAAATATATAGCTCAAAAGAAAAATGGCCGAAATGCCTATTGGACCAAATCTATTCGGGCTTTTAAAAAAGGCCTAAAATATATTTGTTGGAACAAAGGCTGAAATTTGAAAAGAAATGGACCGTTGAAAGGCTGGGGCCTAGAAAATATGGTCCAGGCCCAAAAAAGAAATGTACAACAAAAGACATCAGTCTAGAGAATCGAATTGTTGGGCCAGGCCCATGTAGCTAGCGAAAATTAACAGAAAAAATAAATATTAAAAAGGCCGAATTGTTGGGCTAGGCCCATGTAGAAAACCGAATTGGACCGGGCTGAATCTTGTGCCACGTCAGATTGCCACGCTGGATGCCTACGTGGCCTGGGGGAGGTTGCTAGTGACCAAAACGCCACAGTAGGAATATTTTGGTCGTAAATGTCTTTGACCATTCCAGAAGAAAGGTCGCTATAGTCAGTTTACGACCGCCAGCTTTTGACCTTCTGTTTTTGGTCACAAAAAGGTCGTAAATGGAAATTTGTGACCTTTCAGTGACCAATAGTGGTGGTCACAAGTTGACATATTTCTTGTAGTGTTTTATGTCCTTAAAGACTAGTGCTTTTGGAGGGTGAACTCCATCGCCACACTCCTTGTATAGATGCCCCAAGTACCCACAAACAGCACACCAATCCGGCAGCCTCTCGTACTTGATTCTGAAGATCACACGTTCCACCCCATCCTTTCTCTTGACAACCAGCGAGACCGCGTTTTTCAGAGGCTTCGTAACATCTATTCGCACCCGAACCCTAGCAAAGTTACCTTCAAAATCTTGTGACTTTGGTTCAGCGAATATGAACTCTCCCACCGTAGCAGACAGGGCTTTAATCTTGGGAAAGTAACCATCTGGTAGATCATGTATCTGAATCCATATATCGATCTTTTTGAGCTCGATGGTCGACGGCTTGGTGAATCCATCATATGGCGCCAGGACAACTGCCTTCCCCTTGAAGTTCCATGGTCCCTCCTCCATTACCCTCTCCCAGTCGCCGAGGCACGAGAATTGGAGGGCATAGAGGTTTTCTTCCAACGACCTGATCTTAACTTCCTGCGCCAGATCCCATGCCACCCTCATGCCCCTGTAAAACCAGTACTGGCTATAGGATTTTTGGTATGAACCCTAGCTATTGCGATCCACCTGGTTGCCTCCTGCGGAAGTTCACCGTCCTCAACCACAACGTCTTCCAAGTCATCTTCCTTTAATCCTAGTTCCTCCTTCATCGCTGCAAGTTCGGAGGAGCCCGAACCCGACGAAGATGCGTGCGCAGCCATGATCCTCTCGCTCGGGGTTTGGATCCGCGAGCGGTATGGGCCCTATCTCCTCCTCCGCTGCGCGCCTACCACGCCCTGGAGACGCGGCAAGCCACCGACGGGGAGGAAAGAGAGGGGATGTCGGGCTCTACGGTGATGGCGGCGCCGTCGCCCGAGAGGAGAGAAACCCTAACGAGAGGGGAAGCACCGATTTTTCGCGCTGTTTTTCTTGGGTTGTTTGTTTCGACTTATTAGGCTTTGTGTGCTCGGGACTTAATTGGCCTTTCAGTTCAGAGGCTCTGCTGAAGGCATCCTAATGGGAGTGGACATGGATATCTTTCATATCATTTTCTGGACTCATCTATATTTTTCAGTTAGCTGTGTGGTAAAACTCAAGTGTAATAATAGAGTACTTAAAATTGTTATAGTCTATGGCTCCCCCTATGACGAGGGTAAAGAGGCGTTTCTATCTGAACTACATACTATCTTTGTTGATGTCTTCTATCCCCACCCTCATTGGGGGTGATTTTAACCTGGTCAGAGGTGTCGGGGATAAAAGTAGCTTCAAATTTGATAAATGGTGGCTATTAAGAGAAGATTTTTCTGACCTAGTCACCAAAATTTGGTCAGAGCCTACTCAGGCAAACTCTTCTGTTGGTAACTGGCAGATTAAAACTAGGAAGTTGAGAAAAATCACTAAAGGGTGGAGCTCAAATGAAGAGGCCAACCTTGAGAGAGATAAAAAAATCTCATAGAGGAGTTTGATGTTTTAGATATCAAAGCAGAAACTACAGATCTTTCTGATGCTGAAGCTAGTAGATGGAAATTCATCCAAAATGAACTCTAGAAGATTTGGCTTCAGGAGGAAATCAAAGCCAAACAAAAATCTAGAGATATACACATGAAGGAAGGAAATAGAAACACTGATTATTATCATGCAATGGCAAATCAGAGGAGGAGGAAAACCCTCATCCAGTCCCTTGATGGACCAAGTGGTCTTGTCACTGACCTTAAAGATATGCTAGGTGTAGCTAGTGACTTTTATAAAGATCCTTTTAAAAAAGAAGCCAATAGTGGTTTCAATCTCAAACCTGACTTCTTCTCTCCCGAGGAAAAAGTCACTCAAATGGAGAATGACTCCCTAGAGGCTCATTTTACAGAAGAAGAAGTTAAACATGATGTTTTTGGCTCTTTCCCTGATGGGGCCCATGGTCCTGATGGAATTCACTTCTTCTTCTATCAGCATTTTTGGGCCTTGATCAAGAAAGATCTTTTAGATATGTTCAAGGATTTCCATGATGGGAACCTGATGCGGCTTGAACTATGTCAGTATTTGTCGGTGTACTAAAGTAGGGGTACCCTAGTATCCCGAACTTGTGCACGGGCAGTCGCAGCACCCCGCGGCAAGGCCCGCCAGGTGATCGCCAAGGCTCTCTATGGTTCCTTTGGAGCCATTCGAGAACAAAGTATTTAAGCCAAGGAGACAAGTCCCCGGCAAGAGGAGCTTGCCGGGAAGGCCGCTCGAGGCACAAGACCCCGGCAAGAGGAGCTTGCCGGGAAGGCCAACCAGAGCATCTCAAAGAACCTGCCGCGACGCGCCACGCGTCCCGGCAGGACTCGGCGAGCGACAAGTTCCCGGATGCGGCAAGACAACGGCCACGGCAAGGCACTTGCCGCGGCGGGCAACCACCCTGTACCTACGCTCCAGCTCACCCACCTACGTGTCGCTCCGGGACCCTTCCTGGCGTACGTGGCGGGAGGCTGTGCAGCCAGGGGTACACTGTGGCATGCGGCGCTGACAAGATCGCCATCGTGGCGAGCGGTGGCGCCCCTGACGGTCCCTTTTCTGCACTGTCAGGGCGACGTAGACAGGCATTTGATGCCTTTGTCCCCTGCCGTCAGGGTTAGGTATGATATACTGTGTAGGTAGCTGTACCTACCACAACATATTTCCATTTTTGCCCTTGCCTATGTTGCCACCTGTTGGAGACCCCTTGAACATATAAAAGGAGGCCCATGCACAACGTAGAGGGGGATCAGCCCCGGAGAGCGATCTCTGAGAGGAAAACAGAAGAACGCTCGGTCTCGTTAGCTGCTTGAGTGTACTGTAGCACTCAGCGCTCCCGAGCAAGAACTCAATACAATCCACAAAGCAGCAGTAGGAGTATTATCTCTCCGGAGAGCTCCGAAGCTGGGTAAAAAACCCTCGTGTGCTTCGCCTTGATCCGCTCTTCGCGCGACCTCCGCCCCCCGCCGAACCGAGAAGGGGCTCCGTCCCCATAGGTGTTCAAGGAGCCAGAAAACCCCGACATCTTTGGCGCGCCAGGTAGGGGGCGTCGAGGTTGTGTGAACCTGATCCGGCGTTCACGCGAGCTAAATCTTCATCGACTTCATCGACATGCCGCCGAAGAAGAAGGCTTCGGAGGCGGCTGCACCGTCCGCGTCGAATCCACCGCCACCACAGCAAACGACCGGTGGGTAGGACACCGGCGGAAGAACGGGCGTCGACGAGGGAGCCCATGGTGCCACCAAGTCCAAGGACAAGACCGCGCTGCCCGTCGGCGGCGTAGCCGGCTCCCACGACGACCGGGCGTCCGTAGACGCACCGCGCCCATCTCAAGAGGCGCAGGACCGGCAGCGTCGTGGTACTCACGGTACCATACGCTCGCTAGACCCAAATCGAGCTGGCGGATCCCGGGATGCTCAAGGCCAACATGCACGCCAACGTGCTGGTGCGAGCGAGGCACGGTCGCCTGGACGGAATACTGCTCCTTCTAACATCGTTGGAAGTCCGAGCATGTCCCGCTCCTCGCACCGTTCGCCACCGCTACCCGCCACTCCAGCAGAAGCTTTGGCACGAGCTCAACTACTCCTAGACTTCCCTCCAACGCCAGACAAGATCGACGGCTGGAGGGCCACCATTCAGAGTCTCATCGGCTTCGCCAACGGCGACACCCCACGGCCGGCGACCACATCGCAGCCGCGGCAGGCCAGCCAAGTGCGAGCCGATGGCGACAAAACCGGTGGGGGTGCAACCACCGTGCACTCTCCGCCCCAAAGGCCAAGATCGCCGACTCACCAGGTCCGCCACGACAGCGACTCCACTGCTTCATCAGATCCGCGAACTCGTCGCGATCAACGCCACGTTCTTCACGAACGGCAGCAAGAAGACGCTCGTACCCGCATCGAGCGCCGAAGAGAAACGCGACGTCAATTAGACCGACGCGCTAGCCCCGCTGTCGACATGCAAGCGCCAGGGGAACCAGGCGACCTGCCGTACGCGGTAGGTTGCCCTGCATTTACTCGTGAGCTGCGGCAAGTCCAGTGGCCCAGCATGAAGAATTTCAAGCCAGACGTATCAGAGAAGTACGACGGCAGGCTGCATCCGTCGGAGTTCCTCAGCATCTACACCATCGTGGTGCAGGCTGCCGGGGGGCGAGACGACAAGATCCTCGCAAATTACTTCCCTCTGGTGCTCAAACCCAACGTCAGATCCTGGCTCATGCACTTGCCGGAAAACTCCATATCTTCCTGGGCGGACCTATGCCATCAGTTTGTCGGCGCCTTTACAGGCGGCCACAAACCTCATGGCCAGGAGAGTGATCTTCACCTGCTTGCCCAGAAGGAAGGGGAGCCTCTGCGCAAGTACATCCAGAGATTCAGCCAAGTGCAACGCAACATCCCAGACGTCCACCCTGCCGCGGTCATCAGTGCGTTCCACCAGAACGTGCGTAACCGCAGGATGCGGGAGGAGATGGCGATGTGCAAGATCAGAGACGTCAGCGAGCTGTATGCCCTGGCCGACAGATGTGCACGTGCTGAGGAAGGGAGGAAACTCCCCGAAGAGAACGTAGGAACAGGAGGATCTGACAGCGATGATGCCGCCCTGGCAAGCAAAAACCGGCGGCGGAACAACAGGAAGAGGAAAGGCAAAGATGTGCTAGTTGTCAAGCAGTCCGGCAACGAAGGTGGCGCCAAGACAGCAAAGACTGGCAGCTCCGGCAAGGAGGTTGCCGCATGCGCTAACTGCCAGGCTGTGGCGGCCGCCGACAAGTAGGAAGACACCAACAAGCAGTACTACAAGATTCACCGCACCAAAGGCCATGACCTCCAGAGCTGCAAGAAGGTCGAGCAGCTCGTTGAGCTGCAAAAGGCCGAATACGAGCGACGCGACAAGGAGAAGACCCAAGGAGGTGCTGGAGGATCCGGTACGAAGCGCATCGGCCGGGGGGGATGCCGCGGCAACGCCAAGCAGCGGCAAGGCGACAAACCTCCCCGCGACCGCGACAAGGATGAAGATGACGATGACGACGAAGACATGGATGACACCGAGACCAGCGAGCAGGAGTTCCAGAAAGCCATAGAAGTTTTGTGCGTTGATGGCGGTGCTTCTCTGCATACCTCACACCGCCAACTCAAGCAGTGGGTGCGGGAAGTCAATGCAGCAGAACCACCCGTTGAGTCACGCAAGCTTTTGAAATGGTCCAGCACGCCTATCATCTTTGATATTGAGGACCACCCCGATCGCACAACTGCTGTCGGGTGTTTGCCGATGTTGGTTTCACCAACTATCCGCAACCTCAAGGTCACTAAGATGCTAGTTGACGGCGGGGCCGGCTTGAACCTGATCTCCTCCGCTGTGCTCCGGAGACTCCAAGTCCCTGACAGCGAGCTCGAAGAGATCGGCACATTCCAAGGAATCAACCCGGGAAGGAGCAAGCCGAAGGGGAAGATCACGCTGCCGGTGACATTTGGCAGTGAGCTGAACTTCAGGACTGAGAGGATCACTTTCGACATTGCCGATTTTCCATTGCCTTACAATGGAATTCTCGGCCGTCCAGCGCTCGCCAAGTTCATGGCGGCCTCTCACTACGCCTACAACATGCTGAAGATGCCAGGCCTGATAAGTGTCATCTCTGTACATGGCGACAAGAAAGACGCTCTTATCTGTGCCGAAAAGATCTACCGGGAAGCAGCAGCCGCCGCAGATCGCGAGACACTTGCCGTTGAAGCTCCCGGGGGAAAGAAGAAGACCAAGTCCGGCAAGAGCTCTGATGCCCACTCCGGCAAGCGCACCTCTTCGGAGTGCTGCGCTACCGTCGAGGACGCACCATCGAGCTCCACTGGCAAGTGTAAGAAGACGATGGCAGCTCCGCCAGCGACCAAGAAGATGTCCGCCAAGGAGGACAGCACTGGTGGTACCTTCACCATCAGCGCCACTCTCGACTCTAAATAGGAAAGCGCGCTCGTTGCTTTCCTGCGGGCGAATGTCGATGTGTTTGCATGGCAACCGTCTGACATCCCCGGTGTTCCCAGGAAAGTAATCGAGCACCACCGTGCCGTCTGTCCTCATGCGCGGCCCGTCAAGCAGAGAGTCAGGAAACAAGCAGTGGAACGCCAAGAGTTCATCACCGAAGAGATCAAGAAGTTGGAAGCAGCAGGCCTCGTCAGAGGAGTGCTCCATCCTACGTGGTTGGCCAATCCTGTAGTCGTGCGCAAGGCAAACGGGAAATGGTGACTTTGCATCGACTTCACCGATGTCAACAAAGCTTGTCCCAAATACCCATTTCCCTTGCCACGCATTGACCAGATTGTCGACTCCACAGCCGGATGCGACTTGTTTTCATTTCTTGACGCATACTCGGGATACCATCAGATCTTCATGGCAGAAGAGGATGAGGAGAAAACCGCGTTCATCACTCCATGTGGCACGTACTGTTTTGTACGAATGCCTTTCGGTTTGAAGAATGCTGGTTCAACATTCGCAAGGGTAGTCCATACTGCTTTTGAGCCGCAAATACACAGAAATGTGGAAGCCTACATGGATGACATAGTGGTCAAGAGCAGGGACAAATCAACTCTGATTCAAGATCTAGAAGAGACTTTTGCAAATCTGCGCAAGATCAGCCTCAAGCTCAACCCCGAGAAGTGCGTGTTTGGAGTCCCGTCCGGCAAGCTTCTCGGATTCTTCGTGTCTCAGAGGGGAATTGAAGCAAATCCCGACAAGATCAAGGCCATTGAGCAGATTGAAGCACCGAAGCGCGTCAAGGATGTACGAAAACTTGCCGGCTGCATGGCGGCTCTCAGCAGGTTTATCTCTAAGTCTGCTGAGCGCGCCCTGCCCTTTTTCAAAATCTTGAAAAAGGCAGGTCCAATGAAATGGACTCTGGAAGCGGAGGCTGCGCTGCAGGACTTGAAAAGATACCTGTCCTCCACTCCGATACTTGTCGCACCTAAACCACAAGAGAAGTTGCTGCTATATCTGGCGGCAACCAATCAAGTGGTTAGTGCTGCGTTAGTAGCAGAGAGAGAGGCAGATGATGAGCCAGCGACCGCGGCAAGCACATCCAGCGACAAGCAGGGGGCTTCCCCGACAAGCTCTGGTCCCGGCGAAGATGGATCTGCGCAGATGTGCGAAGGGATACAGAAGAAGAAAATGGTGCAGCGCCCAGTCTACTTTGTCAGTTCCCTTCTGCAGGGGGCTAGGTCAAGGTACTCTGGTGTGCAGAAGTTGCTTTTCGGCCTTCGTATGGCCTCAAGAAAGCTGCGCCATTACTTCCAAGCACATGAGATCACAGTTGTCACTCGCTTTCCGCTAAAGAGGATACTGCAGAATCCAGAAGCAAGAGGCAGGATTGTTGAGTGGGCACTGGAACTGTCAAGCTTCGGCCTCAAGTTTGAGAGCACTTCAACTATTCAAAGCAGAGCATTGGCAGAATTCATAGCAGAGTGGACCCCAACACCAGACGAAGAAATTCCAGAGACGAGCATCCCCGTCAAGGAAACAAACAAAGAGTGACTGATGTACTTTGATGGTGCGTTCTCGCTGCAAGGCGCCGGTGCTGGCGTGCTGCTTGTCGCACCCACCGGAGAGCACCTCAAGTACGTGGTTCAGATGCACGTTCCCGAGGAGCAAGCAACAAACAATACTACAGAGTATGAAGGATTGCTCGCCGGTCTCAGGATCGCGGCAGACCTTGGGATCAAGCAACTCATTGTCAGGGGTGACTCACAGCTTGTCGTCCGCCAAGTGAACAAGGATTATCAGAGTCCGTTGATGGAAGCTTACGTGATGAAGTGAGGAAGCTGGAAGAGCGCTTTGTCGGCCTACAGATGGAACATGTTCCAACAGCTCAGAACGACATCGCTGACGGCCTGTCAAAGTGCGCGGCACTTAAGTTACCTGTGGAACCAGGGATCTTTGTGCTCAAGCTGACTCAACCATCCGTGACGCCATCAACTGGATAGAGCAAGAAGAGGAAGTTGATTTCTGGTGACTATCTTCCGGCAGAGCCTCCCGAAGCCACCGCCAAGAAGGTCCCCAAGATCAACGCCAAAACTGCTGAGGAGCAGTCTGCTCCGACAAGCCCCAGGGTTTGTTTCGTTGAAGCAGACGCTCCCGACAAGTTTCGCTCCGGCAAGCTTGCCGGGGATCATCAAGCTCCGGCTGAACCGCAGGTTCTCGCCGTAGAAGTGGATGTTCCCGCAACAGCAGATATGCCTTTAGTCCTTGTTGTCGAGCCACAGGCTCCAGCATGGGCACAGCAGATCGTCCGTTTCCTCCAGTCAGGAGAACTTCCCGAAGAGCCAGAAGAAGCGGAAAGAGTAGCCCGGCAGTCTAGTATGTACCAGTTCGTTGACAACGCACTATACAGAAGAAGACTCAACGGAGTGAAATTGAAGTGTATCCCCCGGGAAGATGGACAGAAGCTGTTGGCAGAGATACATGGAGGCATTTGTGGTCACCACATTGGCGCAAGAGCGCTTGCCGGCAAAGCATTCCGGCAGGGCTTCTTTTGGCCGACAGCCCTCCAGGATGCAACTGCACAAGTAACCAAGTGTGAAGCGTGTCAGTTCCATTCCAAGCAGGTACACCAGCCAGCTCAAGCTCTCCAGACGATCCCTTTATCCTGGCCATTTTCGGTCTGGGGGCTCGACATCCTCGGCCCCTTCCCCCGAGCAGTTGGGGGCTTTGAGTACTTGTACGTCGCAATCGACAAGTTCACAAAGTGGCCGGAAGTGGAACCAGTGAGGAAGGTGACAGCACAGTCAGCAGTCAAGTTCTTCAGGTCGATTGTTTGCCGTTTCGGAATCCCTAACAGGATCATCATCGACAACGGTACACAATACACGAGTCGCACCTTCATGCAGTACGTCCAAGACCTTGGCGCCAAGGTCTGCTTCGCTTCTGTTGCTCACCCCAGGAGCAACGGTCTAGCAGAGAGGATAAATGCTGAAGTGCTGCGTGGACTCAAGGCCCGGACTTTCGACAGGCTGCACAAATGCGGAAGAAACTAGATCGAGGAGCTGCCGGTGGTTCTTTGGTCGATCAGGACGACGCCAAATCGAGCCACTGGCCAGACACCTTTTGCTCTAGTCTATGGAGCAGAGGCAGTTATCCCCACTGAACTCGTATACGGGTCACCTCGAGTGCTCGCTTATGATGAGCTTGAGCAAGAGCAGCTGCAACAAGATGACGCGCTGCTCCTTGAGGAAGACCGTCTTCAGGCTGCTGTACGAGCTGCTCGATACCAGCAAGCTTTGCGCCGCTACCATAGACGCAAAGTTAAAGCCAGAAGTCTCGAGGAAGGCGACCTTGTTCTTCGGCGCGTTCATTCCGCCAAGAATTCCAACAAGTTGACGCCGAAGTGGGAAGGCCCTTACCGGGTGAAACGAGTCACTAGGCCTGGTGCTGTCCGCCTTGAGACCAAGGATGGCTTTCCAGTGAGCAACTCCTGGAACATCGAGCATCTTCATAAGTTTTACCCGTAAGGCATGGTTGTCGGACCCTGTCCGGCAACCACCATTTTGTACAAGTCTTGCCGCTGTTGCATGTAATCCTTTGTACAAAGCCAGGCGCAGACCCTGTGCATAAATAAAACTCACGTGCTCCGCACACCCTGTCAATTTCATGCCTTTCTGCATGAATTATCTGACACTTTGTGCAGCGAGCCCCCTCGGTAAGCAATAACGAGCCAGAAGGCTCCATACTATTGTTTTCTCTTTTCTCTTTTTCTCAAGGAAAGGAAGGATGCTTCGCCCACAAGTTGGCCGGGGGGGGGGGGGAGGGAAGATAATGGTATGGACCCGGCATCGTTCAGGAAAAATTTCGCCTTGCCGGGGAGCAAACGACAGAAAAGCTAAGTGCCAAAGTTTGAGCAATCAGATTTTTTTAACTTTAAGTTACTTTCCTTGAACGACCATGCTTTGTATGGAAAACCTGTGAGCGGAGGAACCAGCTCGTGGCTAGTTGCGCCCTTACTTTGTTTTGAGTTCGCTCAACAGTTTAAGTGTGCTGCGACTAGAGTCGCGCCCTTACTTTGTTTCGAGTTCACTCAGCAGCTTAAGCGAGCTGGGACTAGTCGCGACAAGGTTTCTTGTCGGAACGGCACCGCCAGCAGGCTGCTGACGTCCCGCACTCAGCGCTCGCGGCAAAGGTGCCTACGCCGGCAGGTTCCCTAAAAGCGTAGGGCAAAAACATACAAAGGAAGGAATCGAGTAAAGGAAGTAGCATTGCGATCATAACCTGAAACAGAGTTATATTACAAGATAGTTTGTCACGGCTCTAATAGACTGTTTTTATAACATGACCAGCGACGACAAAAAAAGAAGAAAATAGGCGGCCTAGTCCGCGCGGTCGCCCTCAACCCTCTTGATCCTGCTCACCTTGTCCATAATGGGTGCGACGAGGGTCTCGAGCTCCTCCAGATCAGCTTCCGGCGGTAGGGACCTGAGGATGTTAGTGAGGCGGAGGCCCGGGTTGCGGAAGGCCACCTTCATCAGCACCTTTTTGAGGGCTCCCGCGCATATCTCGCGCGACTCGTCGGCCAGCTGCTTTGGGATCCTCTCCCGGAGTTGCTGGAGGGCCGTCGCCACGCCATTGAAGAACAAGGTGAGCTTGGCGCTGGATGGGAGGCTCCCGTCAGAGGAATACCCGAGATCCTCCACCCCCAGCAGCGCCAACTCCTTGTCGATGTCTGCGGCAGCATTCACAAGGCCCTCCGTCCATCGCTCCACAGTTCCCCTGAAATCGTTCTGGGTGGCGGCGATGCTCTCCAGCAGCGCCTTGTCGGCCTTGATCTCCTTCTTCAAGGCCGCCTCCTGCTCCCTGGCGCCGTCCAACGTCTTGGTCAAAGCAGCTAGCTTCAGCTCAAGATCAACCTTGGAGTCCTTGGCGGCGTGAAGCTCCTTGACCTTCTCGGCGAGACAACCCTGTAGTTCGCCAAAGGTGTAGGCGTCCTTCTCGCGCTCATGCTTGAGCGCGGCAAGCGCTTCACCGCTCGCCTTGAGATCAGTCTCCAGCTGCGCCACTTTCGCCTCCAGCTCCTTCTTGGCGGCCTCGGCAGCTGCGGTAGCGTCCTTTGCTTCCTTGAGGGCTCTGCTGAGTGCTTGCTCGCGCACAGCTAGCTCCTCTTCGTGGCTGTCCAGGCTGGCCTTCAGCTGCACCAACTTACCGTCCCGCGCAGATAACTCCTCGGCGGCAAGCCGCTGTTGCTCTGCAATCTCTGCCTTCTCAAGGATGAAAGCCTTCTGCGCCTCATCGAGCTGCACCCGCTCCGCCGCCAGTGACTGGAGAGCTGCCTAGTTGAGGCCTCGGAGCTCCTCCGCGCGCTTCTCCACGTCCACCCCCGCCTTCGCGACAAGCGCTTCGCGGGACTCCAGTTTGGCCTGGCGGGCGCGGTAGAGCGACACCAGCTTCCGCAGCAGTCGCTCCTCCTCGGGCTCGTCGCTGCTGCTGCTTGGTGCATCGACCAACGTCAGCCCAGCGGAGGCAAGCACCTCCACGTCAAAGCTTTCTCCTTCGACCGACGCCCTGGACGTTGACGCCTAGGGGAGGTTGATGAAGATGCCAGCGCCAGCCTTCAAGTAGACGCCTGGCTGGGGTTCTTCGGAGCCTGACGCTGCGGCAGCGGCGGGAGGATCGGCGGTCGGTGTAGCGCCTGTCGCTCCTGCGGCCCAGGGTCGTCAGTACGATCGCCGGACCCCTCGTCAGCTGCTGCGGTGGCAGCCTTGGCGGCCTCTTCACCGGCGGGATCTTCAGCGCCGGCCGTTTCTTCGGTGGCAGCGACATCATCAATAACAACCTCGGTCTCCATCGGCTCCACAGTGGATGGATCTGACGACCGGAAAAGGAAGAAAAGTCAAGCAAATATCCCAAAAAGAAGAACCTAAGGGAAGTTTAGAAGCAAGGAGTACCTGTACCGGGCTCGGTAGTTGGGATCTCCGCTGCCGGGGGGTCACCGGTACTGTCCCTTGCCGGAGACTTCTCCCTTGCCGGGGAGCTTTCCCTCGTCGGAGACTTCTCCCTTGCCGGGGAGCTCTCCCTTGTCGGGGGATTCACCCTTGCCAGAGAACTCTCCCTCGGCGACGTAGTTGAAGCAGGTGGCACGTCAGGGGTGGCCTCCGGGCGCTCCTGGTGGAGCTGCTCTGCTCCTACACAAGCCAACGGTCAGATGTCGGCAAGCAAATTGTATCCATGCGCGCCTAACAGCTGGAAGTAAACCATATACTTACGCTGGGGGCTGCGCTGGGGGCTGCTCTGAAGAACAGCTGTCGGGTCCGACAAGTTTGCCTCAGGCGCACCCCCTGCTGCCACGGTGGGATCATCCTCGATGACAATCACCGGGACCTTGGCTCTCTTTGCCATTCTCTGGGCCAGCGTCCTAAAAAGGAATAAGTTCAGAGTAAAGCAAATGAGATACAAGGCAAGACGGCAAGTATTGAAGACATGCAAGTACAACAAGAATCTTACTCATCTTCTTCCTCGTCGGAGCTGAGCGCGGAGAAGTCAAAGCCTGGCCCACCTCCGGCGCGAGGAGGCGGAGGAGTAGGATCCCTTGGCCGCTTGGCGGGAGCTGGAGCGGCAGGCCAAGAGGACCCCGCCCCAGTTGCCGCTGTAGCATGAGGTGTTTTCGCGGCAACAGAACTTGCCGCGGTGGAGCGTGTCGTGCGACGCGGCGGGGGTTGACTCGCCCGCCGCTCCGCCACGTCCCCGGCCTTGCGAAGATGCCTTCTTGATGGATCCGGGGGCTCTGCTTGTGGAGTCGGGGGCTCTGCTTGTGGAGCCGGGGGCTCTGCTCGTGGAGTCAGGGGCTCTGCTTGCGGCAAGCTGTCCAAAGACGAAGAGGAAGAAGAGCCGATCTCCAGCGAGCCGCTCGTGTCCTCGGCGGGCCCGCTCGGCCCGACGTCGTGCTCGGCGGACCTCTTCTCGCCGGCGAGCTCCTCTCGGTTGGCAAGGCTTGCCGCCTCTGCTGCCTCTGCCTCCTCCACGGTGAACCCAAACTCGCCCGCAGCGGCAGCTGCCGCCGCCTCCTCCATCCTGGTGGCGATGCGCTTGAGCTCATCGTCGGTGGTGTCCCGGGTGAGGCCTTTTTTCTCGTCGGCGTCGACCGGCACTTCTATCAAGTTGTCAAAGAATGCCCGCACGACATCATCCGCAGGCTCTATCCAGGCTGGATCAATTCCATGCGAGTCGCATAGCGGCATTATTGCATGGATACGGTCGAGCACGGAATTGTTGCACAGCGGAACGACGCCCCTCGGCAACCAGAACACTTTGGGATGCTGTGGGTCATGCTTGAACAGCTCCTGGAGCATCGCGTTGAGCTCCAGGACAGTGAAGTTGAAGTTGAGGCCCGGCCGCAACCTCATGATATCCGTCGCATTCTGAAACTCCCAGGCGGGTCTCCCCCTCTCCTGCAGGGGGGCGATGCGGCGGCGGAGGAAATCTGCGCCAACCGCTCCTACAGTAAGCCCGGCAAGCCTGAGGCGTAGGATCCGGGTGACGACGATCCTTAGTCTGTCATCTTCCGGGGCCAGGCTACTCCAATCACTGCCGCGCACTACTGGGGTTTCGCACAGAGCAGTAAACGGCTGCGGGTTCTCCTCAACGATCAGACACCAGTCCGCCCTCCACTCCTCCCACTTGCTGCGGAGCTCTCCCTCCAGATAAGCATCCTTCTTGCCAGCTTTCGAGATCCAAGCGATTCTGCCGGATAAAGGTTCTCCTTTCTCAACCCGAGGCGAAAAGAAATGGCGGAAAAGAGCTACGTTTGGATGGATCCCGACAAAGTTTTCGCAGAGATGTGCGAAAACTGCCATGGTCAGGACATCATTGGGGGTGAAATCAAGAAGGTGGAGCCCGTAGGTGTTCATGACATCGCAAAAGAATTCTGAAAAGGGCGGGCAGAGCCCGCAGTAGAAGAACAAGGCAAAGAAGGGATACCCAGTGGGGTACTTATCCCAAGCAGTGGCTGGGAGTACCTTCGTGCGCGGATGCGCTCACGTCCCCGTCGACCAGAAGAGTTAGAAGTCCTCCTTCAGCTCCGCCGCCTCAAGCCTCGGAGGGAAGATTGCCCGCTCCTTCCGCAGCGCCGCGAGCCGCTGCGCCTCGGCCGACTTCGCCTTCTCGGCTTTCGGAGCCATGGCGGGAATGGAGAGTGAGGACGGCGACGTTGGTGGTGCTGGTGGCGCTGGGGGCAGGGCGCTGCTCTCCTTCGGCTTTGGGAAGAAGGGGCGTGGCGGAGATTCTCGAGGAGGGAATAGCAAGGGGCAGATGGGCGAACTGCCCCTGTTCCCCCTGCTTATAAGGAGGGAGGGGGCGGACGTTTCGCCTTTCTGAATAAAGAAACCACCCACGACCTCTCCCACGACACCGCGATCGACGCGTGCGGTTCGGGGAGGACGCGGTGGGTACAGAGCAAGGTGCGACGTGACCCAGGCCGCGCGTGCCCGTGCCCTGTTTTGGGCCTGGCCCAACAGCGCTCGGCACCGTGTGTGGCCCAGGCCCGGGGGCTCCTGTCGGTGTACTAAAGTAGGGGTACCCTAGTATCCTGAACTTGTGCACGGGCAGTCGCAGCACCCCGCGGCAAGGCCCGCCAGGTGATCGCCAAGGCTCTCTATGGTTCCTTTGGAGCCATTCGAGAACAAAGTATTTAAGCCAATGAGACAAGTCCCCGGCAAGAGGAGCTTGCCGGGAAGGCCGCTCGAGGCACAAGACCCCGGCAAGAGGAGCTTGCCGGGAAGGCCAACCAGAGCATCTCAAAGAACCTGCCGCGACGCGCCACGCGTCCCGGCAGGACTCGACGAGCGACAAGTTCCCGGACGCGGCAAGACAACGGCCGCGGCAAGGCACTTGCCGCGACGGGCGACCACCCTGTACCTACGCTCCAGCTCACCCACCTACGTGTCGCTCCGGGACCCTTCCTGGCGTACGTGGCGGGAGGCTGTGCAGCCAGGGGTACACTGTGGCATGCGGCGCTGACAAGATCGCCATCGTGGCGAGCGGTGGCGCCCCTGACGGTCCCTTTTCTGCATCGTCAGGGCGACGTAGATAGGCATTTAATGCCTTTGTCCCCTGCCGTCAGGGTTAGGTATGATATACTATGTAGGTAGCTATACCTACCACAACATATTTCCATTTTTGCCCTTGCCTACGTTGCCACCTGTTGGAGACCCCTTGAACATATAAAAGGAGGCCCATGCACAACGTAGAGGGGGATCAGCCCTGGAGAGCGATCTCTGAGAGGAAAACAGAAGAACGCTCGGTCTCGTTAGCTGCTTGAGTGTACTGTAGCACTCAGCGCTCCCGAGCAAGAACTCAATACAATCCACAAAGCAGCAGTAGGAGTATTATCTCTCCGGAGAGCTCCGAAGCTGGGTAAAAAAACCCGTGTGCTTCGCCTCGATCCGCTCTTCGCGCGACCTCCGCCCCCCGCCTAACCGAGAAGGGGCTCCGTCCCCATAGGTGTTCGAGGAGCCAGAAAACCCCGGCAGTATTTCCCCAAAGAGCAAGGGATGATGTAGCACAACTACGGTAGGTATTTCCCTCAGTGATGAGACCAAGGTTATCGAACCAGTAGGAGAACCACGCAACACTATGTAAACGGTACCTGGACACAAAGAACAAATACTTGCAACCCGACGCGTAAGACGGGTTGTCAATCCCTCCCGCGTAAAAAGATAGATAAATTTGTAGTAGATTAGATAAATAGATCTCGCGCAAACGCGAAATAAAATAAATAACAAAAAATTGCAGCAAGGTATTTTTGGGTTTTTGGATTATAGATCTGAAAATAAAAGCGAATAAAAATAGACCTCGAAGGCAAATGTGATGAAGAATAGACCTGGGGGCCATAGATTTCACTAGTGGCTTCTCTCGAGAAAAATAACATACGGCGGGTAAACAAATTACTGTTGGGAAATTGATAGAACTTCAAATAATTATGACGATATCCAGGCAATGATCATTATATAGGCATCACGTCCAAGATTAGTAGACCGACTCCTGCCTGTATCTACTACTATTACTCCACACATCGACCGCTATCTAGCATGCATCTAGTGTATTAAGTTCATGCAGAAATGGAGTAATGCAATAAGAACGATGACATGATGTAGACAAGATCTATTCATGTAGGAATAGACCCCATCTTGTTATTCTTAATAGCGGTGATACATACGTGTCATGTCCCCTTCTGTCACTGGGATTGGGCACCGTAAGATCGAACCCATCACAAAGCACCTCTTCCCATGGCAAGAAAAATCAATTTAGTTGGCCTAACTAAACCAAAGATTCGAAGAAGAAATACGAGGCTATAAGCAATCATGCATATAAGAGATCAAAACTCAAATAACTTTCATGGATAAAATAGATCTAATCATAAACTCAAAGTTCATCGGATCCCAACAAACACACCGTAAAAAGAGTTACATCAAATAGATCTCCAAGAGACTATTGTATTGAGAATCAAAAAAGAGAGAGAGGAAGCTATCTAGCTACTAACTACGGACCCGAAGGTCTACAATGGACTACTCACACATCATTGAAGAGGCACCAATGAGGACGATGAACCCCTCCGTGATGGTGTCTAGATTGGATCTGTGATTTCTGGAACTTGCGACGGCTGGAATTGTGTTTCGTCGACTCCCCTAGGGTTTTTGGATTTTCGGGGTATTTATAGAGCAAAGAGGCTATGCGGGAGGCGGTGCCGGAGGCGGTCGAGGTGGGCACAACCCACAAGGGCGCGCCTGGGCCCCCAGGCGCGCCCAGGTGGGTTGTGCCCCCCTCGGGGCACCCCTCTGGTACTTCTTTGGCCCATCTTGTGTCTTCTGGTCCAAAAAAGATCTCCAAAAAGTTTTGCTGCGTTTGGACTCCGTTTGGTATTGATTTTCTATGAAGTAAAAAAACAAGCAAAAAACAACAACTGGCCATGGGCACTATGTCAATAAGTTAGTCCCAAAAATGATATAAAGTTTCTATAAAATGATTGTAAAACATCCAAGAATGATAATATAACAGCATGGAACAATAAAAAATTATAGATACGTTGGAGACGTATCAGAACCTGAACATTTTTAGACTTAATTTTGCCATCTCACTTTGATCCCTAAAGAACCTGATGCTACTTCTATGAACAAATTTAGGCCTATTAGCCTCATTAATTGTAGCTTCAAAATGTTCTCTAAAGTTCTAACACATAGGCTTGCCAAAGTCTTGCATAGATTGATTGCTAGCAACCAATCTACCTTCCTTAAAGGAAGATATATTATGGAGAGTGTAGTCACTGCCCATGAAGTGCTACATTCAGTCCACACTAGTAAAAGGCAGGGCCTAGTCCTGAAGCTTGATTATGAGGAAGCCTTTGGTAAGGTAGGTTTGAATTTTCTAGCTGATTTATTGGAGAAAAGAGGATTTGGGGTAAATGGCACCACTGGATCCATCAAATCACCCATGGTGGTTTTGTTGGTGTCAAGATAAATAATGTAGAAAGTGATTTTTTTCTTACATGAAAAGGTCTCAGACAAGGGGATCCCATCTCTCCCCTGCTCTATAATTTAGTGGTAGACGTTCTTACTAGGATGCTTGCAAAAGCTGCAGACAGCAATTTGATTGCTGGTCTTTGCCCTGAGATCTGTCCTAGGGGCATCATTTGTCTTCAGTATGCGGATGATACCATCCTTTTCTTGGATGATGATATCACCCATGCACACAACCTCAAGATAGCTTTGACCTGCTTTGAACAAGATTCTGGCATGAGACTCAATTATATTAAAAATGAGCTGCTGCCCATTAATATGGACAGTGATAGGTTCCAAAACTTTCTCTCTGCTTTGGATTGTAGTAGAGGGACTTTCCCCATTAAATAATTAGGAATTCCCCTTCACTATGATAGACTTAGAAGAGAGGATATTCAACCACTTATTGATAAAATAATGAAAAGAATTGCTGGCCGAAGAGGGAAGCTCCTTTCCTATAGAGGCAGGCTTGTTCTTATTCAAGCATACCTTACAAATATCCCTATTTATTTGTTGTCCTTCTTTAAATTCCCCAAGTGGGCCATTGAGATGATCAATGCCCAGATGGCACATTGCCTCTAGAATGATTTTGAAGGGCACAGAAAATTTCATCTTGCTAACTAGAGATTAGTCTGTATGAAAAAAGAATTTGGAGGACTAAGAATTCCTAACCTACAAGATATCAACATTTGCCTCTTGGCGGCCTAGATTAAAAGGTACTACGATGGGGAGGGGAAACCTTGGAAAATGATTATTGATCATAAGTAATGGCAGGTGTAAGTGCATCTAGTGCCCCTTAGTGATTTTGGTGTATTGAAGACTTATAGGTTAAGGGACTAATGCGTTTATGAGTGTACACAGGTCTATAAGTCTATGAGGAGTTTGATATTTACAAAGAAACTTGGCCCCTAAAAATGAAGTTCTTCGACTGAAGACTTTGGATTTCTGAAGACTTTCTGAAGACTTTGAAAGTGAAGAAATTGGTGTGACCTTGAAGACTTGGTATTCATTCGAGGAACATGAAGCGTGAAGACTTTTGTTTTCCTAGTTTCATTTTCTCTTTCTTGAGTCATAGGAAACACTGTACTGTTAAAGGGGGTCGAGGAAATACTAAGGAAAAATTTCCATGTGATGCTCAACTCAAAATCCTACACCTACCAATCCCTTCGAGTGAAGCCATTGGAAATCTCATACAGTTCAGTCATATTCTTCAGTGACAGAGACAAAGTTCTTCTGGTCTCTGAGGAATTTGGTCTGACTGAGGAGTTAGGAATTCGCCAGTGCGGATTGCCTACACAGTGAGGAACATGACAGCCCTAAGGAATCTGAGCCTCAAATTTCTAACCGTTGTTGTGCTACGTGCCAGCTGTCCCAAAATATCTACCCACCTAACGGTCATATCATTGAAGGGCATTTATGTCTTATCATGTCGGGCTGCTCCCTAGGCTATAAATAGCCGCCCCCTACAACCACTAGCTGGTTGGATACTCCGAGAGAAACTGACACTTGTCATTTAAGAGCATCCCATCCTCCGAGGACTTTGAGCGAAAATCATCGAGTGAGGAAAACCCAAACCCAAACACCTACAAACCCAAAGTGATTGAGCATCACTGAAGAGATTGATCCTGAGTGGATCTGACGCTTGTTACCTTTGAAGGCTGTGCTTCTTCCAGACGGTTAGGCCTCATGGTCTAGAGCATCCAAGAGGAATTGTGGATTGCCGAGTGACCGAGTTTGTGAAGGTTCGGAAGTTAGCTGAAGACTTACCACGAGTGATTGGGTGAGTTCTGTGTGACCTTACCTCAAGGAGAAAATGGTGAGGACTGTGTGTCTGGGACTGTGTGTCCTCAGGTTTAAATACTTAGCCACTCCAACCAGATGTACAACTGAGACAGCAGTTGGAACGGGCCCACCAAATCATTGTCTTCACCAAGCCTACTGGTTCTATTTCCTCAACTCTTTAATTTCCTCATTACTGTGTTGTGTGCTTGTCATATCTGTGTTTGAAGACTTTGACTAAATACTTTCTCAATTTCCTCAGTTCAATTTCTTCAGTCTGTTTGTCTTCATCCCGTGTTATCCTGTGATTACGCTTTATGTACTCTGTGCTTGTCTTCATTTCATCATGATGACCATGCTAGTGTTATGTTATGTTTACTTTGGGGTACTTATTCCACTGCTAGTAGTTCTTCGCTAAGGAATTTCCTCACCGGAAAATTCCTCAGTGAAGAATTCATAAAAATCGCCTATTCACCCTTCTCTAGTCGATATAACGCACTTTCAATTGGTATCAGAGCAAGGTACTCCCTTGTTCTGTGTGATTTTGGTTTAACCGCCTGGAGTTTTAGTTATGTCGACCGCAGGTATGATCAAGGTCTCATTTGGCTGTCCTACCTTCGATGGGACGGACTACCCCTACTGGAAGAATAAGATGCGAATGCATCTTGAGGCAATTGATAACGATCTCTGGTATGTTGTGGAAAATGGTGTTCCCTCTGTCACATCTTCTCTGAATGCTACTGATGTGAAGAGGTTCAAGCAACTCGATTCGCAAGTGAAGAATATCATATGTGGCCATCTGAGCAAAGGACAGTATGGAAGAGTGAGTGCTTTGGAAACTGCTAAGCTTATCTGGGATAGGCTGTCCAAAGTCAATGAAGGAGTCTCAACACAGTGTGACTCTCGAGTTGATGTTCTTCAAAATCTCTTCAACCGCTTCAAAAGACTCGACAATGAAAATGTTCAACAAACCTTTGATCGCCTCACTGACATCTCAAATGAGCTTCAAGCACTTGGTGCCACCGACACCACCGACCATGAGGTGGTGAAGAAATTGCTGAGATCGCTTGATTCCTCATTTGATACTCTGGCATTGATGATACAAGAACATGCTGATTACAAGTCACTTGACCCCACTGATATCCTCGAGAGGCTAAATAATCATGAGTTTCAACTTGCTGAGAAGAGAGATATCTATGGTTCGAGCTATGGTAGATCACGTGCACTGAAGGCCAAGGCAGTTTCTGAGTATGAAGATGAAGATTTTGGTAGCAGCCTGGTGACCCTGAAGAACTGAGTCATGAGCTAGCACTGCTCGTGAAGAAATTCCAGAAGTTCTCAAGACGTGGTCGCTTTGGAAGACCCTCAAGGAGCAATGATTCCTCATCCAGTGACTACAAGAAGAGGCTTTTTCACAAATGCAAGAAACCTGGACACTACATTCAAGATTGTCCTCAGCGGGAAAAGGAATCAAAGAAGAAGAAATACAAGGATTAAAGTTCTGATGATGCAAAGAAAAAGAACAAATCCTCAAAATCTTCATCATCAAAATACTCAAAGTCTTCGTCTCACAAGAAGAGCAGCTCCAAGAAGGCTCGGGCATTCATTGGCAAGGAAATGGACTCTAAGGCTGAATCTGAGGAAAATGAGGAAGAGGAGGCATCTGAGGAGTCCGAGTCTGGTGTGGCGAGCCTAGCCCTCGCTACTGCATTCGTCAGCAAGTCTATCTTCAACTCTGAAGAAAATGATCTCACCAACAAGGCTGATGAAGGCAATGATGACTACGCTCCCACCTATTGCTTCATGGAAAAGGGTGCCAAGGTACTTAAATATACCTCCTCTAAATCTAGTGAGGATGAATCTGATGAAAACCTCAAGCCCAGCTACTCTAAACTTGCTAAGATTGCTGTGAAACAACAAAAGGCTTTTGAAAAGGTTCAAAACTTGCTAGACAAAAGTGATGACATGTTGGGTGAAGAAATGGATCGCACTAAAGCCTTGACTGAAAATCTTCAGAGACTTCAGTCTAGGTTTGACAATCTTCAAGGTCATCATAACACTCTCTTATCTGATCATGAGAAGCTTTCTTATGAATTTCTTCAAAGAAAGCAAGATCTTGAGAAGCTAAGAGTGAGTTAGGAAGATCTTCAGAAGGAGCGCGATTCATTACTTGCTCAAAAAATCAGCGCTTCTCAGGAAGAATTTGTTCCTCCATGTTTGAAGTGCATTGAACGTGAATCTGCTAATTCTTCACCTGAATGTTCAAATGCTTCTAATGTTACAAATTCTTCACCTGCCTCTGCTATCACTAATTCCTCATCTGAGGACATTGCTAGTATCACTGACGATGCAGAGCTGAAGGAATTGTACATGAAAGGCATGTACAAAAGCCTCAAAGGGCATCAGACTCTTTGTGATGTGCTTAAAAAGCAGATCCTCAACAGGAACCCTAGGAAAGAGGGTATTGCCTTTGAGAGGAAACTCAATGCTGATGGTACATATTGGAAGCCTGAGCAGTACCCCAAAACCTCATGGGTTGCTGCAAAGGGGCCTCCAGTTGATCCATCTAATCTATTTTTATTTACATGTGAATCTTCTCATTCTTCTGGTGAGTCATTTGACTCCAACTATAAACTGTTCAAAAATCAGAATGGTAAAGTATTTGCTAGATATGTTGGTACTAACTGCAGGAACGGTTCCCCTATGAAGAAAATCTGGGTTCCCAAAAGGTGCCTTGAAAGTCTTCAGGTGGATGTCCTCATGACACCACGTGTGAAGAAAAGGAACCCCAGATCAAATTCTTCATATGGACTAAATTCTTCATATGGATCCAAGTCCTCATACGGACCGAATTCCTCAACAGGATCAAAGTCCTCATATGAATATCATCGTGCTAACAACGCTGTTTCGCAGGGAAGAGCTAAGGGCTATGAATATGAGCATTATTCTTCTAACCATTATGTTCATAAGTCCTCGAAGAATTTCTCTGCTTATTCATATGCTTACCCTAACTCCTCTTATGTGAAATGAAATGGATTGGCTTCTATGCCACCTTTCTCGTATGGAGCTCGCAGAGTGATGAACTCTTTGCCACCCCTTCAGATGTGGGTGGTGAAGAAAAAGAACTAATCTCTTCTGCAGGGTCAGGTCTCCAGACGTGCGTGAACGTCTGAAGAATTTGCTGGAGACCTGAAAAATGCCTGATAGGACGCATGCTAATCATGAAGAAATGAACTTTCATTTCTCACGTCCTCATACTGTTTTATCTGTTGCATTGCTTGATGAAATTGATCTGATGAATTTATGTCATATTCTTCACCGATGAAGTATATGAAGTTCGTTAGTTGCACTAATTCATCTGCAGGATGATCAACCCAAAGCCACTGAGTGGGTCCTCGATAGTGGATGTACAAATCACATGACTGGTGACAAGAATCTTGTCACATCCTAGCTAGCTCATGCATTAGAGTGTGCATCATGTTTACTTTTGACAGAAATTTGAAATGGGGAAGGCAGAACCCCCAGCACCCCTCCTGAAATCAACTAGGGTTTACTAAAAATATTTTCAATGAACCTGAAATGCCCTTCTAAAATGTTCACCCTCTTTGTCTTGGGTTAAAACCTATGGCAAAAATGGTGCATATATTTCTAGGTCAACAGAAGGTCACTAAATTAATGCATAAGTATTTGAATTTGGGCATTTAAAATTTATAAAATATTTCAAATGCTCAAATATTTCCAAACCAAAATGTTCCTTGCTGGAAATACTCCAACTAAGGACCAGATGAAGTTTGGTGATTTTAGGAGTTGTTTTAGTATTTTTAATAAGTCCACAAAGTCATAGAAAAAAATAGAAAAAGGAAACAAAATGGAAAAACTTACCTAGCGCCTACTAACCGACCCACCTGCCGGCCCAGCCCAGCTGCCGCGCCAGCGAGCTGCTTGGCTTGGCCAGGTAGGCACGCAGGTGTTCGACGGCGGCACCAGCGTGCGCCACGCAGCTGGCCGCCGCCCTGCTTCACCTTCTGGCCGCCCCGCTGGCCTGGACGTGTTCCACGTCGCCGCCCCGAGCCCCTGGACATGCCCTTTCGCCCTGCCTCGCCTCCCTCGCTCCCCTTCGCCATGGCCGACACCACCGCCGCCGCACCTACGCCGTAGACGCGCTCTCCGTCAACCCCACGCCGCGCCACTGTGTCCACCCGCTTCACCGTCGTCGATTTCGTCGGACAGCCGAGTCCCGAGCGCTCGCGTGCCCCGAAGCCACGGCACCGACCTCGCCCGAGTCCACCGTCGCCGGAGATCCCCTTCAACGCCGTCGCCGCATCAGTTCGTCCCCGACCCCGCCGGTGGCCTCTACGAGTGCTCTGTGAGCCTAGCTACCCCTCCTACCCTTCCTCTCTCGCCCCCGAGCCGTGTAGCCACTGCACGAAGATCACCCGCACGCACCGCCGCGGATCTCGTCGCCGACGTGCTCCCGGCCATCCTCCGGCCACCTCTCGGTGTCCATCGCACTCACCACGCTGCGTTGGGTCCAACCGTGCACTCCCCGCACCTCACTGCACCCCCTAGCTCGAGTTCGCCTCCAACCAAACTCCGGCGGCCGCCTAGGTCGTCGCCGGCGCCGACTCCGGCCACCCTGACCCCAACCACCTCCACCAAGAGCTGCGGTTCATCCCCAGCTCCACTTAGATGCCTTCCGCGCCTCATTTGGTGGCCGGAACGGCGAAAACCACTTCCGCCGCCGCGTCGGGGTCGCCGGCGGCTAAACGCCGGTGCAGCCGACCTGACTTTGACCATGGGTGGGCCCTCGTTGACTCCCCTGAGTCAATAAAAGGTGGGGCCCCCCTGTTAACTAATTAGATTAGTTCTAATTAAAATTAGTCAGCTAAACTAATTACTGACGTGTGGGTCCCACTGGTTAGTTTGACCTAGACGCCCCGTTGACCCCTGACGTCACACTAACGTCATGCTGACGCAGTATATTAATTACAGGATTTATTTTTGTACAGGAAAATCCAGAAATTAGTCCAAACTTAAAAAAAATCATAGAAATTAATCTGTAGCTCCAAATGCAAAGTTCTATATATGAAAAATGATCAGAAAAATCCAAGCTATCCATTGGTGCTGGTTTCATGCATGTCAGAACAAGTTAAACCCACTGTTTAGGCATTACAAGGTGATGCACTAATTTGGACATGTTAAATGAGCTAACAATTGAACCTTTGGTTCAAACAAGCACTTACCCTTCTGTTTAGCTTGCATTAGGTCAGGACACATCCATATTGCCATGTCATAGCATGCATCATATTGCTGCATATCGTCATGTGTTGATTGTGTTCCGATGTGTTCTTCGTGGTAGGTTCTGCCTCCGAGGATATCTCCGAGTATCCAACTGAAGGGCAGTATCCCGCTACTACTCCATCAGGCAAGCAACCCATTGATCATTCCGATACAAACCCATGTTCTCGCTTCTGCCCTTGTTTACTGCATTAAGACAACGCGTTTCAAATTGCTGTGTGTTGCGGTAGTTGAACCCACTTACTTTGCATGACCTGTCATTGCCACAGTAACTAGATGAAACCCACTAGCATGTGTAGGAGTTGATTGAGCCAATATATGTGTGTGTGTTCCTACCATGCTATGCTTGCTATGCTTAGAGTTGTGTTAGGTCTGGCTCATCGGGATGATGAACTGGAGTGAAAGGTTGTGTGGGTGACAAGAGTGAAGTGTTGAACACGATTTGGTAAAGGAATCGATGAGAGGCCATGTAGGAGTACATGGTGGGTTGTTTCATTGAGGCCGTCCTTAAGAACTGAGATCTGTGTGTGTGATTTAAGATTCAGCTACTACCACACAATGGGATCCTTAATTGACTCTCTCGGCTTCTTGATCACGCTTGTCCTCTGTCCAGGAGTTGCAAAGTAGTTTCTGGTGTTTGTAGTATGCTGGGGGCCGCATGCAGCGCTGACCGTCGGGGTGGGCTGTGTTGCGGTAGGCACGTGGCCGGGCCAGCCGGACGCCCGTTTGGTGTTTTGGAACCCTGTTCACATCGTTCGGGGCCGTTAGTGGAAACCTCGGCCGGACTCCCTGCGGATGGAACCCGAATAAGCGATAAACCTGGACTAGAGACTTGAGTGTTTAGGTAGGCCGTGGCCGACACCCTCGCTGGGCTTCCGCTTGAAGGTTGCCGAGTACATGTCGTGTAAACGGCGGTAAGTGGTGAGAGCGTGTGTGAAGAAGTACACCCCTGCAGGGTATAAATCTATTCGAATAGCCGCGTCCGCGGTAAAGGACTACTTGGTCACCTATACAGTTCATAGACAAGTTAAATGGATACTACTAAAAAATCTCAAGATAAGTGTGAGTACCGCGGATGGCCCTCTCGTAGGATGGCGAAAGAGGATCCACGGTGGAGTATTGTGATGGTGATAGTGGACTCGTGTGCGACAAATGATTTACAAGTGGTGTCTATCGTAGGATAGCTTAGCCAAGAGTCAAAGCTGGCTTGCTGCAATAACCCGACTACCTTCTTGAGAATGTGCATGTATAGTAGGTTCCTGTTGTAGACTTGCTGAGTACCTCCGTACTCATGTTGCTTTAATCATGTTTTTCAGACGACTGCACCAACCCCTCTGATGGGTTCTATGTAGACCTCGACGTTGACGAGTGACTTGTCACCCAGGTGGTGATCCAAGACTTGTGAAGGGTCGATGTAGATAGACAGGCTTCGTCAAGCCTTCTTTCTTTCTAGTGTCTGTACTCAGACTACTTTGCTTCCGCATGTGCTTGTATGTTTGTATGACTTGAGTGTTGGGTCATGTGACCCTATCTGTATGGATGATATGTATGGCTCCTCGGAGCCTTCTAAATAAAATACTTGAGTTGTAGAGTTTTGTTGTGATGCCATGTTGTATTTACTCATATCGGGCATATTGTGTGTATGATTGAAATGCTTGGTATGAGTGGGATCCGACTATCTAGTTGTTTATCCTTGGCAGCCTTTCATATGGGGAAATGTAAGTCTAGTGCTTCTGAGCGATAGTAGTCCGCTACAGCCCGGTTCACCGGAGTCCTGCTAGCCCAGCACTACTGCTTGGAACACTTGACTGGCCGACATGTGTTTCACCTCGTTCCTATGTCTGTCCCTTCGGGGAAATGTCACGCGCTGTTATTCGGAGTCCTGCCTAGCCTGCTACAGCCCGGATTACCAGAGTCCTGTTAGCCCAGTGCTACAGCCCGAATAAATACGTTGATGACCGACATGCTCGATGTGACTCATGTATGCCTGTCCTCATAGGCTAGCGCCGCTTTGGGTTCACGACTAGCCATGTCGGCCCGGGTTCTCTGTCATATGGATGCTAGCGACACTATCATATACGTGAGCCAAAAGGCGCAAACGGTCCCGGGCCAGGTAAGGTGGCACCCGTGGGAGTACCGTGCGTGAGGCCGCAAAGTGATATGATGTGTTACACGCTGGATCGATGTGGCTTAGGATCGGGGTCCTGACAGCGTTGGCATCAGAGCCGGACTGCCTGTAGGTTCGCTAAGCCAAACTGGTCGATGTCGAGTCTAGAAATGCTCTAGTTATATGTAGGGGAATTGATTGTGGGAGGGAACGTAAGGCTCTTTTACTCCTTTACCTTATGCCCTCTATTCTGAGTCATTCTCTTCTCATTCTACGTGGGTTAAGGACTAGGCTCTCTTCTCTCTATCAGGTTCATGTGTTACTAAATCCGTAGTAACTTATAGAATTGTTGGATACAACCCAGTTCAGTTCTACTAAAGTTTAGTATGTTGCCAATTGAACCAGAACCTTGGTATGATGATGTTGAGTGGTTTCGCAAACTGTTGTGGATGTCTCAAGTCTTTTTCTGAGCATTTACAGCCGTTATGCTGTCCAATTTCTTCCAGAAATTCTAATGCCTTTGCACTATTTTGTGCTTTCAGATGGCTACCCGTCCCCAGAACCAAGTGGTTCGTCTGACCCGTTGCATTGGTATATGTGGCCATACCGCCATGTTGGTTCGAGTGATGGTTGAGGCAGGTTACCGATGGTACCCTGAATACACCGTCGAAGAGCAGTTTAGAGATTTTAACCAGAGCCAATATCTGTGCACAGTCAGGATATATCCATCTTATCCCGGAGCCACGGAAGCACTCCACTGTTCTTATGGACTTGGGATCACTATTGGGATGTCCGTTCAAGATGCAGCCTACTCGATGATGACCATCATTCGAGCCAGAACTGCCTTGTTGAGCAACACTGAATTTCGCTACATGCCAGCATCCCTCCCTGGGGCACATGGTTATCTTCAGGGCATGTACAGTGATGCATCCCATGAGGACTCACTCCTCCGCACCACTACTGAGATGTTGGAAGACAAGGACCGTGAAAACCGGGCCTTGCGTATGGAGCTCTTTAATGCTCGTGCTGATCATTGGGCCACTTTGACGAGGTTTGCACCTGCTGTGCAAGCCGGATACATGGACATGAGAGACTTGTACCCTGTGCGGGCTAGTCTGGCAGATTTCATGGAATGGCGTGAGGTGGGAGGCATCACCCCTCCTCGTGGACCTCGTCTGCCGCCGTCTGTTGGACCAAGGCCGCACCCAAGTCCCTATGGTCCACAATCACCGCAGGACTGCCTGTTCCCAGATGATCATGTTCCGCTTCCAGGTCTGGGTGGTGACTTCTATGAGGCCTTCTACGGAGCCGTCTGAGCTAGTAGTAGTCTCGCTAGTATTGTATCAGTTGTATGTCCACCGTCCTGCGTGACCCGTGGAATATGACTTAGTGTGTATCAATGCCGGAGGTGTAGTTAAATAATGTATAGGAGCTTGGAATGCCTTCGATGAGATGTAACGTCTTTCATCATAGTGGTACTTCAGCCGGGCTTGTACTAAACTATGTATGGTGTGTATGGCTGTTGGTGTATATATGGCAGTTTCTATATTACCATGTCATACGGATGAACATCTCTGCATTCCATGTTGTCCATTACATTCCGCACTTCCTTGGCCAGATTTTGCCATCCTCGACTAAATCGTTGTCTTGTTTCCTAGGATGGTCAACACTCGCAGCAACCCTGCTGCTCCGGAGCAGGGAGAGGCTAGTGCAGCAAGAGAGGAGAATCTTCCCCAACCACCTTCTCTGGCCGAAGTGATGCTGGAGGCAGAGCGCAACAGGCGCGACACCAACCGCTTGCTAGAACGGATTGAGCAGAACACTGCACGCCAGCAGAGGGTCAATCCAGTGTCCATCAATGACTTTGTCAAGCTGTACCCGCCAAAGTTCAACCATTCCATTGAACCTCTCGATGCGGATGACTGGCTCCGCAGCATCGCCCACAATCTACGTTCTGCTAACGTAGCTGAAGATGATAAAGTTACCTTTGCTGCCTATCACCTCGAAGGCCCTGCCAGCCTTTGGTGGGAGAATTATGAAGCTATGCGCCCGGTCGGCCAACTCACTACTTGGGCTGATTTCAGTGCCGCCTTTCGTGAGCATCATATTCCGGAAGGCCTCATGGATCGCAAGAGGGAGGAGTTCTGTAACTTCACCCAGGGTAGGCTGACTGTGGATGCATACAGTCGCGAGTTTGGAAAGCTTGCACGCTATGCTCCCGAAGAGGTATCCACCGACGCCAAGAAGCAGGCAAGGTTCCGCAAGGGACTTAGCCCTGAGCTCCGCCATGATCTTCGTCTGCACGATTGCACCTCCTTTCCGAAGCTAGTCAACAAGGCCATCAGTGCCGAGACAGGGCAGAATGATTTTGAAGCTTCACGCAAGCACTCCCGCGACTATGGATCTTCATCCGGTTCTGGATCGCAGAAACGCCGGGTCTGGATCCCAAATTCTGCTATGCCACCCAGGTATACCCCGAGGCCATCCTTTGAGGCGCCTCGTCCCAACCAGCAGTATGTGCCGCCCAAGACTTTTGGTGGCCCCACTGCCAATGCTGCTCCACGCCCCAATATGATAACTTGCTTCAAGTGTGGTGAGCCGGGTCACTACATCCATGAGTGTCCCCAGAACAACCCCAGCCAGTTCGGAAAGTCTGTTGGCCGTGGTAAGTCAACAACAAAGGTGCTTGTCGCCAAGCCATCCACCACTGCTCGTGGCCGTGTCAACTACGTCTCAGCTGAAGAGACTCAAGAGGACCCCAACGTCGTTCTCGGTACGCTCCTTGTTAATTGCCATCCGACAACTGTTCTCTTTGATACTGGAGCATCTCATTCATTTATTTCTGAGAGCTATGCTCGATTGCACAACACCACCTTTAGTGACATGCCCACCTCCATGGAAATTCAAACTCCCGGTTCTAGATGGCAAACCTCTAGGATCAGCCATGGAAATGAAATTCTTGTCGACAGATTGGTCTTTCTCGCATCACTAATAGCTCTCAAGTCTTCGGACATAAACATTATCTTGGGTATGGACTGGATGTCAGCTCATTACGCCAAGATTGACTGCTCAACTAGAACTGTTCAACTTACCCATCCATCGGGCAAGACAGTCAATGTTTTGACCTGAGTGTCTGAGCGGCAGCTCTACTCTCTAAATGCCAATCCACTTCCAGACCTCGAAGATATTCCGGTAGTTCGTGACTTCCCGGATGTCTTTCCAGAGGAACTGCCAGGTGTTCCACCTGACAGAGATGTTGAGTTCGTGATTGACCTTGTTCCAGGAACCGTCCCAATCTCTAGAAGACCTTATAAGATGGCACCCCTAGAACTAGCTGAGCTTAAGAAACAACTCGATGAGTCCTTGCAAAAGGGTTTCATCCGTCCTAGTTCATCTCCATGGGCTTGCCCCGTCCTCTTCGTCAAGAAGAAGGATGGAACGGATCGGATGGTTGTAGATTACCGACCTGTCAATTTGGTCACTATCAAGAACAAGTATCCGCTCCCCAGGATCAACGACCTGTATGACCAGCTCGCAGGATCCTCAGTCTTTTCCAAGATGGATTTGAGGTTGGGCTACCATCAAATCAAAATCAAGAACGGGGACATTCCCAAAACGGCCTTTGTCACTCGTTACGGCCAATACGAGTACACCGTCATGTCCTTCGGGTTAACCAATGCTCCAGCCACCTTCTCTCGGTTAATGAACTCGATCTTCATGGAGTATTTGGATAAATTCATTGTGGTTTACCTCGATGATATACTCATCTACTCCAAGAATGAGGAAGAACATGCCGAACATCTAAGGCTAGTATTGATGAAACTTCGAGAGCATCGCCTTTATGCCAAATTCTCCAAGTGCGAATTCTGGTTGCCAGAAGTGACCTATCTGGGCCATGTAATCTCTGGCAAGGGCATTGCTGTCAATCCCGAGCGAGTTCAAGCTGTCCTTGACTGGACTCCACCTGAAACAGTCAAGCAAGTTCGGAGTTTTCTTGGTTTGGCGAGCTATTGCCGCCGCTTCATCGAGAATTTCTCCAAGGTTGCTAAGCCTCTAACTGAACTCCTCAAGAAAGACAAAAAGTTTGAGTGGACCCCACAGTGCGAGTTCAGCTTTCAGGAACTGAAAAGACGCCTGACATATGCTCCTGTACTGGTACCACCAGATTTCTCTAAGGACTTTGTTATCTATTGCGACGCCTCGCGGCAAGGACTAGGTTGCATACTCATGCAAGATCGTCATGTGATTGCCTACACATCTCGACAGTTGCGTCCACATGAGGATAATTATCCCACACATGATCTAGAGCTTGCAGCAGTAGTCCATGCACTCAAAACCTGGCGACATTACCTTCTGGGTAATCGTTGCGAAATCTACACTGATCACCAAAGTTTGAAATATATCTTCACCCAACCGGATTTGAATCTCAGGCAAAGACGTTGGGTCGAGTTGATCTCGGATTACGACTTAGGAATAACTTACACCCTAGGCAAAGCCAATGTCATGGCTGATGCACTAAGTCGTAAATCTTATTGTAACAACCTGATGTTACAACAAAGTCAACCACTTCTCCACGAGGAATTTCGTAAGCTTAACCTTCACATTGTTCCTCGAGGATTCCTTTCCACCCTGGTGGCGAAACCTAACCTTACGGATCAAATCATAACCGCTCAGCGGTATGATAGAGGAATATCTCCGATCAAGGGAAACATCGCTAGCGGAGTTGCTAAATGTTTTTCCATGGATGAACGAGGTGTTGTCTTCTTCGAGAACCGCTTGGTGGTTCCCAAGAAACAACAGTTACGACAATTGATCCTTAAGGAAGCTCATGAATCCCCTCTCACCATTCATCCCGGTAGTACTAAGATGTATCAAGACCTACGCCAGAGGTTTTGGTGGACTAGGATGAAGAGAGAAATCGCTCAATACATTGCTAATTGCGACGTCTGTCGTCGCCTTAAAGCAGAGCATCAACGGCCTGCTGGCACCCTTCAACCATTGGAGATTCTTGAATGGAAGTGGGATAAAATCGGTATGGATTTCATTACCGGGTTTCCCAGAACCAAAAGAGGGAATAATGCCATCTTCGTTGTTGTCGATCGTCTCTCCAAAGTAGCCCACTTCTTACCTGTTCGCGAGAGTATAACCGCTAGCCAGCTAGCTGATTTGTACATCTCTCGAATAGTGTCTCTCCATGGTGTTCCATTGGAAATTAATTCAGACCGTGGAAGTCTTTTCACCTCTCGATTTTGGGAAAGTTTCCAAAATGCTATGGGAACTCGACTTTCCTTTAGCACCGCCTTCCATCCTCAGTCAAGTGGTCAAGTAGAACGAGTCAATCAAATTCTGGAGGATATGCTCCGAGCTTCTGTCATCTCTTTCGGTTTGAATTGGGATAAGTGCCTTCCATTCGCCGAGTTCGCTTATAACAACAGTTATCAAGCTAGCTTGGGTAAAGCTCCTTTCGAAGTTCTCTATGGACGAAAATGTCGAACGCCTCTTAACTGGTCAGAAACCGGCGAGAGACAACTCTTTGGCCCGGACATGATCCAGGATGCAGAAGAGCAGGTTCGCATTGTCCGTGAGAAGTTGAAAACCGCCCAGTCTCGACAAAAGAGTCAGTATGACCGCAAGCATAAGCCCATGGCTTATGAAGTTGGCGAGATGGCTTACCTTCGGGTTACAACTTTAAAGGGAACCCATCGATTCGGTATCAAAGGCAAATTGGCTCCTCGTTACATTGGACCCTTTCGCATTCTTGCCAAACGAGGGGAAGTTGCCTACCAGCTGGAACTATCTCCACATCTCTCCAGAGTTCATGACGTCTTCCACGTTTCTCAACTCTGGCGTTGCTTCTCGGATCCTATCCGTGGAGTGGACCACGAAACGCTTGATCTCCAAGATAACCTCACTTATCGAGAATACCCCGTTCGTATCCTTGATCAAGCCGAGCGTACCACTCGACGCCACAATATCAAGTTCCTCAAAGTTCAATGGTCACACCATTCCGAGCAAGAAGCTACATGGGAAAGGGAGGATCGTCTTCGACTCGAGTACCCCACCTTCTTTCCGGAGGAACCTAAATCTTGGGACGAGATTCTTTTGAGTGGGGGTGAGTTGTCACATCCTAGCTAGCTCATGCATTAGAGTGTGCATCATGTTTACTTTTGACAGAAATTTGAAATGGGGAAGGCAGAACCCCCAGCACCCCTCCTGAAATCAACTAGGGTTTACTAAAAATATTTTCAATGAACCTGAAATGCCCTTCTAAAATGTTCACCCTCTTTGTCTTGGGTTAAAACCTATGGCAAAAATGGTGCATATATTTCTAGGTCAACAGAAGGTCATTGAATTAATGCATAAGTATTTGAATTTGGGCATTTAAAATTTATAAAATATTTCAAATGCTCAAATATTTCCAAACCAAAATGTTCCTTGCTGGAAATACTCCAACTAAGGACCAGATGAAGTTTGGTGATTTTAGGAGTTGTTTTAGTATTTTTAATAAGTCCACAAAGTCACAGAAAAAAATAGAAAAAGGAAACAAAATGGAAAAACTTACCTGGCGCCTACTAACCGACCCACCTGCCGGCCCAGCCCAGCTGCCGCGCCAGCGAGCTGCTTGGCTTGGCCAGGCAGGCACGCAGGTGTTCGACGGCGGCACCAGCGTGCGCCACGCAGCTGGCCGCCGCCCTGCTTCACCTTCTCGCCGCCCCGCTGGCCTGGACGTGTTCCACGTCACCACCCAGAGCCCCTAGACATGCCCTTTCGCCCTGCCTCGCCTCCCTCGCTCCCCTTCGCCATGGCCGACGCCACCGCCGCCGCACCTAAGCCGTAGACACGCTCTCCGTCAACCCCACGCCGCGCCACCGTGTCCACCCGCTTCACCGTCGTCGATTTCGTCGGACAGCCGAGCCCCGAGCGCTCGCGTGCCCCGAAGCCACCGCACCGACCTCGCCCGAGTCCACCGTCGCCGGAGATCCCCTTCAACGCCGTCGCCGCATCAGTTCGTCCCCGACCCCGCCGGTGGCCTCTACGAGTGCGCTGTGAGCCTAGCTACCCCTCCTACCCTTCCTCTCTCGCCCCCGAGCCGTGTAGCCACTGCACGAAGATCACCCGCACGCACCGCCGCGGATCTCGTCGCCGACGTGCTCCCGGCCATCCTCCGGCCACCTCTCGGTGTCCATCGCACTCACCACGCTGCGTTGGGTCCAACCGTGCACTCCCCGCACCTCACTGCACCCCCTAGCTCGAGTTCGCCTCCAACCGAACTCTGGCGGCCGCCTAGGTCGTCGCCGGCGCCGACTCCGGCCACCCTGACCCCAACCAACTCCACCAAGAGCTGCGGTTCATCCCCAGCTCCACTTAGATGCCTTCCGCGCCTCATTTGGTGGCCGGAACGGCCAAAACCACTTCCGCCGCCGCGTCGGGCTCGCCGGAGGCTAAGCGCTGGTGCAGCCGACCTGACTTTGACCATGGGTGGGCCCTCGTTGACTCCCCTGAGTCAATGACAGGTGGGCCCCCCCTGTTAACTAATTAGATTAGTTCTAATTAAAATTAGTCAGCTAAACTAATTACTGACGTGCGGGTCCCACTGGTCAGTTTGACCTGGACGCCCCGTTGACCCCTGACGTCACACTGACGTCATGCTGACGCAGTAAATTAATTACTGGATTTATTTTTGTACAGGAAAATCCAGAAATTAGTCCAAACTTAAAAAAAATCATAGAAATTAATCTGTAGCTCCAAATGCAAAGTTCTATATATGAAAAATGATCAGAAAAATCCAAGCTATCCATTGGTGCTGGTTTCATGCATGTCAGAACAAGTTAAACCCACTGTTTAGGCATTACAAGGTGATGCACTAATTTGGACATGTTAAATGAGCTAACAATTGAACCTTTGGTTCAAATAAGCACTTACCCTTCTGTTTAGCTTGCATTAGGTCAGGACACATCCATATTGCCATGTCATAGCATGCATCATATTGCTGCATATCGTCATGTGTTGATTGTGTTCCGATGTGTTCTTCGTGGTAGGTTCTGCCTCCGAGGATATCTCCGAGTATCCAACTGAAGGGCAGTATCCCGCTACTACTCCATCAGGCAAGCAACCCATTGATCATTCCGATACAAACCCATGTTCTCGCTTCTGCCCTTGTTTACTGCATTAAGACAACACGTTTCAAACTGCTGTGTGTTGCGGTAGTTGAACCCACTTCCTTTGCATGACCTGTCATTGCCACAGTAACTAGATGAAACCCACTAGCATGTGTAGGAGTTGATTGAGCCAATATATGTGTGTGTGTTCCTACCATGCTATGCTTGCTATGCTTAGAGTTGTGTCAGGTCTGGCTCATTGGGATGATGAACTGGAGTGAAAGGTTGTGTGGGTGACAAGAGTGAAGTGTTGAACACGATTTGGTAAAGGAATCGATGAGAGGCCATGTAGGAGTACATGGTGGGTTGTTTCATTGAGGCCGTCCTTAAGAACTGAGATCTGTGTGTGTGATTTAAGATTCAGCTACTACCACACATTGGGATCCTTAATTGACTCTCTCGGCTTCTTGATCACGCTTGTCCTCTGTCCAGGAGTTGCAAAGTAGTTTCTGGTGTTTGTAGTATCCTGGGGGCCGCACGCAGCGCTGACCGTCGGGGTGGGCTGTGTTGCGGTAGGCACGTGGCCGGGCCAGCCGGACGCCCGTTTGGTGTTTCGGAACCCTGTTCACATCGTTCGGGGCCGTTAGTGGAAACCTCGGCCGGACTCCCTGCGGATGGAACCCGAATAGGCGATAAACCTGGACTAGAGACTTGAGTGTTTAGGTAGGCCGTGGCCGACACCCTCGCTGTGCTTCTGCTTGAAGGTTGCCGAGTACATGTCGTGTAAACGGCGGTAAGTGGTGAGAGCGTGTGTGAAGAAGTACACCCCTGCAGGGTATAAATCTATTCGAATAGCCGCGTCCGCGATAAAGGACTACTTGGTCACCTATACAGTTCTTAGACAAGTTAAATGGATACTACTGAAAATCTCAAGATAAGTGTGAGTACCGCGGATGGCCCTCTCGTAGGATGGCGAGAGAGGATCCACGGTGGAGTATTGTGATGGTGATAGTGGACTCGTGTGCGACAAATGATTTACAAGTGGTGTCTATCGTAGGATAGCTTAGCCAAGAGTCAAAGCTGGCTTGCTGCAATAACCCCACTACCTTCTTGAGAATGTGCATGTATAGTAGGTTCCTGTTGTAGACTTGCTGAGTACCTCCGTACTCATGTTGCTTTAATCATGTTTTTCAGACGACTGCACCAACCCCTCTGATGGGTTCTATGTAGACCTCGACGTTGATGAGTGACTTGTCACCCAGGTGGTGATCCAAGACTTGTGAAGGGTCGATGTAGATAGACAGGCTTCGTCAAGCCTTCTTTCTTTCTAGTGTCTGTACTCAGACTACTTTGCTTTCGCATGTGCTTGTATGTTTGTATGACTTGAGTGTTGGGTCATGTGACCCTATCTGTATGGATGATATGTAGGGCTCCTCGGAGCCTTCTAAATAAAATACTTGAGTTGTAGAGTTTTGTTGTGATGCCATGTTGTATTTACTCATATCGGGCATATTGTGTGTATGATTGAAATGCTTGGTATGAGTGGGATCCGACTATCTAGTTGTTTATCCTTGGCAGCCTTTCATATGGGGAAATGTAAGTCTAGTGCTTCTGAGCGATAGTAGTCCGCTACAGCCCGGTTCACCGGAGTCCTGCTAGCCCAGCACTACTGCTTGGAACACTTGACTGGCCGGCATGTGTTTCACCTCGTTCCTATGTCTGTCCCTTCGGGGAAATGTCACGCGCTGTTATTCGGAGTCCTGCCTAGCCTGCTACAGCCCGGATTACCAGAGTCCTGTTAGCCCAGTGCTACAGCCCGAATAAATACGTTGATGACCGACATGCTCGATGTGACTCATGTATGCCTGTCCTCATAGGCTAGCGCCGCTTTGGGTTCACGACTAGCCATGTCGGCCCGGGTTCTCTGTCATATGGATGCTAGCGACACTATCATATACGTGAGCCAAAAGGCGCAAACGGTCCCGGGCCAGGTAAGGTGGCACCCATGGGAGTACCGTGCGTGAGGCCGCAAAGTGATATGATGTGTTACACGCTGGATCGATGTGGCTTAGGATCGGGGTCCTGACAAATCTATTGATGGATGCTCCCTTATCACCATCACATCTGAAGCATATCATCTTCGCTGACAAAGGCAAAAGTCAGGTATTGGGTCTAGGTAAGGTTGCGATCTCAAAGGATCGACACATGGACAAAGTCATGCTTGTCGAGTCCTTAGGATACAACCTCATGTCTGTCTCGATGCTTTGTGATCTTGATATGGTTGTTGTCTTTGGCAAGTATCGTTGTGTTTTGGTTATGGAAGCTGACAATTCCAAAGTCTTCAAAGGCTTTAGGAGAGGAGACTTGTATATTGTTGATTTCTCTACAGGACCACAACCAGCCGTGTGCCTACTTGCAAAAGCTTCAGAAGGCTGGCTATGGCATCGACGACTTGGTCATGCAGGCATGAGGAATTTGCACACGCTTGCGAAGAAGAAGCATGTCATTGGCATTGAAAATGTCAAATTCCTCAAGGATCACTCATGCGGAGCTTGTGAAGCTGTGAAGATGACCAAGGCTAAGCATCCAGCGAAGACTATCATGACCACTACTCGACCATTTGAATTGCTTCACATGGATCTCTTCGGTCCTAACCATTATTCTGCAGTTTCAAATGATGCATCTCAATATGGCTTTGTTATTGTTGATGATTACTCTCGATACACATGGGTACACATTGTTACTTACAAACATGAAGTGCAGGAAGTCTTCAAACGATTTTCCTCGAGGGCTTCAACCAACTTTGGTGTGAAGATCAAGCACATCAGAAGTGACAATGGCACCGAGTTCAAGAATTATGGTCTCGATGACTATCTTGATGAACTTGGTATTACTCATGAGTTATCTGCTCCTTATACTCCTCAGCAGAATGGCGTCGTGGAGCGCAAGAACAAGACTCTTGATGAGATGGCTCGCACTATGCTTGATGAATACGAAACGCCTCGTCGTTTCTGGATTGATGCAATTGATACCGCGTGCCACATCATCAATAGAGTATATCTTCACAAATTCTTCAAGAAGACTGCCTATGAACTCCTCACCGGCAAGAAACCCAATGTGAGTTATTTCAAAGTCTTCGGTGCTAAATGCTTGATATAGATCCTCATCACAACTCTAAATTTGCACCGAAAGCACATGAAGGTTTTATGCTTGGTTAGGGAAAGGACTCGCACACCTACAGAGTCTTCAACAACGTCCTTCACAAGGTTGTTGAAACTGTAGATGTGCGGTTTGATGAAACTAATGGATCGCAAAGAGAGCACCTACCTTCTGTGATAGATGAACCAGCACCTGAGGAATCTATCAAGTTCAAGGCTACTGAGGATGTCATTCCTACCGAAGAATCTGCTGAAGAGTTCATTCCAGAACATGAAGAACGTTGAGCTAATGCACCTGAAGAAAATGGTGCTGAAGAAAATGCTGATCAAATTCCTCGATGACAACCAGCTCATCCTCGCGTTGCAAAAGAAGTGCAAGTTGAAAAGATCATCGATGACATTGAAGCACCACGTCATCTCACACGCTCTAGAGACTCACATTTATCTAACTTTTGTGGACACTATGCTTTTTTCTCTATTACAGAGCCCACTAAGGTAGATGAAGCATTTCTGGAGCCTGAGTGGATTCAGGCTATGCAAGAAGAATTACATCAATTCGAGCTCAACAACGTCTGGGAACTGGTCAAACGTCCAGATCCTCGCCAGCACAATATCATTGGCACAAAGTGGATCTACCGCAACAAGCAAGATGAAAATGGCCTTGTGGTGAGGAATAAGGCACGGCTTGTAGCTCAAGGCTACACACAGGTTGAAGGAATTGATTTCGATGAAACTTTTGACCTGTTGCTAGACTTGAGGCTATTCACATATTACTTGCTTATGCTAACCATCATGATATCACTTTATATCAAATGGATGTGAAAAGTGCATTCCTCAATGGTAAGCTTGAGGAAGAATTATATGTTGCTCAACCCCCAGGTTTTGAAGATCCAAAACATCCTGACAAAGTCTTCAGACTCAATAAGGCCCTCTATGGCCTCAAGCAGGCCCCTCAGGCGTGGTATGATACTTTGAAGGAATTCCTCATGAAGAAAGGCTTCAAACCCGGTTCACTCGACCCTACTCTTTTCACTAAATCTTATGATGGTGAACTGTTTGTGTGCCAAATATATGTTGATGATATTATCTTTGGCTGTACTGACCAACGTTATAGTGATGAATTTGCCTATATGATGAGTGAAGAATATCAAATGTCTATGATGGGAGAGTTGAAATTCTTCTTAGGTCTTCAAATTCGTCAACAGCATAATGGCATATTCATATCTCAGGAGAAATACCTCAAGGATGTATTGAGGAAATTCGGTATGCAAAATTGCAAAGGTGTCAAAATTCCTATGCCCACAAATGGCCATCTATGCACTAATGAAAATGGTATTGACTTCGATCATAAGGTATACCGCTCCATGATTGGTTCTTTATTGTACTTATGTGCATCTAGGCCAGATATTATGCTTAGTGTTTGCATGTGTGCCCGATTTCAAGCTACACCGAAGGAATCACACCATAAGGTTGTGAAGCATATTCTTCGATATCTAGCTCACACACCAACACTTGGATTATGGTACCCCAAGGGCTCGGCTTTTGATCTCATTGAATATTCTGACTCTAACTATGCTGGTGATCATGTGGACCGCAAGTCAACATCTGGTACATGTCATTTCCTCGGACGATCTTTGGTCTGTTGGTCCTCGAAGAAACAGAACTGTATATCACTGTCTACTACTGAAGCTAAGTACATTGCTGTTGGTTCTTGCTGTGCTCAATTGTTGTGGCTGAAGCAAACTCTCAAGGACTACGACGTCAACGTGAAGAATGTGCCTCTCTTCTGTGACAATGAGAGTGCCATCAAGATTGCTCACAACCCAGTTCAGCACTCGAAGACAAAGCACATTCAGATTCGTCATCATTTTCTTCGTGATCATGTGTTGAAGGGCGACATTTCTATTAAGCATGTGAAGACTAAAGAACAGCTAGCCGATATCTTCACAAAGCCCTTGGATGAGAAGAGATTTAGCAAGTTGCGGTGTGAGCTAAATATCTTAGAATCTTCGAATGTTCTTTGAAAAGGACACTCATCCTAACACTTATGCAAAATTGATGACTTAGATGTGCAACACATGAAGAAACGTTTTTCTTTAATCAATGAAGACTAACACTCTAAGTGTGAAGAAATTAACGAAGAATTTGATTCTCAGAACCGTACGACAATTGTACGCGGTGTCTGAAATCATCATTCTTATGCGGTGGGTCACGCCACCACCAATGTTGAAAATCTTCAATTTGAGTTTTTCCTCAGTTTTGAAATTCCTCAGTTGTTCATTTTCTTCAACTTTGCATTGTCTTCACTGTTTCCGTCGTTTTTCTTCATTGACTATATATATATATATATATATATATATATATATATATATATATATATATATATATATATATATATATATATATATATATATATATATATATATATATATATATATGAGTTTATGTCCTGTACAACATTCACTTATGGCTAATTCTTCAAGTTGGTTTTTTCTGCTAAGTGAATGTGATCGAACCCTTCCCCCTATATGCTAAACTCAACCCATTCTATTCACCAATTCTTCATATGCGTTCTATTTGAAACTCGTTCAAAATCTTCACTGTGTCCTTGTCAGCTGAAGAATTTGCGAACGAAAATTTAAAACTTATCTTATCCAAATTTTCGGCTTTGCCGCTCAAACCGTTCCGCATCCCACGGAATACTTATCTATTCACCCACGATCGCACACGATCTCCACTTCTCAGTACGTGGGTGACAGATGTCAAGCGAATGAGAAGGGCCAGGGGCACGTTCGTCCACCGTGGCTATAAATACCCCCTCCCCTTCCTCACTTACTTTACTCCACTCAACCTCTCTCCAGCTCGAGCTTCTCAAACCCTAGCGCCGCCACTACTTCATCGTCGCCGGTGAGGAAGAGCTTCACTGCCTCGACCTCGTCATCGTCGTACTCGCGCCGACCGCGGAAATCTTCACTCCGCCGCCGCCGTAGTTGTCTTCCTCCGCAGAGTTAGGGCATGGAAGATCTGCACTGACGAACTTCACGTCTCCACCTCACAATTCATCGTGTTCTTCGTCTAGGGTAATTAAAAGTTAATTTTACTGCCCTCGTTGATTCAAATGATTTCTACAAAATCTTCAAAGGTGTTTTTCTTCAACTCTTCACACACTAAACACCTCACATGTCATCTGTTCTTGATTCGTTTCTCTAAGCAACAATTTTTCTTCAAGATTCCTCAATTGTGTGGATTTTTGATCTATACAACTCTGGAATCTAAGACAAAGAACGCTTAGTGAAATTCTTCAAGACTCATCAGGTCAAATTCCTCAAACTTGTTCTTTTTACAAAACCTTCTGAGAACGCATATGACCTCTCCAAATTCCTCGCAACTATACTCTGTTCACAGGTACTCATGTCCGCTGCTGAATCACTAGGTTCTCATCAACTTAACTCATTTGCAGCGTTCCTCGAAGAAAAGTTGCATACTTCTTTAGAGAATTCAATTGTTCAAATTCCTCATCTGAAGAAAATGGCTGACGGAAAGAAGCCACAAAAGGGAGGAAAGAGGCCTGAGGTCAATACTGCATTTGAAATTCCTGATGACATATATGCAGATTTTTGCACTCCGGATGAGGACAAGTTTGGAAAAGAGGATAAAAATCAGCGCAAGGTGCGCATCCAGAGGATTGAGAGGAGATGGGCAAGAGAGTGGAGGGAGTATAGGTATGTTACTTCCAAATACATGAACAAATTCGCTCTAAATCCTCCAGGCCCAAGACCTATGTTGGCACCTGGCCAAGAAGCAGATCCCACTAGCCTCAAGCGTGGTGAGGATTATCCTGATGAATGGGCCAAGCGCCAGGCCAAGCTGGCTAGACAAGCCAGAGAAGCAGTGAGGAAATTCAATGAAGACTCTGCTGCTGCTGCTGAGGCCTTTGTCTAGCCCAAAAAGGCCATGTCAAAGAAGCCTACGCGCAAGCCAAGTGCTTCGCCGTCAATGCCCTCGCGTCCGAGTTCCTCAGCTATGCCCTCACGGCCAGAATCCTCAAAGCCCTCACGGCCAATTCCTCATGCTGCTCCTGCTCCTCCAAAATCCTCCGCTCCTCCGCACAAGTCCTCAGCTACTCCGACCAAGTCCTCAGCACCTGTGCATCTTGCCACATTCCAAAGGACTACAGGCATCTCTATTGCCTCAGGAGCTTCTGCTAGTTCCTCAGCTGCACCGGATTCTTGAACTGGACCCTCTTCGCTGAAGAAAAAGTCTACTGCTGGACGAGGTCCTCGACCGAGTCCTCACAAGAAGCAGGTCGCCTTTCAAGTGTCGTCTGATGAAGACAAAGCTGATGATGAAGAACTTGCCGATATCATCAGAGACAGGCAAGTCAAAGCCGCTAGAGCCAAAGGCAACAATGTGCCTCTTCTTCCGGATCCAAAGCTGATCCTAGACTTCATTGACTTATGGCACAAGGATCCCAACACGCCCTTGCCAGAGATGAACCTCACTCCTGGTCAAAGTCATGTATTGACTGCCTTCATTGGAGAAGAAAAGTGGAAATTTGAACAAGGAAGAAGAGTGAAGAAAGCACAGTATAAGAAAGAGCGCTTTCTGAAGCAAAATGTCCTGAAGCTTTCCCCTGAAGAACTCATTGCCTTGCAAGCTGAGGTCAAGCAACTGAGTGATGAATTTGATCGTTACTACGCTGACTGGCTTGGAGCCAAAGTCAGATTTGTCAAAATTACTGAAAAGTTCACGTCCAATGTTGCAGCCCCATCGCAACAAGAAATTTCTCAGGCTGAAGCATCTGTTCAGGCAACTGTAGAACATGCCAGCACCGCTGGTGAAAATCAGGCTGCTGAAGAAAATGTAAGTTCCAGGGCTGATGACTGCATTCCAGCCGCTGAAGAAATTGCCAGGGCATCCACTAGTGTTGTGCCTGAAGAAAATGAAGAGGTCAGGGAAACTGCATTAGTTGTGCCCGAGGAAAATAAACCACATTCCTCTGCTCCTCCTGCTCCTACCCCAACTCCTATCCTTCCATCTGCTTCAGATGTGAAGAAGACTAAGGCTGCAGAGTGTGCAGCAGTGAAGAAGAGGAAGGCATCAGTTTCATCAGATTCTTCAGCTCCGAAGAAGATGAAGCCCTTAACCAGCTCATTTGCAAATCCCATTGATGCTATTCCTCTCTCAACCATGCCATCAAAGGAAATCGTCCCTTTCGATGAAGAATATGTGATCCCCAGCGGATCTGATGAAGAAAATCCTTCTGCTGCTTCGTCAGAGCAGATGGATGAAGAAATTGAAGCGAACACAATTCCTTCAACTCCAGCTGTATCCTCGCCCATGCCTCAGTTCACAGCTGAAGAGGCCGGCATTGAAGAATTAGACGCAAACAATTCTGATGTGGACATTGGGAGTACTACTCCATTGATGAATGATGACTTTTGGGAAAGTCAGCATCCCAACTCTCCTCTGTTCACGCCACTGCAAAAAATCCCTCAGTCCCCAGCACAAACTATTCAAATGGACTCTGAAGAAACTCAACCCACTGCATCTGTTCACAAAGAAATTCCAGCCACTAGTGCTGAAGAAACTGCTGATGATGATCATCTGAAGACACAGACTGCCACTGAAGAGGAACCAGAAATTCCTCAGCCTGACGAACCTGAGATTGCAATTCCTGAGGTTGTGATGCAACTCACTGACACTCCTCTACCCAAGCCAAAGGATCCATTCTCAAGGAAGCAAAAATTCAAGGCTGATGATTTCTTCAGCGAGCACGTATTCTTCACAGACTACAACCCCTATGACTCTGCTCGCATAAGGAAGAGACGTTTCTAGACGGCCAGCCAGGCTACACTACAAAAAATACACTTCCATGATGATACGTGTTTGTCACAGTAGGTCGCGTTTTTTGTCATGCATGTACATCCATGACGATTTTATGACAGAATCAAGATAGTCATACTTGTGATGTCGTAGAAGTGTTCCATGACATTACCAAAGATATCATCACGGAAGTGTCCACTTCCATGACAATAAATCGCGCCTCACAGAAGTGCTTTCGTCAAGGGTGACCGACACGTGGCATCCACCGTAACGGAACTCCTTAAGCTATCAGGTCCAGTTTTGGATCCAATAACCCGTTAACAGCCCGGACCAATGGGGATTTTCCACGTATAAAATCATCATTGCCCGCAGGAAACACGTGTTGCCTCACCGTTGGGACAGATGTCATCCACTCATTGGACAGGAGGCGCCTATGATAGGTCGACATGTGGCACGGCCCAACATTGGCCCATTCCGGTGAAAAAGGCCGGCCCAGTAAAAATTAGCAGGCAGGCCCATATAAGGCCTACTTGTGTCAGGTCCATTTAAGCCCACGGCCCATACGAGATGTGCCAATTCGGCCCGTAAACGGCCCGTTAAAGATTTGACACCATTGCAGCCCATCGCCAGTTCGAGCCCGTTAATAGCCTGCTATATATTTGGGCTCAATATCGGCTCGATGAGATTTCGGCCTGTTAACGGCCCATTTAATGGATGGGCAAATTTTCAGGATGTACATCTTTCGGCCTTTTAGCGACCCATTTAAATGTTGGGCTAATTTCCGGCCCGGTGTGTCTTTCAGCCTGTTGACAGCCCATAAATCTGATGGGCCATTTGTAGTTGGACCTGAGTTTTGGCCTTTTAGCGGCCCATTTAAGTGTTGGGCCAACTTCTGGCCCGGTGTCACTTTCAGCCTGTTGACGGCCCATAAATCAGTTGGGCCATTTGTAGTCGGACCTGAGTTTTGGCCTTTTAGCGACCCATTTAAGTGTTGGGCCAATTGATACGTCTCTGTCGTATCTACTTTTCCAAACACTTTTGCCCTTGTTTTGGACTCTAACTTGCATGATTTGAATAGAACTAACCAGGACTGACGCCATTTTCAACAGATTTGCCATGATGTTGTTTTATGTGCAGAAAACAAAAGTTCTCGGAATGACATGAAACTCCACGGAATATCTTATAAAAAATAATAAAAAATCCTCGCAAAAGATGAAGACCAGGGGGACCACACCCTGTCCATGAGGGTGGGGGGCGCGCCCTGGGGGGTAGGGCGCGCCCTTCACCCTCATGACCAGGTGGCAGCTCCCCCCGCGGTGATTTCAACTCTATATATTTGCTTTCGGGGAGGAAACAATAAAGCAGAAGAAATCATCGTGTTTTACGATACGGAGCTGCCGCCAAGCGCTAAAACCTCTCGGGAGGGCTGATCTGGAGTCCGTTTGGGGCTCCGAAGAGGGGGATTCGTCGCCGTCGTCATCATAAACCATCCTCCATCACCAATTTCATGATGCTCACCGCCGTGCATGAGTAATTCCATCGTAGGCTTGCTGGACGGTGATGGGTTGGATGAGATCTATCATGTAATCGAGTTAGTTTTGTTAGGGTTTGATCCCTAGTATCCATTATGTTCTGAGATTGATGTTGCTATGACTTTGCTATGCTTAATGCTTGTCACTAGGGCCCGAGTGCCATGATTTCAGATCTGAACCTGTTATGTTTTCATGAATATATGTGTGTTCTTGATCCTATCTTGCAAGTCTATAGTCACCTACTATGTGTTATGATCCGGCAACCCCGAAGTGACAATAATCGGGACCACTCCCGGTGATGACCTTAGTTTGAGGAGTTCATGTATTCACTATGTGCTAATGCTTTGTTCCGGTTCTCTATTAAAAGGAGGCCTTAATATCCCTTAGTTTCCATTAGGAACCCGCTGCCACGGGAGTGTAGGACAAAAGATGTCATGCAAGTTCTTTTCCATAAGCACGTATGACTATATTCGGAATACATGCCTACATTACATTGATGAATTGGAGCTAGTTCTATGTCACCCTATGTTATGCTTGTTACACGATGAACCGCATCTGGCATAATTTTCCATCACCGGTCCAATGCCTACGAGCTTTCCATATACTGGTTTACGCTTATTTACTTTCCCGTTGCTATTGTTACAATCACTACAAAATACCAAAAATATTACTTTTGCTTTCTTTACCTTTGTTACCGTTAGCACCACTATCATATTACTTTGCTACTAAACACTTTGCTGCAGATACTAAGTTTCCAGGTGTGGTTGAATTAACAACTCAGTGCTAATACTTGAGAATATTCTTTGGCTCCCCTTGTGTCGAATCAATAAATTTGGGTTGAATACTCTACCCTCGAAAGTTGTTGCGATCCCCTACACTTGTGGTTTATCAAGACTAATTTCTGGCGCCGTTTCCGGGGAGCATAGCTCTATTCTTTGAGTCATTTGGGATTTATATCTGCTGGACACTATGAAGAACTTGAAAGAAGCTAAGACAACAATTTATCCCTCAACTACGAGGGGAGGTAAGGAACTGCCATCTAGCTCTGCACTTGATTCACCTTCTGTTATTAGTAAGCTTGCGACACCTAAACCTGCTTCTGATATGTCGCATGTTATTGATGATGCCACTTCTGCTATGCATGATACTTATGATGAAACTACTTCTATGCCTGATAATACTGTGCCCCTTAGTGAATTTCTTGATGAAAAAATTGCTAGGGCTAGAGAGAAAGAAATTATAGAATCTGATTATATTGATGAAAGTGATGATGAAGATAGGCCTGTTATTCCTGAAGGTTATGTTTTTGATATGGAATCTTCTGCCGCTATTTTGGCTTGCAGAGATAGTCGTGAACTTAAGAGGCTATTAATTAAATGGAACAAGGAATCACTTAGAGATAAAATGAGGCCTGGCCCTACTTTTGCTACTTCACCTATTTGTGTTCCCGATAAGGATTATGAATTCTCTGTTGATCCTAATATAATTACCCTGGTTGAATTTGATCCTTTCCATGGTTATGAATCTGAAACTGTTGTGGCACATCTTACTAAATTAAATGATATAGCCACCCTGTTCACTAACGATGAGAGATCTCGCTACTTTTATATCCTTAAAATATTTCCGTTCTCATTAAAGGGTGATGCTAAGATATGGTTTAATTCTCTTGATCCTGGCTGTGTGCGTAGTCCCCAGGATATGATTTATTACTTCTCTGCTAAATATTTCCCTGCTCATAAGAAACAAGCTGCTTTAAAGGAAATATACAACTTTGTGCAAATTGAAGAAGAGAGTCTCCCACAAGCTTGGGGGAGGCTTCTCAAGTTACTTAATGCTTTGCCTAATCATCCTCTTAAGAAAAATGAAATACTTGATATCTTTTATAATGGACTAACCGATACTTCCAGAGATTACCTGGATAGTTGTGTTGGTTCTCTTTTCAGGGAAAGAACACCGGATGAAGCCAAAATTCTATTGAATAATATGTTGACAAATGGAAATAATTGGGCACCTCCTGAGCCAGCTCCTCCTCCAATTAATGAGCCAATTCCTAAACCAACTCCGAAGAAGAGAGGTGTTCTATTTCTCAGTCTTGAAGATACGCAAGAGGCAAAGAAATATATGAAAGAAAAAGGTATTAAAGCTGAAGATGTTAAGAATTTACCTCCTATTGAAGAAATACATGGTCTTAATTTACCGCCTGTTGAAGAAACATATGATCTTGACCCATTACCTATTGAAGAACCTCCCGATCTTGATAACCCGACACAGGTAGTAAAGGTAAATTCTCTCTATAGATATGATAAAGCTGAAATCCCTCCTACTAAGATTGCTAGTTAGTGCTTGGATGAGTTTGATAACTTTATGTTTAAGCAAGAAGATTTTAATGCTTATTTTGGTAGACAATTAAAACAGAATACATATATGATTAAGCACTTGGGTGATTATATGGCTAATATTAGAGGTGAACTTAAACTTGTTAGCAAACATGCTTCTATGGTTACCACTCAAGTATAACAAGTACTTAAAGCTCAAAAAGAATTGCTCGATGAAATGAATAGTAAGAAAAATGATTATGCTATTAGAATGGCTACTAGAACTAGTAGAATGACTCAGGAACCTTTGTATCCTGAAGGCCACCCTAAGAGAATTGAGCAAGATTCTCAGAGAAATAATATTGTTGTACCTAGTTCTTCTAAAAGAAATAAAAATAAAAATGATAGGACTTTGCAAACTTCTAGTGAACCTATTGCTAAACCACCTGATAATCCAAATTATATATCTATGTATGATGCTGAAACACAATCTGCTAATGAACATGAACCTAATGAAAATGTTAATGATGATGTTCATGATGATGCTCAACCTAGTAATGATAATGATGTAGAAGTTGAACCTGCTGTTGATCTTGATAACCCACAATCAAAGAATCAACGTTATGATAAGAGAGACTTTGTTGCTAGGAAACATGATAAAGAAAGCAAACCTTGGGTTCAGAAACCCATGCCTTTTCCTCCCAAACCATCCAAGAAAAAAGATGAGGAGGATTTTGAGCGCTTTGCTGAAATGATTAGACCTATCTTTTTGCGTATGCGATGAACTGATATGCTCAAAATGAATCCTTACGCTAAATACACGAAAGATACTGTTACAAATAAAAGAAAGATACCGGAAGCTGAAATTTCCACCATGCTTGCTAATTATACTTTTAAGGGTGGAATACCAAAGAAACTTGGAGATCCAGGAGTACCTACTATACCATGCTCCATTAAAATAAATTGAAACCTACTGAAATATCTTTACAAATGGCTGATAAATCAACTGCTATACCTGTCGGTATTTGTGAGGATGTGCCTGTTGTGGTTGCAAACGTTACTATTTTAACAGACTTTGTTATTCTTGATATTCCTGAGGACGATAGTATGTCTATTATTCTTGGAAGACCTTTTCTTAATACTGCAGGGGCTGCTATTGATTGCAACAAAGGCAGTGTCACTTTTCATGTTAATGGTAATGAGCATACGGTACACTTTTCGAGGAAACAACCTCAAGTTCATAGTATCAACTCTATTAGAAAAATTCCATCGATTATATTAGGAGGTTTAGAATTTCCTCTTCCTACTGTCAAAAACAAATATGATATTCTTATTATTGGGGATGTGCATATCCCTGTTGAGGTATGATACGTCCATTTTGCATCATGCTTTTATATCAATATTTATCGCATTATGGGCTGATATTTCACATTATGTCACAATACTTATGGCTATTCTCTCTTATTTTACAAGGTTTACATGAAGAGGGAGAATGCCGGCAGCTGGAATTCTAGGCTGGAAAAGGAGCAAATATTAGAGACCTATTTTGCGCAACTCCAAAAGTCCTGAAACTCCACGGAATATCTTAAAATAAATAAAGAAAAATCCTCGCCAAAGATGAAGTCCAGGGAGACCACACCCTGCTCACGAGGGTGGGGGCGCGCCCCCCTCCTAGGGCGCGCCCCCTACCTCGTGGGCCCCCTGGTGGGTCTCCGACGTCCATCTTCTGCTATATGAAGTCTTTCGATGAGAAAAAAATCAGAAGCAACCTTTCGGGACGAGACTTCGCTGCCACGAGGCAGAACCTTGGCAGAACCAATCTAGGGCTCCGGCAGAGCTATTCTGCTGGGGACACTTCCCTCCGGGAGGGGGAAATCATCGCCATCGTCATTACCAACGCTCCTCTCATCGGGAGAGGGCAATCTCCATCAAAATCTTCACCAGCACCATCTCATCTCCAAACCCTAGTTCATCTCTTGTATCCAATTCTTGTCTCAAAGTCCGGGATTGGTGCTAGTAGGTTGCTAGTAGTGTTGATTACTCCTTGTAGTTGATGCTAGTTGGTTTATTTGGTGGAAGATCATATGTTCAGATCCTATATGCATATTATTACCCCTCTGATTATGAACATGAATATGCTTTGTGAGTAGTTACGTTTGTTCCTGAGGACAAGGGAGAAGTCTTGCTATTAGTAGTCATGTTAATTTGTTATTCGTTCGATATTTTGATAAGATGTATGTTGTCTAGCCTCTAGTGGTGTTATGTGAACATCGACTACATAACACTTCACCATTATTTGGGCCTAGAGGAAGGCATTGGGAAGTAATAAGTATATGATGGGTTGCTAGAGTGACAGAAGCTTAAACCCTAGTTTATGCGTTGCTTCGTAAGGGGCTGATTTGGATCCACATGTTTCATGCTATGGTTAGGTTTACCTTAATACTTTTGTTGTAGTTGCGGATGCTTGCAATAGAGGTTAATCATAAGTGGGATGCTTGTTCACGTAAGAACAACACCCAAGCACCGGTCGACCCACATATAAAATTATCAAAGTACCGAACGCGAATCATATGAACGTGATGAAAACTAGCTTGATGATTTTCCCATGTGTCCCCAGGAGCGCTTTTCCTTATATAAGAGTTTGCTCCGGCTTGTCCTTTGCTACAAAAAGGATTGGGCCACCTTGCTTCACTTTATTTACTTTTGTTACTTGTTGCTCGGTACAATTTATCTCGTCACAAAACTATCTGTTACTACTTATTTCAGTACTTGCAGAGAATACCTTGCTGAAAACCGCTTATCATTTCCTTCTGCTCCTCGTTGGGTTTGACACTCTTACTTATCGAAAGGACTACGATAGACCCCCTATACTTGTGGGTCATCAAGACTCTTTTCTGGCGCCCTTGCCTGGGAGTGTAGCGCTTCTGGTAGGTGGAATTTGGTAAGGAAAATTTATATAGTGTGTTGAAATTTACTGTCACTTGTTACTATGGAAAGTAATTCTCTGAGGGGCTTGTTCGGGGTATCGTCACCCCGTCCAGTAGAGCAAAGAGTTGCTCCTCAACCTACTGAACCTATTGAAAATGGAACTCCTTTTGAATTTCCTTCGGGTATGATGGAAAAACTGCTAGCTAATCCTTTTATAGGAGATGGAACAAAGCATCCTGATGAGCACTTAATTTATGTGGATGAAGTTTGCGGATTTTTTAAGCTTGCAGGTATACCCGATGATGTTGCTAAGAAGAAGGTCTTCCCTTTATCTTTGAAGGGAGACGCATTGATATGGTATAGGCTATGTGATGATACGAGATCATGGAACTATAAAAGATTGAAATTGGAATTTCATCAAAAGTATTACCCTATGCATCTTGTTCATCGTGATCGCAATTATATATATAATTTTTGGCCTCGCGAAGGAGAAAGCATCTCTCAAGCTTGGGGGAGGCTTAAATCAATGTTATATTCATGCCCCAATCATGAGCTCTCGAGAGAAATAATTATTCAAAGTTTTTATGCTCGGCTTTCTCATAATAATTAAACTATGCTCGATACTTCTTGTGCTGGCTCTTTTATGATGAAGACTATTGAATTTAAATGGGATTTATTGGATATAATTAAATGCAACTTTGAAGATTGGGACCTCGACGAAGGTAAGGAGTCAGGTATGACACCTAAGTTTGATTGTGTTAAATCTTTTATGGATACCGATATTTTCCGAAAGTTTAGCACTAAATATGGACTTGACTCTGAGATAGTAGCTTCCTTCTGTGAATCTTTTGCTACTTATGTTGATCTCCATAAGGAGAAGTGGTTTAAATATCATCCTCCCATAGATGTAAAAGTAGCTGCACCTATTAAAGTTGAAGAAAAGACTGTCACTTATAATGATCCTATTGTTCCTACTTCTTATGTTGATAAACCACCTTTCCCTGTTAGAATAAAGGATCATGCTAAAGCTTCAACTGTTGTTCGTAAAAGAAATATTAAAACCTATACACCTCCTGAGCAAGTTAAAGTAGAACCTAATATTGCTATTGCTAAAGATCTCTTGTATGATAATATTGATGGGCATGTTATTCAATTTTGCGGTGAAGCTGCTAGAGTTGCTAAACCTTGTGCTAAAGATAAACATAGACCTGTGGTAGGAGTGCCTGTTATTTCTGTTAAAATAGGAGACCATTGTTATCATGGCTTATGTGATATGGGTGCTAGTGCTAGTGCCGTACCTATTGATTTATACAAAGAAATTATGCATGACATTGCACCTGTTGAGTTAGAAGAAATTGATGTCACTATTAAACTTGCGAATAGGGATACTATATCACCAGTGGGAATTGTTAGAGATGTCAAAGTCTTGTGTGGGAAAACTAAATATCCTGCTGATTTTCTTGTTCTTGGTTCCCCACAAGATAGCTTTTGTCCCATTATATTTGGTAGACCCTTCTTGAACACCGTTAATGCTAAGATAGACTGCGAAAAGAATGCTGTTACTATTGGCTTGGATGATATGATTCATGAGTTTAATTTCTCTAAATTCAGTAAACAACATCGTGAGGAAGAATTTCCTAGTAAGGATTAAATTATTGGTCTTGCTTCTTTGCCGTACCTCCTAGTGATCCTTTTGAACACTATTTGCTAGACCATGAAAATGACATGTTCATGAATGAAAGAAGGGAAATAGATGAAGTATTCTTTAAATAGGAACCTGTTCTGCAACACAATTTGCTTGTTGAAAGCCTAGGGGATCCTCCTCCACCCAAGGGTGATCCCGTGTTTGAGCTTAAACCATTGCCTGATAATCTTAAATATGCTTATCTTCATGAAAAGAAGATATATCATGTTATTATTAGTGCTAACCTTTCAGAGCATGAAGAAGAAAGATTATTGAAAACTCTAAAGAAGCACCGTGCTGCTATTGGATATACTCTTGATGATCTTAAGGGCATTAGTCCCACTCTATGTCAACATAAAATAAATTTGGAAGCAGATGCCAAACCAGTTCGTGATCCTCAACGACGTTTGAATCCTAAAATGAAAGAAGTGGTAAGAAAAAGAAATACTCAAGCTTCTGGAGGCAGGTATAATTTATCCCGTTGCTGATAGTCAGTGGGTAAGTCTTGTTCATTGTGTCCCTAAGAAGGGAGGTATTACTGTTGTTCCTAATGATAAAGATGAATTGATTCCACAAAGAATTATCACAGGTTATAGGATGGTAATTGATTTCCGCAAATTAAATAAGGCTACTAAGAAAGATCATTACCCCTTACCTTTTCTTGATCAAGTGCTAGAAAGATTATGCAAACATACACATTACTGCTTTCTAGATGGTTATTCTGGTTTCTCTCAAATACCTGTGTCGGCTAAAGATCAATCAAAGACTACTTTTACATGCCCTTTTGGTACTTCTTCTTATAGACGTATGCCTTTTGGTCTATGTAATGCACCTGCTACCTTCCAAAGATGCATGATGGCTATATTCTCTGACTTTTGTGAAAAGATTTGTGAGGTTTTTATGGACGAATTTTCCGTCAATGGTTCTTCTTTTGATGATTGCTTGAGCAATCTTGATCGAGTTTTGCAGAGATGTGAAGAAATTAATCTTGTCTTGAATTGGGAAAAGTGCCACTTTATGGTTAATGAAGGTATTGTTTTGGGGCATAAAGTTTCTGAAAAAGGTATTGAAGTTGATAAAGCCAAGGTTGATGCTATTGAAAAGATGCCATGTCCCAAGGACATCAAAGGTATAAGAAGTTTCCTTGGTCACGCCGGATTTTATAGGAGGTTCATTAAAGACTTCTCAAAAAAATTCTCGGCCTCTGACTAATTTATTGCAAAAAGATGTACCATTTGTCTTTGATGATGATTGTGTAGAAGCATTTGAAATACTTAAGAAAGCATTAGTCTCTGCACCTATTGTTCAGCCACCTGATTGGCATTTACCCTTTGAAATTATGTGTGATGCTAGTGATTATGCTGTAGGTGCTGTTCTAGGGCAAAGAGTTAATAAGAAATTAAATGTTATCCATTATGCTAGTAAGACTCTAGACAATGCTCAAAGAAATTATGCTACTACTGAAAAAGAACTTTTAGCAGTTGTATTTGCTTGTGATAAGTTCAGACCTTATATTGTTGATTCTAAAGTAACTATTCACACTGACCATGCTGCTATTAAATATCTTATGGAAAATAAAGATGCTAAACCTTGACTTATTAGATGGGCTCTCTTGCTACAAGAATTTGATTTGCATATTGTTGATAGAAAAGGAGCTGAGAACCCCGTTGCAGACAACTTATCTAGGTTAGAAAATGTTCTTGATGACCCACTACCTATTAATGATAGCTTTCCTGATGAACAATTAAATGTTATAAGTACTTCTCGTAGTACTCCGTGGTATGCTGATTATGCTAATTATATTGTTGCTAAGTTTATACCACCTAGCTTCACATACCAGCAAAAGAAAAAGTTCTTCTATGATTTGAGACATTACTTTTGGGATGACCCACATCTTTATGAAGGAGGAGTAGATGGTGTTATTAGATGTTGTGTACCTGAGCATGAACAGGAATAGATCCTATGCAAGTGTCACTCCGAAGCTTATGGAGGACACCACACGGGAGACAGAACTGCACACAAAGTATTGCAATCCGGTTTTTATTGGCCTACTCTCTTCAAGGATGCCCATAAGTTTGTTTTGTCTTGTGATGAATGTCAAAGAATTGGTAATATTAGTAGACGTCAAGAAATGCCTATGGATTATTCACTTGTTATTGAACCATTTGATGTTTGGGGCTTTGATTATATGGGACCTTTTACTGCCTCTAATGGATACACACATATTTTAGTTGCTGTTGATTACGTTACTAAGTGGGTAGAAGCTATTCCAACTAGTAGTGCTGATCATAACACCTCTATTAAAATGCTTAAGGAAGTTATTTTTCCGAGGTTTGGAGTCCCTAGATATTTAATGACTGATGGTGGTTCACACTTTATTCATGGTGCTTTTCGTAAAGTGCTTGCTAAATATGATGTTAATCATAGAATTGCATCTCCTTATCACCCACAGTCCAGTGGTCAAGTAGAATTGAGCAACAGAGAGCTCAAATTGATTTTGCAAAAGACTGTTAATAGGTCTAGAAATAATTGGTCCAAGAAACTTGATGATGCATTATGGGCATATAGAACTGCATATAAAAATCCTATGGCTATGTCTCCGTACAAAATGGTTTACGGAAAAGCATGTCACTTACCTCTCGAACTAGAACATAAGGCATATTGGGCTATTAAAGAGCTCAACTATGATTTCAAACTTGCCGGTGAAAAGAGGTTATTTGATATTAGCTCACTTGATGAATGGAGGACCCAAGCTTATGAAAATGTCAAGTTGTTTAAAGAAAAAGTTAAAAGATGGCATGACAAAAGGATACAAAAGCGTTAGTTTAATGTAGGTGATTATGTATTGCTATACAACTCTCGTTTAAGATTTTTTGCTGGAAAACTTCTCTCTAAATGGGAAGGCCCCTACATTATCGAGGAGGTCTATTGTTCTGGTGCCATAAAAATCAATAACTTCGAAGGCACAAATCCGAAGGTGGTAAACGGTCAAAGAATCGAACATTATATCTCAGGTAATCCCATAAATGTTGAAACTAATATTATTGAAACCGTAACCCCGGAGGAATACATAAGGGACACTTTCCAGAACGTTTCAGACTCCGAAAAGAAATAGATATGTGGTACGGTAAGTAAACCGACTCTAAAACAATTTTTAAGGCAATATTTATCCGTTTTGGAATATTTAGAAAAATAGAAAAATAAGTAGCAGTCTAGGAAGGACACGAGGGCCCCACGAGGGTGGTGGGCACGACCACCTCGTGTGCCCTCCGGACCCCGTTTTCTTGCACGATATGTATTTTGTTCGGTAAAAATTCACTATATATTCTCCCGAAGGTTTTGACTCCCGTATCACACAATTATCCTCTGTTTTCGTTTCGAGCTGTTGCTGCTGCAGATTAGAGCAAGTTGTCTTCTCAAGAGTCAGGGAGAGCCGGGTATCTAATCCGGCACGGGAACCAAGGGCAAACAGTGACGCTGGCCACTTTGGGCCAGCAACGGAGGAAGAGATGGAGGCTGACTTGATGAGGGTAGATGCCATGGAGGATCAAGAAGTCACCTCTCGCTTCTGAGCTGGATTCATGATGGGGGAACTACAGAGCTCAGCTATTCCAAACTCGGTTATCCCTTCCAATGTTAGATTTCTTTCTTATGAAAATATGAAGATGAGTGTCACGTGTTCTCCCGCAGCTATGCAACACCCTTGGGTGCAAGGAGCTTTAGCCGTTACAGGAAAGCTTCGTAAGGAAATAATGGACCTCAAGCAGCAAGTCAATAAGCTCGAGGAGGAGAACCACATCCTGAGGGGAATCATCGCCAAGAATATTACACCAACAACAAAGAAGGAGACATAATCACATGGGTATGGGCACTCCGCTTGGCAACCGCCAAGCTTGGGGGAGGTGCCCCGGTATCGTATCACAATCACAACTCCTATCTTTACCGTTTTCTTAGTTCGATCATATTAGTAGTATCTTGATCTAGTACAATAAAGTTTATGGCATGATCTAGTTTTGAGTTTTGCTTTATGATCTCTCTATGTAATCGAGTCCGTGAGCTATATAATAAAGATTAGTGTTGAGTCAAGGGCTTGATTATTTTGCCATGATCTTGGGTGAATTAAAGAAAATAAGAAAAAGAATAAAAATAAACAAGAGTTCATATTGATCTTATTGAGAGTAATGACTTCACATAGAAAGAGTATGATGATTAAGAGTTGTTGGGAGTTGGCAGACATAGCTTTGGTCATCGTTGCAATTAATAGGAAGTAATATGGAAAGAGAGGTTTCACATATAGATACATTATCATTGACATCTTTTATGAGTGGGAGCACTCATTAAAATATGACATGATAAAGAGTTGATGTTGGACAAGGAGGACAACATAATGAGTTATGTTTTCTTATGTCTGAGATAAAGTATGTTGTCATGGATCCTCTAACATGTTGAGCTTGCCTTTCACCCTCATGCTAGCCAAATTCTCAGCACCAAGTAGATGAAGGAAATATGCCCTAGAGGCAATAATAAAGTTATTATTTATTTCCTTACATGTCATGATAAATGTTTATTATTCATGCTAGAATTGTATTAACTGGAAACATAATACATGTGTGGATACATAGACAAACAGAGTGTCACTAGTATGCCTCTACTTGACTAGCTTGTTAATCAAAGATGGTTAAGTTTCCTAACCATGGACAAAGGAGTTGTCATTTGATTAACAAGGTCACATCATTAGTTGAATGATCTGATTGACATGACCCATTCCATTAGCATAGCACCCGATCGTTTAGTATGTTGCTGTTGCTTTTATCCATGACTTATACATGTTCCTTTGACTATGAGATTATGCAACTCCCGTTTGCCGGAGGAACACTTTGGGTGCTACCAAACGTCACAACGTAACTGGGTGATTATAAAGGTGCTCTACAGGTGTCTCCGAAGGTACATATTGGGTTGGCGTATTTCGAGATTAGGATTTGTCACTCCGATTGTCGGAGAGGTATCTCTGGGCCCTCTCGGTAATGCACATCACTTAAGCCTTGCAAGCATTGCAACTAATGAGTTAGTTGCGGGATGATGTATTACGGAACGAGTAAAGAGACTTGCCGGTAACGAGATTGAACTAGGTATTGGATACCGACGATCGAATCTCGGGCAAGTAACATACCGATGGACAAAGGGAACAACATATGTTGTTATGCGGTCTGACCGATAAAGATCTTCGTAGAATATGTAGGAGCCAATATGGGCATCCAGGTCCCGCTATTGGTTATTGACCGGAGACGTGTCTCGGTCATGTCTACATTGTTCTCGAACCGTAGGGTCCGCACGCTTAAGGTTTCGATGACAGTTATATTATGAGTTTATGAGTTTTGATGTACCGAAGGAGTTCGGAGTCCCGGATGAGATCGGGGACATGACGAGATGTCTCTAAATGGTCGAGACGTAAAGATCAATATATTGGACGACTATATTCGGACATCGGAAAGGTTCTGAGTGATTCGGGTATTTTCGGGAGTATCGGGGAGTTACGGGATTACGGGGGAAGTAATGGGCCTTGATGGGCTTTAGTGGGAAGAGGAAAAAGGCTGCTGCGCCCCCCTCCCCTCTAGTCCGAATTGGACTAGGGAAAAGGGGGCCGGCCACCTTTCCTACTCCTCCACTTCCTTCTTCCTTCCTCCCCTCTTGATGGACTCCTACTAGGACTTGGAGTCCTAGTAGGACTCCCATCCTGGCCGCACCAATAGCCTTGGCCGGCCTCCTCCTCCTCCATCCTTTATATACTGAGGCAGGGGGCACCCCATGGACACACAAGTTGATCTTCGTGATCGTTCCTTAGCCGTGTGCGGTGCCCCCCTCCACCATATTCCACCTCGAATATATCGTTGCAGTGCTTAGGCGAAGCCCTGCGCCGGCAGAACATCAAGATTGTCACCACGTCGTCGTGCTGACGGAACTCCTCCCCGAAGCTTTGCTGGATCGGAGCTAGGGGTGCGTCATCGAGCTGAATGTGTGCCAAGAACTCGGAGGTGCCGGAGTAACGGTGCTTGGATCGGTCGGATCGGGAAGACGTACGACTACTTCCTCTAAGTTGCGTCAACGCTTCCGCTTCGGTCTATGAGGGTACGTAGACAACACTCTCCCCTCTCGTTGCTATGCATCACCATGATCTTGCGTGTGCGTAGGAATTTTTTTGAAATTACTACGTTCCCCAACAGTAGAAATACTACTTGTGCTTCCAAATACCCTTAAACCAGTTCTGCCATGAGAGTCCACCATATCTACCTATGGATTGAGTAAGATCCTTCAAGTAAGTTGTCATCGGTGCAAAGCAATAAAAATTGCTCTAAATATGTATGATTGATTGGTGTGGGAGAAATAAGCTTTATACGATCTTGTGATGTGAAAGTAATAAAAGCGAAGACTGCATAATAAAGGTTCATATCACAAGGGCAATATAAAGTGACGTTCTTTCGCATTGAGATTTTGTGCATCCAACCATAAAAGCGCATGGCAACCTCTGCTTCCCTCTGTGAATGGCCTATCTTTTATTATTATTGTAAGTGCATCTAGTGCCCCTTAGTGATTTTGGTGTATTGAAGACTTATAGGTTAAGTATCTAATGTGTTCATGAGTGTACACATGCCTATAAGTCTATGAGGAGTTTGATACTTACAGAGAAAGTCGACCCCTAAAAATGAAGTTCTTCAACTGAAGACTTTGATATACTTAAGACTTTCTGAAGACTTTGAAAGTGAAAAAATTGGTGTGACCTTGAAGACTTGGTACTCATTCGAGGAACATGAAGCGTGAAGACTTTTGTTTTCGTAGTTTCATTTTATCTTTCTTGAGTCATAGGAAACACCGTACTGTTAAAGGGGTTGAGGAAATACTAAGGAGAAAATTTCCAAGTGATGCTCATCTCAAATCCTACACCTACCAATCCCTTCGAGTGAAGCCATTGGAAATCTCATACAGTTCAGTCAATTTCTTCAGTGTTAGAGACGCAGTTCTTCTGGTCACTGAGGACTTTGCTCTGACTGAGGAGTTAGGAATTCGCCAGTGCGAATTGCCTACACAGTGAGGAACATGATAGCCCTGAGGAATTTGTACCTCAAATTTCCGACCGTTGCTGTGCTACGCGCCAGCTGTCCCAAAATATCTTATCCACATAACGGTCATATCATTGAAGGGCATTTATGTCTTATCATGTCAGGCTGCTCCCTAGGCTATAAATAGCCGCCCCCTACAGCCACTAGCTGGTTGGCTGCTCCGCGAGAACTTGAGACTTGTCATTTGAGAGCAACCCATCCTCCGAGGACTTTGAGCGAAAATCATCAAGTGAGGAAAATCCAAAACCCAAACCCAAACACCTACAAACCCAAAGTGATTGAGCATCACTGAAGAGATTGATCCTGCGTGGATCCAACACTTGTTACCTTTGAAGACTGTGCTTCTTCCAGACGGTGAGGCGTCAAGGTCTAGAGCATCCAAGAGGAATTGTGGATCGCCGAGTGATCAAGTCTGTGAAGGTTTGGAAGTCACCTGAAGACTTACCATGAGTGATTGGGCGAGGACTGTGTGTCCTTAGCTCAAGGAGAATACGGTGAGGACTGTGTGTCCGGGACTAGGTGTCCTCGATTTTAAATACTCATCCGCTCCAACCAGATGTACAACTGAGACAGCAGTTGGAACTGGTCTACCAAATCATTGTCTTCACCAAGCTTACTGGTTCTATTTCCTCAACACTTTCATTTCCTCATTACTGTGTTGTGTGTTTGTTCATATCTGTGTTTGAAGACTTTGACTGAGGACTTTCTCAATTTCCTCAGTTCAATTTCTTCAGTCTGTTTGTCTTCATCTTGTGTTATCCTATGTTTACGCTTTCTGTACTCTGTGTTTGTCTTCATTTCATCGTGATGACTATGCTTGAATTCTGTTATGTTTTCATCTGAGTACTTATTCCGCTGCTAGTAGTTCTTCGCCAAGGAATTTCCTCACGAGAAAATTCCTTAGTGAAGAATTTCATAAAGATCGCCTATTCACCCCCCCTCTAGTCGATATAACGCACTTTCGATTGGTATCAGAGCAAGGTACTCCCTTGTTCTGTGTGATTTTGGTTTAACCGCTTGGAGTTTTAGTTATGTCGACCGCAGGTATGATCAAGGTCACTGCTGGGTGTCCTACCTTCGATGGGGCGGACTACCCCTACTGGAAGAATAAGATGCGAATGCATCTTGAGGCAGTTGATAATGATCTCTGGTACGTTGTGGAAAATGGTGTTCCCTCCGTCTCACCCTCTCTGAACGCTACCGATGTGAAGAGATTCAAGCAACTCGATTCCCAAGCGAAGAATATCATATGTGGCCATCTGAGTAAAGGACAGTATGGTAGAGTGAGTGCTTTGGAAACTGCTAAGCTTATCTGGGATAGACTGTCCAAAGTCAATGAAGGAGTTTCAACTCAGTGTGACTCTCGAGTTGATGTTCTTCGCAATATCTTCAACCGCTTCAAAAGACTCGACAATGAAAATGTTCAGCAAACCTTCGATCGCCTCACTGATATCTCAAATGAGCTGCAAGCACTTGGTGCCACTGACATCACCAACCATGAGATGGTGAAGAAATTGCTGAGATCGCTTGATTCCTCATTTGATACTCTGGCACTGATGATACAAGAGCGTGCTGATTACAAGTCACTTGACCCCGCTGATATCCTCGAGAGGCTAAACACTCATGAGTTCCAGCTTGCTGAGAAGAGAGATCTCTATGGTTCGAGCTATGGCAGATCACATGCACTGAAGGCCAAGGTAGTATCTGAGTCCGAAGATGAAGACTTTGGTAGCAGCCTTGGTGATCCTGAAGAACTGAGTCATGATCTAGCACTGCTTGTGAAGAAATTCCAGAAGTTCTCAAGACGTGGTTGCTTTGGAAAACCCTCAAGGAGCAATGATTCCTCATCCAGTGACTACAAGAAGAGGCTTTGTCACAAGTGCAAGAAACCAGGACATTACATTCAAGATTGTCCTTAGTGGGAAAAGGAATCAAAGAAGAAGAAATACAAGGATTACAGTTCTGATGATGCGAAGAAAAAGAAGAAGTCTTCAAAATCTTCATCATCAAAATCCTCGAAATCTTCGTCTCACAAGAAGAGCAGCTCCAAGAAGGCTCGGGCATTTATTGGCAAGGAAATGGACTCTGAGGCTGAATCTGAAGAAAATGAAGCAGAAGAGGAATCTGATGATTCTGAGTCTGGTGTGGCGAGCCTAGCCCTTGCTACTGCATTTGTCAGCAAATCCATCTTCAACGCTGAAGAAAGTGATCTCACCAACAAGGCTGATGAAGGCAGTGATGACTACGCTCCCACCTATTGCTTCATGGCGAAAGGTGCAAAGGTACTCAAATACACCTCCTCTGAATCTAGTGAGGATGAATCTGATGAAAATCTTAAGCCTAGCTACTCTAAACTTGCAAAGATTGCTGTGCAACAACAAAAGGCTTTTGAAAAGGTTCAAAACATGCTATACAAAAGTGATGATATGTTGGGTGAAGAATTGGATCGCACTAAGGCCTTAACTGAAGATCTTCAGAGACTTCAGACCAGGTTTGACAACCTTCAAAGTCATCATAACACTCTCTTATCTGATCATGAGAAGCTTTCTTATGAATATCTTCAAAAGAAGCAAGATCTTGAGAAGCTAAGAGTGAGTTATGAAGATCTTCAGAAGGAGCGTGATTCATTACTTGCTCAACAAATCAGCGCTGCTCAGGAAGAATTTATTCCTCCATGTTTAAAATGCATTGAATGAGAATCTGCTAATTCCTCACCCGAATGTTCAAATGCTTCTAATGTTACAAATTCTTTACCTGTCTCTGCTATCACTAATTCCTCATCTGAGGACATTGCTAGTATCACTGACGATGCAGGGCTGAAGGAATTGTACATGACAGGCATGTACAAAAGCCTCAAAGGGCATCAGACTCTTTGTGATGTGCTTAAAAAGCAGATCCTCAATAGGAACCCTAGGAAAGAGGGTATTGCCTTTGAGAGGAAACTCAATGCTGATGGTACATATTAGAAGCCTGAGCAGTACCCCAAAACCTCATGGGTTGCTGCAAAGGGACCTCCAGTTGATCCATCTAATTTATCTGGATATACATGTGAATCTCCTCATTCTTCTGATGAGTCAATTGACTCCAACTATAAACTGTTCAAAAATCAGAATGGTGAAGTATTTGCTAGATATGTTGGCACTAACTGCAGGAACGGTTCTCCTATGAAGAAAATCTGGGTCCCCAAAAGGTGCCTCTGAAGCTGGAAAGATGACAAAGGCCAAGCATCCATCGAAGACTATCATGACCACCACTCGTCCATTTGAATTGCTTCACATGGATCTCTTCGGTCCTAATCATTATTCCTTTGTTTCAAATGAAGCATCTCAATATGGCTTTGTTATTGTTGATGATTACTCTCGTTACACATGGGTACACCTTGTCTCTTACAAAACTGAAGTGCAAGAAGTCTTCAAATGATTTTCCTCGAGGGCTTCAACCAACTTTGGTGTGAAGATCAAGCACATCAGAAGTGACAATGGCACTGAGTTCAAGAATTCAGGTCTCGATGACTATCTTGATGAACTTGGTATTACTCATGAGTTATCTGCTCCTTATACTCCTCAGCAGAATGGCGTCGTGGAGCGCAAGAAGAAGACTCTTGCTGAGATGGCTCGCACTATGCTCGATGAGTACAAAACCCCTCGTTGTTTCTGGGTTGATGCAATTGATACTGCGTGCCATATCATCAACAGAGTATATCTTCACAAATTCTTCAAAAAGACTGCCTATGAACTCCTCACTGACAAGAAACCCAATGTGAGTTATTTCAAAGTCTTCGGTGCTAAATGCTGGATTAGAGATCCTCATCACAACTCTAAATTTGCACCAAAAGCACATGAAGGTTTTATGCTTGGTTACGGAAAGGACTCGCACACCTACAGAGTGTTCAACAATGTTCTTCACAAGATTGTTGAAACTGTAGATGTGTGGTTCGATGAAACTAATGGCTCGCAAAGAGAGCACCTACCTTCTGTGTTAGATGAACCAGCACCTGAGGATTCTATCAAGCACAAGGCTACTGAAGATGTCATTCCTACTGAAGAATCTGCTGAAGAATTCATTCCAGAACGTGAAGAACGTCGAGCTAATGAACGTGAAGAAAATGCTGAGGAAATTGATGCTGAAGAAAATGCTGATCAAATTCCTCAACGACAACCAGCTCACCCTCGCGTTGCAAAAGAAGTGCAAGTGGAGAAGATCATCGATGACATTAGAGCACCAGGTCCTCTCACACGCTCAAAAGCTTCACATCTATCTAACTTTTTTGGGGACTTTGCTTTTGTCTCTATCACAGAGCCCACTAAGGTAGATGAAGCATTTCTGGAGCCTGAGTGGATTCAGGCCATGCAAGAAGAATTACATCAGTTCAAGCTCAATAGCGTCTGGGAACTAGTCAATCGCCCCGATCCTCGCAAGCATAACATCATTGGCACAAAGTGGATCTACCGCAACAAGCAAGATGAAAATGGTGTTGTGGTGAGGAATAATGCACGACTAGTAGCTCAAGGCTACACACAGGTTGAAGGAGTTGACTTTGATGAAACTTTTGCACCTGTAGCTAGACTTAAGGCTATTCGCATATTACTTGCTTATGCTAACCATCATGATATCATCTTATATCAAATGGATGTGAAAAGTGCATTCCTCAATGGTAAGCTTGAGGAAGAAGTATATGTTGCTCAACCCCCAGGTTTTGAAGATCCAAAACATCCTGACAAAGTCTTCAGACTTAACAAGGCCCTCTATGGCCTCAAGCAGGCCCCACGGGCGTGGTTTGATACATTGAAGGAATTCTTCATGAAGAAAGGCTTCACACCTGGTTCACTCGATCCCACTCTCTTTACTAAATCTTATGATGGTGATCTGTTTGTGTGCCAAATATATGTTGATGATATCATCTTTGGCTGTACTGACCAACGTTATAGTGATGCATTTGCCTATATGATGAGTGAAGAATATCAAATGTCTATGATGGGAGAGTTGAAATTCTTCTTAGGTCTTCAAATTCATCAACAACGCAATGGCATATTCATATCTCAGGAGAAATACCTCAAGGATGTCCTGAAGAAATTCGGCATGCAAGATTGCAAAGGCATCAAAATTCCTATGCCCACAAATGGTCATTTATGCACTGATGAAAATGGTACTGACTTTGATCATAAGGTATACCGCTCCATGATTGGCTCTTTATTGTACTTATGTGCATCTAGGCCAGATATAATGCTTAGTGTTCGCATGTGTGCCCGATTTCAAGCTGCACTGAAGGAATCACACCATAAGGCTGTGAAGCATATTCTTTGATATCTAGCTCACACACCAACACTAGGACTATGGTATCCCAAGGGCTCGGATTTTGATCTCGTTGGATATTCTGACTCTGACTATGCTGGTGACCGAGTGGACCGCAAGTCAACATCTGGTACTTGTCATTTCCTCGGACGATCCTTGGTCTGTTGGTCCTCGAAGAAACAGAACTGCGTATCACTATCTACTACTGAAGCTGAGTACATTGCTGCTGGTTCTTGCTGTGCTCAACTGCTATGGATGAAGCAAACGCTCAAGGACTATGGCATCAACGTGAATAATGTGCCTCTCCTCTGTGACAATGAGAGTGCCATCAAGATTGCTCACAACCCAGTTCAGCACTCGAAGACAAAGCACATTCAGATTCGTCATCATTTTGTTCGTGATCATGTGTTGAAGGGCGACATTTCTATTGAGCATGTGAAGACTGAAGAACAACTAGCCGATATCTTCACTAAGCCCTTGGATGAGAAGAGATTTAGCAAGTTGCGGTGTGAGCTAAATATCTTAGAATCTTCGAATGTACTTTGAAAAGGCACTCATCCTAACACTTATGCAAAATTGATGACTTAGATGTGCAACACATGGAGAAACGTTTTTCTTCAATCAATGAAGAATAACACTGTAAGTGTGAAGAAATTAATGAAGAATTTGATTCTCAGAACCCTACGACAATTGTACGCGGTGTCTGAAATCATCATTCTTATACGGTGGGTCACGCCACCACAAAAGTTGAAAATCTTCATTTTGAGTTTTTCCTCAACTTTTGAAATTCCTCAGTTTGTCAAATTCTTCAACTTTGCAAAATCTTCACTTGTGCCGTCGTTTTTCTTCATTGGCTATATATATATACACACACACACACACACACACACACATATATATATATATATATATATATATATGAGTTATGTCCTCTACAACATTCACTTATAGCTATTTGTTCAAGTTGGTCTTTCTGCTAAGTGAATGTGATCGGACCCTTCTCCTCTATGCTATACTCAGTCCAATATGTTCACAAAATTCTTCATGTGCCACTACAGGAATCAGCTACTTTGCCGTCTGTCATGGCGGACGGCAAAGGCATGAACAGCAGACGGCAAAGGCCTTTGCCGTCAGCCGCGGACGGCAAAAGGCTCCGGCAACGTAGGCTACGGTAAACAGCTACTTTGCCGTCTGCCACTGATGGCAAAGTCTTTGCCGTCCGCCGCAGACGGCAAAGAGAGCGCGGCAGACGACAAAGAGAGCGGACGGCAATAATTGCGCTGTCAGTCCGTTAAGTGGCTAACGGCAGGCCTTTGCCGTCCGCCGTACGATGTCATCTACACGTCACTGCATGGCAGGTTCTTTGCCGTCTGCCGCTGATGGCAAAGTCTTTGCCGTCTGCCACTGATGGCAAAGTCTTTGCCGTCTGCCACTGTAGGCAAACTGGCCAAATGGGTCAGCTCCCAGGAAGCACAGCTGGATGCCACGTGTCTTCTTTGCCGTCCGCGGCGGACGGCAAAGAGCCCTTTGCCGTCGGTGGCAGACGGCAAAGAGCTCTTTGCCGTCGGTGGCAGACGGCAAAGAGCCTGCATATTGGCTCTTTTATCTGTTTTTTATTAAATCCAACAATTTTCATCACAAATATATATGACATATATAGATATATTTCAAAAGGCCATTATAGAGCAAACATATAAGATATCCAACACATAACTTCATCATCCAACCATATATATTACATGCATAGTTCCATCATACATAACAAGTTCAACATAGAGGCATCCAACCATATATATAACAATAGTTTCATCCAACGATACATGCATATAGTTCAACGATACAAAAGAGAAAGGGATAAGGAGCACTCCATCTATATATGCAAGCTTTCGTCAAGTGAATGAAATCTGCAAAATGAAAAATAAGAAAGTTAGAACAAGAAGAGTAGAACAAGAAGAAGAGTAGAACAAGAAATGGATCGTTTTTAAGCTAACTTAGGTGAAATGGATCATTTATGAGCTAATTTAGTTGAAATGGATCTTTTTGAGCTAACTTAGGTGAAATGGATCATTTAAGAGCTAATTTAGGTGAAATGGATCGTTTTTTAGGTAACCTAGGTGAAATGGATCGTTTATGAGCTAAATTAATTGAAATGGATCGTTTATGAGATAACCTAGGTAAGATTGGTCATTTTGGAGTTAACCTAGGTGAAATGGGTCATTTTAAAGCTAACGTAGGTAAAATGAATCATTTAGGAGCTAATCTAGGTAAAATGGGTCATTTTTTAGCTAACTTGGATGAACTGGATCATTTATAAGCTAACCTAGGTAAAATGGGTCATTTTAGAGCTAACTTAGGTAAAATGGATCGTCTATGAGCTAACTAAGCTAATTATGCAATTTTTGACATAAGTAAGCTAAGTACAGATCGTTTTAGAGCTAACTTAGGTAAAATGGATGGTTTTGGAGGTCAGTAAGCTTATTAAGTCATTTTGGAGGAGAAGAAGCTAAGTCTAGGTCATTATGGTAAGCATTGGAGGAAATAAAACTAAATCTAGGTCTTTATGCATGTGTTAAGCAAAACACTAGATAAACTTACCAATATCCAGGAGGTGTAGGAGCGGGGTGGCTCGTGTCGGTAGCTGGAGAAGGATCGTGCGATGCTTGTCTGGAGTTACGCTGCACCAAAGATCATTTCCAATGTCTTGTTAGCATGATGACACTCAAATGTTAAGACTAGCAAGTAATGCCCATTCAAATAAAACTCACCGTGGTCCCAGGAGCAATCACTGGCATCAGCGGAGCGGTCTGACCTGTCTTCTCACACACAGACTGCACATTTGGTTTTGACGACTCAGTCATACTAGTTAGCAATGAGACAAACACTACATGCATGTTTTGGCTAATCTGCAGAAGAAACTTACCACAAGGAGCTCGTACATGGCCCTTGCCTGCATGTCATTCCGTGCCCTCTCCTCCTCCATCATCTTTGCCGTCCTCTCCTCCAACTCCCGCTGCCTCTCCGCCGCCTCCGCCAGAAGTTTCTCTGTTCTATCTCTCTCACTCTGTATAGCAGCCTGCAACACCACTCACATGACAATTTGTAATCATTGATGGAAGCGCACACAATGTAATGGAGAAAGATAACTGAGTACGTATCACTAACCTTGATGGCGAGTTGCACTGGCCGTTCACGAGGCCTTATCTCAGGAGCGGAGCTCGACTGACGCGCCTTGATCTCCGGGAGAGTGCTAGGACAACGGATAAGTCCATCTCCAATGGCTATGGAGCCATGGGACCTCCCGCCACCAGATATCATCAACAACTCTGGATCAATGGGACCCTGGCTCGGGTTAAAGTCCTCCCCTTTCCTCGCCTTCCCCTCATCTCTATATCTCACGAGCTTGTTGTGGGAGGAGATGTTGGTGAAGTTGTTTGCATCATCGAGGTCAGACTGAGAGAAAGCCTTGACTTTCTTGAAAGAGGCAGTGTGGGCCATGGCATACAGGTCGTACACCTCTGGCACCTTATCCGCCTTATTGTAGCGTGCCTGAAAGAGAGAAACAATGAAAATTAGTAATTAAAGGGCTCAAGCTAGCATGATGAATGAATTGCATGAATCATGAAGCAAACCACATACCCAGTTGCGCCCGAACTGATATAAGTTGGAGCTGCCTTGATGGTGTGGCACACCTTCCATTTGGGCACGTTTGTCCTTGGCCTCCTTGTGGAGGGCTAGCCATCGTTGTGGGCACCACTCATCGACCAACACCTCCCAACAATCCATCCGATCCGCACACCATCTCGGAGGCGCCTAAGTTAGCAAATAGAAACTTGAGCGCTACGGCTAAGAATTACTAAATGAAGGAACTTAAGTAGAGAAGGACTTAAGAATTACCTTCATGTACTGCTCCTTACTCAGGAACTTATCGTGGCATGCCGGCTTGGTCTTCTTGATACCACGCAAGGCGTAGTAGTCTCGAACAGCCTGCACCCGAGCCTCGTGCCGTAAGTTCTGGAGTAGGCGCTTGCAGACGTTCTCGATAACATGTGCCGCGTCCTCCTCGTATCCCTCCTCACACCTGTAGAATGTCTGCGATCAAATGAGACAATATTGATTAGTACAATTAATAACTAGCTAGTTGAAGATTTTTAAATGTGTAAAGGAGAAATTACCCAGAACTTTCTGATCACCATGTCTGCCCTCGTGTCGCACACGACACCATCGATAATCTCATCCGGCGGGGCCGGGGCAGCCACGTAGTGCTCCCAGCTCAATCCAAGCTCTGGAAGCCGACCCTCACCAGGCAACGTGACAAACCCCGGGAAGTTTTGCCGGCAAAGAACTCCAAGGACGGAGTTGGGCCGGCGGACACTATGATGGTGGTCCCAACCCCTGCAGCATGACAAGGCCAACGCATTAGTTATTTGAAAAAACGTGAATGCACAAGGTACAAAAATATTAAATGCACTTACGTACCTCTCCCCATCAGGGAAAATCAACCACCTCTGCTCGCGGGTCACCGGCACGGACGGGAGCCGTGTAGCACCACGCTGGTAGACGGTGCCCCCCTCCTCCTCAAGATCAGTCGGCTCCCCGCCATCATCAGCATGGCCACTCGGCTCCTCGGGCTGATCCGGCCAGGTACCCCATCCGGACGTGTGCTCCTCCGGGGTCACGTGGGCCGAACTCTCGGGGGCCGAAGGCCAGTCGACCCGAGGCTCGTGGGCCCAAGACCCGTGGACCGGAGGCTCGTGGATCGGAGTCCGTGTAGCCTCCTCCTCGGACGAGTCCACCCTAGCAGTCACGTGCTCGGGTGAAACGGCTGGGGGTGGCGGCGAGGAAGGCGCCGTAGCAGTCACCCTACTTCCTCTCCCACGACCACGTGCCCCACCTCCTCTCTTCCTACCTCGTCCCCTGCTGGGCACCGCGGTCTCTTGGAAGAATTCTCCTTCATATGTGTCTGGGTTAATGTGAGGTTCATAATATGAAAGGATTGTTGCATTATGCACAAATTAGCGAATGAAATGAAATTGTCTAATAGAAATTACCGTTTGTTTGAACCAAGATATGAAACCGGGATAGCCACCTCCTTGCTTTGCGAGAAGCTCATACTCTTTGACGGAATCCTTTTGGATCTCCGCTCCATACGAGAATATGGTGACGTATCGACTGTATGACATATCCAGGAATAAGAGTAGTTCAAAGGAAATAGAAGTTGCAAAACAATGTACCGAGAACTTACTCGATGTACGGCCGCACTTCTATCAGGTTGTTGAAGATATACAACGAAATGGTCCGCCATTCTTCGTTATCCAAAGATACTGGATGTGAAACACTAGCTGGTGCGAGATTCCCTTTGAATAGGCTGAGGTTGGATCCACCTTTTTTAGGCTCGTCAGCATTGTACCGAGGCTTCGGATTATGCAAATGACGATTTTTGGCTTCGTAGTGCGCTGTTACGAAGTTTGCCGCCTCCTCTGTGATGAATGCCTCAGCCATCGATGCTTCAATTCTACGTTTATTTTTACATTTTTCTCGAAGCGTCTTCTGCATCCTCTCAGTTGGGTAGCACCAACGATTTTGCATGGGCCCGCCCAATCTTGCCTCGGTCGGGAGATGCAAAATCAAATGCTGCATTGGATTAAAGAAGCCCGGTGGAAAGATCTTCTCTAATTTGCAGATCAACTCCGGCGCCAACTCTTCCATTTCTTCTAGCACGCCAGGCGATAGTTCTTTCGCACAAAGAACACGGAAGAAATAGCTGAGTTCTGCCAGTACTAGCCATTCATCCTCAGGGATGAAGCCACGCAACATCACCGGCATTACCCGCTCAATCCATATGTGCCAATCATGACTCTTGAGACCAAATATCTTCAGTTTTTCAAGATTCGCTCCCCTCTTTAGATTCGCTGCATACCCATCGGGGAACATCAACTGTTGTTGCACCCACAAGAGAATTTCCCTCATAGCTGGCCTTCCAAGATTGAACCATGCCTTTGGCTTTGTCCAGTTCTGCTTTCCTTTCGGTTCTTTCATGTTTTGTAACGGCCTATCACATAGCGCCTCCAGATCGACTCTAGCCTTAGTATTATCCTTTGACTTCCCATCTATGCCGAACAATGTACCAAAAAGTGCCTCAGCGATATTCTTCTCAGTGTGCATCACGTCGATGTTGTGTGGGCAAAGGAGGTCTTTGAAGTAAGGCAGATCCCATAAGCATGTTTTGTGAGTCCACGCGTGCTTAGTATTATACCCCTTGAAGTACCCTGGATGTTGTGGATCTGGCTCGAGAGCGTTTAACTGATCCAGGGTCTGTTGGCCTGTCAATGCAGGTGGTGCAGAGTTTTTGACAACTCTACCCCTGATGAAGTTCTTCTTGTCTTTCCTGAACTTATGGCGAGGATCCAGGAACTGTCTATGCATGTCGAAGCAAGAAAACTTGCGACCGGCCTGAAGCCAACGAAACTCAAGAGCTCCCTTGCATGTGGGGCACGGGAACCTTCCATGCACACACCAGCCAACGAATAGTGCATACGCCGGCAAGTCATGCGTTGAGTACATGTACCAGACACGCATTATGAAGTTCCGTTTGCTAAAGGCGTCGTATGTCTTGAACCCATTATCCCAGGCTTCTTGCAATTCGTCCTTAAGCGGCTGCATGTACACATTGATATTTTTGCCTGGATAGTTGGGTCCTGGAATTATCAATGTCAGGAAAATGTTCTTTCTTTGCATAATCTGTCCGGGGGGAGATTGAGTGGAAAGACAGATACGGGCCAACAACTGTATTGGGCTGCCGTCATACCAAACACACTGAACCCATCCGTGCTGATGCCGACTCGAGGATGCCTCGGATCTGCCACTTTGTCATCATGTAATTCATCAAACTTTTTCCACGCAACACCATCCGATGTGTGTACCATCATCAGATTCCCATCTGCATCTAGTTCGGTTCTTTTGCCTGTTTTGTGCCATGTCATCTGTCTGGCCGTCTCTTCGACCATGAAAAGACGTTGAAGTCTTGGTATGATTGGCATATACCGAAGAACACTAACGGGGATTTTGGTCTGTGTCTTCTCACCCATACCATTGTCTACCACAATATACCTGGAAGACTTGCAAATGGGACAATAGTTCAAGTCCGCATAGCCAAGCCTAAATAAGGCACATCCTTTCTCACAGGCATGTATCTTCTCATAGGGCATCTTCAGTGCACGGAGGATTTTGTCCGACTGGTACAGGTTTGCAGGCATTACATGGCCTTTTGGTAGAAAGCGTCCAAATACTGTCATAATTGCGTCATAGCATTCTCTGCCCAAGTTGAACTGAGCCTTCAGAGCCATTACTTGTGAGTGAAGGAAATATGCCCTAGAGGCAATAATAAAGTTATTATTTATTTCCTTAATTCATGATAAATGTTTATTATTCATGCTAGAATTGTATTAACAGGAAACATAATACATGTGTGAATACATAGACAAACAGAGTGTCACTAGTATGCCTCTACTTGACTAGCTCATTAATCAAAGATGGTTATGTTTCCTAACCATGAACAAGGAGTTGTTATTTGATTAATGAGGTCACATCATTAGTTGAATGATCTGATTGACATGACCCATTCCATTAGCTTAGCACCCGATCGTTTAGTATGTTGCTATTGCTTTTATCCATGACTTATACATGTTCCTTTAACTATGAGATTATGCAACTCCCGTTTACCGTAGGAACACTTTGTGTGCTACCAAACGTCACAACGTAACTGGGTGATTATAAAGGTGCTCTACAGGTGTCTCCGAAGGTACATATTGGGTTGGCGTATTTCGAGATTAGGATTTGTCACTCCGATTGTCGGAGAGGTATCTCAGGGCCTTCTCGGTAATGCACATCACATAAAGCCTTGCAAGCATTGCAACCAATGAGTTAGTTGCGAGATGATGTATTACGGAACGAGTAAAGAGACTTGCCGGTAACGAGATTGAACTAGGTATTGGATACCGACGATCGAATCTCGGGTAAGTAACATACCGATGACAAAGGGAACAACGTATGTTGTTATGCGGTCTGACCGATAAAGATCTTCGTAGAATATGTAGGAGCCAATATGGGCATCCAGGTCCCGCTATTGGTTATTGACCGGAGACGTGTCTCGGTCATGTCTACATTGTTATCGAACCGTAGGGTCCGCACGCTTAAGGTTTCGATGATAGTTATATTATGAGTTTATGAGTTTTGATGTACCGAAGGAGTTCGGAGTCCCGGATGAGATCGGGGACATGACGAGGAGTCTCGAAATGGTCGAGTCGTAAAGATCGATATATTGGACGACTATATTCGGACATCGGAAGGGTTCTGAGTGGTTCGGATATTTTCGGAGGTACCGGGGAGTTACGGGATTACGGGAGAAGTAATGGGCCTTGATGGGCTTTAGTGGGAAGAGGAAAAAAAGGCTGCTGCGCCCCCCCTCCCCTCTAGTCCGAATTGGACTAGGGAAAAGGGGGCCGGCCACCTCTCCTTCTCCTCCTATTCCTTCTCCCTTCCTCCCCTCTTGGTGGACTCCTACTAGGACTTGGAGTCCTAGTAGGACTCCATATCTTGGCCGCACCAATTGCCTTGGTCGGCCTCCTCCTCCTCCATCCTTTATATACAGGGGCAGGGGACACTCCATAGACACACAAGTTGATCTACGGATCGTTCCTTAGCCGTGTGCGGTGCCCCCTTCCACCAAATTCCACCTCGATCATATCGTTACAGTGCTTAGGCGAAGCCCTGCGCCGGTAACACATCAAGATCGTCACCACGCCGTCGTGCTGACGGAACTCTTCCTCGACGCTTTGCTGGATCGGAGCCCGGGGATCGTCATCGAGCTGAACGTGTGCCAAGAACTCAGAGGTGCCGGAGTAACGGTGCTGTGGTCGGTTGGATCGCAAGGAGAACGTACGACTACTTCCTCTACGTTGTGTCAACGCTTCCGCTTCGGTCTACGAGGGTACGTAGACAACACTCTCCCCTCTCGTTGCTATGCATCACCATGATCTTGCGTGTGCGTAGGAATTTTTTTGAAATTACTACGTTCCCCAACAGTGAGATAGCATCCAACTGACAAAGCTCAGTGTGCTCGTGTAGCGGACGTTTCGAAGACTCCTACATTTCATTGAAGGCCTTTGCAGATTCCTCCATCTCCTCGTCCGAATCCCGAGCATCATCATAGCCTTGCACCATGTTTTCCATCCCGGTACCATGCTCGTCAGTGCGACGACGATCCACCTCAGCTCGGTCACGTTGGGCAGACTCACCATGAAATGTCCACACCGTATAATCGGGCGTAAAACCACTCTTCTGCAGGTGTTTGCCCATTTCATCCTCTGTCTTCTTTTCCCAATTGCCGCACCGGAAACAGGGGCACCAGGTTTTCTTTTGGCCATTTGCAAATGCGGCTTGCACAAACCCCTTAGTTTTTGTGAACCATTCAGCGCTCCATTTGTTCTGACCAGTGTGACCGGTATACATCCAAGCACGGTCACTCATCTTGACTTTCAGAGCTACTGGACACACAACAATTATATATGTAATTCACCATGTATATATTCATCAGTTGATCTACTTTTTCAATTTTATTACGTCCATGCAACCTACACTCTAATAGGTAATGATAGGTCCTAATCCCACCCGTGTATGTGTAGATTGGGTTCATTTTCCCATGCTATGCTCCGGATCCGACGCAAAATTTTGGCAGCACCTCCCCGCTGTTCTCCTGATACACGTCTCTGCAATAAACAGAGAGGATGTGTACCCGGAGAACAGCAGGGGAGGCACTGACGAAATTTATGCGTCGGATCCGGAGCAAAGCATATGGGAAAACGAACCCAATCTACACATACTCGGGCTGTCCATGGATAGCGTTGGACAATTCGAAAGAATCAAGGTTATAAATATGCAAATGCATGCATATTTATAACTATGACGCTTTCGAACGGGAGACACATATTGGTTACGCATACTGATGATTCAAGACACATATATAGCTAGCTATCAAGTTTCATCGGAATAGATGAAATAATTAATGGGGGAGGAGGACTTGTCATTTGTGCTCACCCACGAACGAAGGGGCAGAGCTCGTCAAACGCATGGCGAGGTCGTCAAACACCAAACCTCGCAGCGATGAAACAACTGCACATTTAAAACTACACGATCAACACAATTATATATGATGTTTTTCATAACAAAATCGAAAAATATATGACCTATAACTAATAATTCACAAATATATGAGGTCGGGGTCGGGGTGTCGAGGTCGGGGTCGGGGTCGGGGTTGGGGTCGGGGTGTCGAGGTCGGGGTCTCGGGGTCGGGGCCGGGGTCTCGGGGTCGGGGTGTCGTGTCGGGGTGTCGGGTCGGGGTCTGTACCGTGTCGGGTCGGGGTCGGGGTGTCGGGGTCGGGGTCGGGGTGTCGTCAGGCTTGGGGGGTGGGGGTGTCGGGGTCGGGGTCGGGGTATCGGGGTCGGGGTGTCGGGATCGGGGTCGGAGTCGGGGTGTCGGGTCAGGGTCTCGGGGTCGGGGTCGGGGTCGGGGTCTCGGGGTCGGGGACAGCTTCTTCTTCTTCTTCTTCTTCTTCTTCTTCTTCTTCTTCTTCTTCTTCTTCTTCTTCTTCTTCTTCTTCTTCTTCTTCTTCTTCTTCTTCTTCTTCTTCTTCTTCTTCTTCTTCTTCTTCTTCTCTTCTCTTCTTCTTCTCTCTTCTTCTTCTTCTTCTTCTTCTTCTTCTTCTTTCTTCTTCTTCTTCTTCTTCTTCTTCTTCTTCTTCTTCTTCTTCTTCTTCTTCTTCTTCTTCTTCTTCTTCTTCTTCTTCTTCTTCTTCTTCTTCTTCTTCTTCTTCTTCTTTCTTTCTTCTTCTTCTTCTTCTTCTTCTTCTTCTTCTTCTTTCTTCTTTCTTCTTCTTCTTCTCTTCTTCTTCTTCTTCTTCTTCTTCTTCTTCTTCTTCTTCTTCTTCTTCTTCTTCCTTCTTCTTCTTTCTTCTTCTTCTTCTTCTTCTTCTTCTTCTTCTTCTTCTTCTTCTCTTCTTCTTCTCTCTTCTTCTTCTTCTTCTTCTTCTTCTTCTTCTTCTCTTCTTCTTCTTCTTCTTTCTTCTTCTTCTTCTTCTTCTTTCTTCTTCTTTCTTCTTCTTCTTCTTCTTTCTTCTTCTTCTTCTTCTTCTTCTTCTTCTTCTTCTTCTTCTTTCTCTTCTTCTTCTTCTTCTTCTTCTTCTTCTTCTTCTTCTTCTTCTTCTTCTTCTTCTTCTTCTTCTTCTTCTTCTTCTTCTTCTTCTTCTTCTTCTTCTTCTTCTTCTTCTTCTT